>SJYQ01001009.1:65381-99331 GCA_006410935.1 Redunca redunca
AGAAGACTCTTGAGAGTCCCTTGGACTGCAGGGAGATCCAACCAGTCCATTCTGAAGGAGATTAGCCCTGGCATTTCTTTGGATGGAATGATGCTAAAGCTGAAGCTCCAGTACTTTGGCCACGTCATGCGAAGAGTGGACTCACTGGAAAAGACTCTGATGCTGGGAGGGATTGGGAGCAGGAGGAGAAGGGGATGATAGAGGATGAGATGACTGGATGGCATCACGGACTCGATGGACGTGAGTCTGAATGAACTCCGGGAGTTGGTGATGGACAGGGAGGCCTGGTGTGCTGCAATTCATGGGGTTGCAAAGAGTCAGACACGACTGAGTGACTGAACTGAACTGAACAAAAAGTGAGAAATGACCTATATGTCCATTAATAGAAGATTTTTTAAATAATTTACCATTTAGTCATTCTTTTAAAATGATGTTAAGTGTGTTCCTTATGAAAATGTACTCAAAGGTATTGATATGAAATAGTAGCTTACAAAGCAATATACTGTATAATAACATGCATAGCCATTAAAAAATATATAGCCACACATTACATACATTAAAAAGATAAATTAAATATATAAGTTTAACAATTATTTCCCAACAAGGGTAATTATGACTTTTTTGGTATTCTTCTACTTATATATTAGGATGAGTTTCTTTAGAAGGAACAATTAAACTTTCTTTTTGGAAAAATGAAACCTAAGCAATATGTCCATAACTAGAGGTAGCTCTTTCCTTGGGGCTAGTTCTCATTAATTCACTGCCAGAGGCAAACTATCTTCTACTCTATCTGGACACTTTGTTAGAGCCCTACTACAAGGAAGTGGGAGTATTTCAACAGAAACCCCTAAAAGCTAAAAGAGATTTAGAGATGACATTAACTAAAAACTTAAAGGAAGTCCACTTCAAATGCATTTGATGAATCAGTTCAACAATATTCATCATCAGTGCCCACTGAACTCATCATTTTCATTTAACTTTATTTTTAAAAGTTGAAGTGTATACAAAATGCAAATGTATAGAAGAAAAAAAAAATGAGAGCTCTATAATAATCAGACAATATTACCACTAATAATAGAATGAGTCCCTCCAACTTTTACACCAAAAAAAAAAAAAGAAAGAAAAAGAAATAAAACCTATTTTGTCTTTTTCATCTTTTTGTTATTACCCAAACATTCTTACCATGGTCTCCTGCGTACATCATAAAGGTCAATCTTGTTTGGAGTTCTACTGTTATCAACCCATGGAGAAGCTTTAAAAAAAAGAGAGACAGAAAAAATTAGAACAAGAGAAGTTCAATTTAAAATAGAGAATTAAAACCAAAATATTAGATGTTATCTAGGAAAGTAATATTTTTAAAAGTTACAAAGCACTAAGGACACATTCCACCTGTCCACAGCAATGTTAAACTGGGAGATACCAGAGTTTTATGCCTTTAATCTTTTTCTTTTTTAAATGGAAAACAACACAGCAATACAGAAGAAAGTGGCTTAAGTCATTTTTTTTCCATATTATTTCAGAAATAAACTTTAGGCATAGGGATGTTCAGAGTGCCCATGAGTATGTTTCACCAAGTGTCCAGGAAATATACAATTTCTTTCCTCTCCACTAACAGAAAAATTTAACAGAAAATTTATTTGCCACTAATGAAAATTGTACATTACATTATTTGATCCTTTTATTTTCATTCAATGTTATACTATCTTGGTCTATAAAAAGACTGTTTTTCTTGGATTGTTATCACATAACAGCATAATTTTTCATCCTTCTTGTTGTGTTTTCAGTCATTAAGTCATGTCCAACTCTTTGCAATCCTAGGAACTGCAGCATGCCTGGCTTCCCGGTCCTTCACTATCTCCCAGAGTTTCTCAAACTCGTTTCCATTAAGTCAGTGATGCTATCCAACCATCTCATTCTCTGTCACCCCCTTCTCCTCCTGCCCTCAATCTTTCCCAGCATCAGGGTCTTCTATAATGAGCTGGCTCTTCCAATCAGGTAGCCAAAGTACTGAACTTCAGATTCAGTCCTTTTTGTTGTTCAGTAACTCATTTGTGTCCAACTCTTTGTGACCCCATAGACTGCAGCATACCAGACTTCCCTGTCCTTTACTATCTCCTTGAGTTTGCTCAAACTCATGTCTTTCCAGCAAGAGAAAGGCTGGAAAGCCCTCAGTTTCTCCCAGCATCAGGCTCTTTTCCAATGAGTCAGTTCTTCACATGTGATGGCCAAAGTATTGGAGCTTTAGCACCAGTCCTTCCAATGAATATTCAGGGATTATTTCCTTTAGGATTGACTGGTTTGATCTCCTGGCTGTCCAAGGGATTCTCAAGAATCTTTTCCAGCACCACAGTTCCAAAGTATCAATTCTTCAGAGCTCATCTTTCATGGTCCGGCTCTCTCATCCATACATAACTACTGGAAAAACCATAGCTATGACTATATGGACTATATGGACCTTTGTTGGCAAAGTGATACCTTTGCTTTTTAATACGCTGTATAAGTCTGTCATAGCTTTCCTTCCAAGGAGCAAGTGGCTTTTAATTTCATGCCTGAGGTTACTTTGCACAGTGATTTTTCAGCCCAAGAAAATAAAATCTGTCGCTGCTTCCAGTTTTCCCCCATCTATTTGCCATGAAGTGATGGGACTGGATGCCATGATCTTTGTTTTTTGAAGTTGAGTTTTAAGCCATCTTTTCCACTCTTCTTTTTCACCATCATCAAGAGGCTTTCTAGTTCCTCTTCACTTTCTGCCGTTAGAGTGGCATATTTGATAATGGCTAGTTCATTTAAATTATAACTTAAAAACTAAACTATAATTAACATAATTGCACCGAAAAAAACCTTTTCCTGATATTTATTTGAATGATGTGAAATAATTCAAGCGCAGATTTGAGAATCTTCTATTAACTAACAGAAGAGGTTTCAGAGTCTTTATCATTTTGCAGTAAATAGAAAAAAGTGTGTTTAACTGCCTTTAAAATGTAATTATTTTATACTATTCCAATTAACTCTGACCTTACTTTAATTAAATACTTTATAAAGCTTTACACATACACACTCACCATTTTGACCCAATGGAGAACAATAAGTGCTTATGAATTGGATGATAATTTTATGTTGAAGTCCTCTTCTCCTTGAACACACTTAGACATGTAACTCTTGGGAAAATTCCCAATAATACTTCATATGATGTACATCTTTCGATGTATTTTGCCCTTTATTGAGAAATGATGAAAATTATGTAGAACTTTTCTGAGAATCATGTTTATTAGCTGACTAAGATAATTTGGCCAATTAGGATTTGTCAAAAATATATATTACTGAGCCTCTCCTTGACTGTGAAATGGCTTTTTTATTAGCACCTACATAAGAAAATGATTTATTCATTTAAAATAACTAATCACATTTATAAGAAACAGCTAAGTTTAAATATAGCACTGTCTCAACAGTATGTACTGATACAGTATGCAACTGAAATGGCAAATTTACTTTAATTATTCCCATTGACATCTGCAGAAACTTAAGAGTTAGTGAGATAAATTATGACTTTTTTTTTTCCTTTTTGTGGTAGTGCTAGAATTCAGCAACAAGCACACAGGCAGACATTTCAGTTCACATTCAACTATTATGTAATTCCTCAAGTCTGGGTCTTTGTAATAACTTCAAATTTATCGCATTCTTCTTTCAGTAAAATCCTGGGCTGGTTGTACATTTATTCCCTCTTAACTCCAAATTCACTCTCTTATCTTGTGTTATGAAAATGTCTCCTGGTCCCTTAAATATTTTTCTTTTACCTAACAAGGACAATTTAAGCTTTCTCAGCAAATGATGAAGAAAGACATTGTGAGAAAGGGTTTCTACATCCTGATCTGGTTTGTTTGCTCCAAGGCTCTGGCAGTAAGTGCAGCTTTGCTGGTGTGGCTCTGGCAATACATATCATCCAGAGCACATGCATAGCTTCTCCAGAAGGGTTAGGGTTAGGCTATGGAGCGCTGCCTGGCTCTCCAGCAGTACCCTCGGGTATTTTTTGTGGAGAGCCTCTGATGAGACACCTGCTACTCAGAGGGTGAGCTCCCAGCAAACTCTGTGACACCACAGTACCTTCTCTGCCATTTGATAGGCCAGAACCATGTTCTCTGTAAACAGATCTGCATCTCAATCCAGGGGCGCTTGGGGACCAAAGTCTCTTCCTTTGGTGACCTATTTCTGCCCTACGGGTGGTAGCCATACAATACTGTATCTGGAATTCCTGTATTATCTAGACTTATCCCTTCTTCTAGCCAATCCCTCTTTAATCCCTGCCAAAGTTTACATTATGTTATAATTAAATAATGTACTTTCTTCTGTGATACTAATTAGTTGATTGTAAAACCCCCTTGTGGTACTTATATGGTACATTATTTATATGGGCTCAGAAAGAAGAAAGGTCAAATAGTAAAAAAAAGATAATAACCGTATATTGCAAATCCCTGGAATAATCAGTTTCATAATGAGGTTCAATAAATGCTGCATAAAAGAAAATCAGAGTTTCTACAAACCTTGCAAAGAGTGAAATGTTGCTCATTTTAAAAGTTCTTTTGGCTTTCCAATAAGATTTTGGAATGGCAGGAGAAAGAAGTAGAAATGAAAGCCTACTATGCGGGCATCTCATTCCTGAAGGCCATCATTAATGGTGATAATGATCACTTGTTTTTTTTTTTAATCCTGATAAAAAATGAATGTGGGTGTATCTTTGACTAAATCTACCTGATGGCATTTCTACTTTATATGACATTTAGGGTGTGTTATGTCAGTGATCAAACCACTGATTTGAAGTGTTTACCTATATGTTTGGAGAAGGAAATGGCAACCCACTCCAGTACTATTGCCTAGAAAATCCCGTGGACGGAGGAGCCTGATAGACTACAGTCCATGGGGTCGCAGAGAGTCGGACACGACTGAGCGACTTCACTCACTCACTCACTCACTCACCTATATGTTAACTCAGAATACTGAAATATTCTTGAGAAAGTATGCACACTGTTGAGCCATTTTCTAGTAAATATGCTTAAAAATAAGAGTATGAGTTTTCATTATGCTAGGAAGTAATAAAGTACAAAATGATAAAGTGAGGGCTGATTCTGTGGCAACACCATTTTGAATGACATCTAATTGCATGTACAATTAACAAGTTAAAACACATTTTTAAAATTCAAAAAGACCATATTTTTAGTCTCATGGAAAGACAAAAAAAGTAAGTTTTCTCATACTAAAAAATGCCTGTAAAAGCCAACTGTCATTCTATTGCTTGGATCTCTCTTTCTTTCTCTCTCTCTCTCTGTCTCACACACACACACACACACACACACACACACACACACAGAGCTTACCTGCAGTTACTTACATTGCCATGCTTTTTTTAAAAGGGCATATGCAAATAAATTCTGAAGAAAGATAAAATTTGATAGCTGTTGTAATCTAGATTAAGAAACAAGTTCTCTGAGAGAACAAAAGAAAGACAGACTTCTCTGGGGAAAGCCAAATGTATTCTATTTGGAATTATGGATAAATTGTATATGACTAGAAATGGGGTTCTGGGATTAAAGCATATAGGGATAGGAACAATGGGGCAGGTTGTAAAAAATAAAACCAAATAAATACTAAAGGGGGTAAAAACAATTTGGAGTACATGGAGAAGGTTTAACTGTACAGTTCAGTTCAGTTCAGTCGCTCAGTCATGTCCGACTCTTTGCGACCCCATGAATTGCAGCACGCCAGGCCTCCCTGTCCATCACCAACTCCCGGAGTTCACTCAGACTTGCGTCCATCGAGTCAGTTTAACTGTACAGTAAGAGGTAAAACTCAAAATGTAGATTAGGTTAGATTCTTTGGATGGCCTGAAGCCACATTAAGTGAGCCAGATGCCATTAAGTGAACAATCCCAGACAGCTGCATTTTACTAGAGAAGTGATAATCTTAGTTAACTCCAGATAACTTTGTAATAAATATACTAGATATCTCTTTGCATTGCATGTTAATGTGTTTTAGACATTTCCTGTCTCATCTACCTGTGAGCTTCTTCAGAGCAAAATTCTCTCCTATTGGTACCTGAATCCTTAGGAACCTCAGTTCCTTCAGAAACAGCAGTTTTGCTAGTTCTTATGTTTTCCTCCTTCCAACTTAAACTTGAGTATATTGACATATTTAATCAAATTCTTTTTAGATTTTAATATTGTTTCTAAGAAATTAGACTTGATGTTCAATGATAGTATTGTATTGGTTTGAGGGTGCCTTTGATGTCTATATGGTCATATGTCCAGAACACTTTTCTAATTTAGATAAATAAACATTGGAAATTCATACAGATATAAGATGCTGGGAGAGATTGGGGGTAGGGGGAGAAGGGGATGACAGAGGATGAGATGGCTGGATGGTATCACCGAGTTGAAGGACGTGAGTCCGAGTGAACACCGGGAGTTGGTGATGGACAGGGAGGCCTGGTGTGCTGCGATTCATGGGGTAGCAAAGAGTTAGACATGACTGAGTGACTGAACTGAGCTGAACTGAAGGTATTACAGCCAAGGATAAATCATCATAAGTTTTAAAAATTAAAGCACTTGTTACAAAGCAATTTGCTGGTAATTCTGCATATATCAGACAGCCCACGTAAAACATTTCCATTTAACAAGAATTATTTGTCAGCAGAAGTAGCAGATAACAAGGACAAGCTGTGAAATTAAATGAAATATTCAATAAAGTAAATGGTACACACAGACTTAATCATTTAGATGGTCCATATGTTATTATTAGCTCTAGTGCAAAAATAAACTTGCACACAACAAGTTCTATTAAGTAAAACATGAAGAGAATTTTACTGGAAAATAATTTCAGATGTATGCTAGACAGAGAAAAATTGAACTCTGACAGAGAAAAAAGTTTCTACTTTTGTAAGCAAATAAATCCAGTTAGGTGATAACAGTGATACAAAAGTAAATTGTGATTCTATAGGAACAAGATTCTGACTTTTATAACTCAATAATCTTTTTAGAAAAAGGGGCTAAAGGATGTATTTCTTACAAATTTTATATACTTGGTGTATCTGAGAGAAGTGCTTAAAAAGTTGCCTGAATTTTGACAAAAGTGTTTTAAATTTTTCTTAATAAAATATACTGAACACAAGAGCTGCACATCAAAGATGGTCCTATGTATCTAAAAATGGATTGCAAATTTTGCAATGTATCAAAGAGAAAGGAGTAAAATGAGCTACTTTAGAACTTAAAAAGAGCTAAAGATTTTAAACAATACTTATGTATATATTTAAGGCTTCCAGGTGGTGACAGTGGTAAAGAACCTGTCTGCCCATGCAGGAGACCTAAGAGAGGAAGTTTAATTTTTCCTGGGTCTAGAAGATCCAGTGGAGAAGGAAATGGCAACCCACGCCAGTATTCTTGCCTGGAGAATCCCGTGGACAGAGGAGCCTGGTGGGCTACCGTCCATAGAGCTGGACATGACTAAAGCGACTTAGCACAGACACAAACAGATGCACGCATTTTACATACAATTTTATCCTCCATCAAATTATGAGCACATCCCATTTTCATATCAGGATCTTACTTAATCGCTCTTACTTGTGAAATAACTGGACCCATAGTTGACTGCAAAGTTAACAACTCTTCCACCCTTATAAGTGAAAAATAAGACAGACTCAGCTAAGAGATGGGGTCATATAAAAGAAAACAAAAATAAGTTTACAGAATTACCTCTATAATTTGGAATCCTGTGAGAATTTCAATAATATATTATTTTGTGCGTATGTGTGTACATATATATATATGGTGTTTTTGCAAGTAATACAACTGATCAATGGTATACAGAAAAGCAAATTGTATAATTTACAATATAAATTGAAGGTAACCTATGACCATGAGACCACTAAACTCTGGCCAATGTTGCATAAGAAGAAAGGTTTTGTGTGATTTCCAGAAAGTGCCTTAAAAAGAGAGGGAATACTATTCTTTGTCCCATAAGAAAAAAATACAAGTAACAATGGTCGACACTGCAGAATAGATACTCAGAGAATGTCAGAGAAATAAGATGGAGAAGGCAAGGGCAACCCACTCCAGTACTCGTGCCTGGAAACTTTCATGGATGGAGGCGCCTGGAAGGCTGCAGTCCATGGGGTCGCGAAGAGTTGGACCCGACGGAGCAACTTCACTTTCACTTTTCACTTTCATGCACTGGAAAAGGAAATGGCAACCCACTGTGGCGTTCTTGCCTGGAGAATCCCAGGGACAGAGGTGCCTAGTAGGCTGCCGTCTACAGGGCTGCACAGAGTCGGACACAACTGAAGCGATTTAGCAAGACAGGAGTGTAAACCCCTGTATGTGAGGCTTCCTTATCGGCCCTGGTCTCTGTAACTGATATCCTTTGACTGAGTAAGAAATAAACCTCTGCAGTGTTGAAATCACCATCGTTTTGGATTTCCTGTAACTGGTAGCTAGTTTTATTCCTAAGTGATGCTTCGACTCTAAGCATTATTAGTATAAAAAAGCAATAAGGTAATCCTTTCAACTTAAACTGTATTCATACAGCATTCAACAAATATAATTAAACACATTTACAGTTAAACTACATATCCATTCACAAATATCAAAGTAAAAAAAAAATCAGTCTTTTCTCTTTTTTAAGAAAACTGATCACTGAAAGCAGTTATTCTTTTATAAATACCTCAAAATGCTGAGGCTCCATTGCTATTATGTTTTCTTCAAATTAACCAGAAATCTAGCAAATGCTCCCTTTATAAATAACTAAAAAGGTATTCTTTGGACTGCTCTGTCATCTGTTGTTTGCTGTTTAAAACATTTTAAAGGTATTTTTCAAAAAGAGTTAAGCAGCTTAAGAATAACTGGCTACACATGGCAAAAATATGTCCCTCTATATACTCTGCAAACAGGTTCCTTCACATTTTATTTTAGCAAAATCCTAGCAGATTCAAGAACAAGGAAGTGTCTCCATAAGGAATATTTAACACTAATTCAACATATACTAGGTTCTTATTCTGTAAACCCATGTTTTTGAAATAAATAAATGAAAGAGGATGAAGAAAGAACAAATGTCTAATAAGACATTTAATTAAATGATTAACTAAAAATGTAACATGATGTTTAAAAGATTTAAGTTTTATCCTTTTTTTTATAAATGGAACTAATTACCAAAAAAGAATAAGTGCTGTCTATATTGGCATTCTGACAAGCCAGTAACTTCTAATTACAGTCCCAATTATTGCAGTAATTGGTACAATTTCAAGAGACACTAATAGATGAAATGTGTTGTCTATACCTATAGTTTTTATGATGCATAAAAATTCAAATAGTTGATAGCTCTTGAAAGCAGTTTTAATAACAGTAAGGTTAATTTCTATAAATCAATTAAGGGCTTCTAAAGGAAGTGAAGTGAAAGTCGCTCACTCATGCCTGCTTCTTTGCGACCCCATGGACTATACAGACCATGGAATTCTCCAGGCCATAATACTGGAGTGGTAGCCTTTCCCTTCTCCAGGGGATCTTCCATACCCAGGAACTGAGAAAGCACTCATAAACTAAACTGACTGTCCAGTCAGCATACTTAACAAGACGTCATCAGACATGGGTTCCAGCTTCAACTCTGCCATGGCGTGCTGTGTGATTAGGGCGAGTACCTCTAGTTAATCCTATAAAACAAGGGCTGTGGTGTAGCAAATGAGGTCTAAATGCATAAGTAAATAAAGTAGTGCCTAAGCTGGAAATCACCTTCTTCAATCATCCCAAGTTACTGGTTAAGAAACAGGTTCAGAGACATGACTTAGCCATGAAAGTTTTAATATGAATCAAGAACTCCTCGCAATGCAACGTTCCTCCTCCTATTATCACACCGCCTACCTATCTTCCAAGTTGGAGAGGAGAGAGGAGAAAAAGGAGAGATGGAGAAGGAAGAGGAAAAGAAGGAGAAGAGGGGAAAAAGGAAGAAAAAGACATACAACAGCCATTTTTATACCATATTTCCATACATATCAACCAAAATTAGAAAACAGACAAATTACTGATATTCACTCTAAGGACAGAGGTTAGAGGTCAATCCATCCCCAGTCATATCAAACTGCTATCCAGAACTGGCTCTGCAGAGGAGCCCTTATACTATGTCAGCTCTGGAGCCCTCCGTGTATGGAGGCAGTAGTGCCTCCATGCAGTTTAAATAACCTAAAAAATGGAAATCAGCGGAGTGGCTAATCATCACTGGCTTTTTCCTAAATGTCTTAGCAAATAAGAAGCATTTAATTTTTTTCTCCTCTTAATTCTACTTTATCCCTTTTGTTTAACAGCTCAAATCGGAATATTTTCCCAAGGGTACCATGATTTCAAGATATGGCAGTGAGACTTAAACACTGGCTATCAGGTTATATACCTGGTTAATCCACTCACACAATTAGCTCTGCTTTAAGCAGCATCTTACTATTTCACAAGAATACATTTTATGTTAGACCTTATATTGTGAGTTAGAGGATTCTAGTTTTTACAAACTCATTTACAATAATATGGCAAAAAGGCTTTAAAGGTAGTTTGTAGAATTAAAAAAAGAAAAAACACAAATTCTGCATTTCTATTAATACATGAAATAGATTCTTGGATCCTCACAATGCCATGAGGTAACAGGAAAGTTTATTTCTCATTTTTTCTCATAAACTCACTGCTGGAGAGATAGGATAAATAAATTTATGAAAAGGAAATTAAGGATATCCAATTAAATTTCAATTTTAGTTAAAAAAATTTTAGAGTAAATACTAAATACTTTTTAAGAGTGAATATTTCTCAAACATCATATACTTACACTGAAAAATCCTTTGTTATCTGAAATTTAACTAGGCATTCTTGAGAAGTGATGTAACTAAGGTCATAGGTTAAAACCTACATCTTCTGACCAACTCCACCATGTGGAGTTACTGCAAGGGCTTTTCATTATATTATCTCATTGATCACAACTCTCAGGGGATAAACGGAAACATTTGTTGTTGTCCTTTAGTCACCAAT
This sequence comes from Redunca redunca, assembly GCA_006410935.1. NCBI lineage: Eukaryota > Metazoa > Chordata > Mammalia > Artiodactyla > Bovidae > Redunca > Redunca redunca. Next base: position 76,424 of record SJYQ01001009.1, read on the forward strand.
TCATGTCTGACTTTCATGACCCCATGGGCTGTAGCCCACCAGGTTGCTCTATCCATGGGATTTCCCAGGCAAAATTACTGGAGTGGGTTGCCATCTCCTTCTCCAGGGGATCTTCCCAACCCAGGGACTGAACCTGTGTTAAATCCCTGCCTTCAAAGAAGGCAGATTCTTTACCACTGAGCCACCTGGAAAGCCCCAAGATTTCAGTTTCCCAACCAGGGATCAAACCTGGCCTATCCAGTGGCTCAGTGTCCTAACCACTAGGCCATCAGGGAACTCTAAAATTGAAACATTAGTGCTCATATTTATTTTTAGATTTGATGACTAAGGCACAGAAAGTTTAGAAGATCCATCTAGTTTCTCACAGTTAGTAGGGAGATCCTAGCTTGAGGTCCAAACCTTGCCATGTAAAATCCAATTAGGTAATATCTATTCTATTTCAACTCACAAGTAAGATAATTAACAATAATTAAAGGCTATTTTGACCTTCGTTTTAACAGACAGTAATCAGGGATGAGCTGTTCCACATTATTTTGTTCAGTATCAACATGGAAAGACTAAAATCAGAGAGGAAAGTATGGCTTACTGAGAAATTTTTTAAAACCCTTCATTTTAAAAACTCTTTAAACCTAAAGACAGGTAAAATGTGTTAAAAGCATGCCCTAACATACACAGAAATATAGAGGTCCACTTTTAAATTATAAGAATGTCTTAGTGTCTTTACTAAAGACATTTGATTCTATTAGAGCATTACTATCATGAAGAGCAACTCATTTAGCCTTAANTCTGCTGATGGACATCTAGGTTGTTTCCATGTTCTGGCTATTATAAACAGTGCTGCAATGAACATTGGGGTACATGTGTCTCTTTCTATTCTGGTTTCCTCGGTGTGAATGGGATGAGATGGGAGAATGGTATTGAAACATGTATACTATCGTGTAAGAAACGAATCGCCAGTCAATGTCCGATGCAGGATGCAGGATGCTCGGGGCTGGTGCATGGGGAGGACTCAGAGAGATGTTATGGGGTGGGAGGTGGGAGGGGATTCATGTTTGGGAACGCATGTACACTCGTGGTGAATTCATGTTAATGTTTGGCAAAACCAATACAGTATTGTAAAGTAAACTAAAGTTAAAATTAAAAAAAAAAAAAAAGCATGGTGTTATAGGAAAGCCCAGGGTTGATTCCACAACTAAGGTTCTGGGGGGACCATATGGATTCAGCTAAACTAAATCTTTATGGAGTCTTTCTAAGGTAAAAGTGGACAAATGTCAACATGTTAGGAAGTATATGATTAGGCTTAAAAAAAAAAAACTAAAGCCATAATCCCTCAATTAGCATTTAAAAGAAAATGTATTGGTGATTTATTGGTATGCTTAAAAGTTAACTATTTGTAAAAAGACTCATCTTGGAAAAATGTACATAGTAGGATCTATCTTTCCTCCCACCTCTTGACCCCAATGTTCTCTCTCTTTCTTATACAATCTTTCCTTCCATTCTCTTTCCTATTTCTCTCTTATAATAATGTGTGTTCTTTCTTTTGCAGCATTATCAACTTCCCTGTAGTTTTGGGCTCTAGGTTTCTCATTATTATCATATTTTCTCTTACTTACCTTTTTCCTCCTATCCTCAGCTGCTCATACATAAATGGAATTTTGTATTGAGTTAATACAGTTTAAAGCTACATAATGCTGTAAGTTATTGATAAATATAAATAATTATAGTCATGTATGGGTGTTATTGTATACTAATTATAAATTATAAATTTTATAAGACCTGCCATAATATTAAGGTTTATTATATTAGGCTTACCATGTACATGAGCAATAAATGCCTTTTTCTTTATATTACATATGAAAGTTTTCAAATTCCTGATATGATATTGAACATATTAGTAATGTAAGAGTATTTTAGAAGTTTTGTATTATACTGAACAGTATTTCCAAGTAGAAAATTCATCTATTATAGTGAGCTATGTGATATCTCCCCAACATCTGGTATTAATGTTTACATTTTGGTAGTGCATGAATTTTTTTCAACAATGAAATACCAACACGTCTTTCCTAGCCCACTAGATTTCTGCAAAAAGTAATTGTCAATGATCTTACTATCTGGCACTTATTGCAAGAAGTTATACATCTTTACCTAATTTTAGAGCTATTTAGTTTGATGATGTCCACATACTTTTATTCACAAAGACATACATTATCTAATCTCTATTTCACCCCCTTCTCACTGTTGTGACTTTTTATTGTTAACAACTCTAATGTTAAATGTTTAAAAACTGCAAGTCTAAATAAACTCTCATATATGCTGTGTTTTTTAAAGCCAAATGACCTAGTATGTATCCCATAACTCAGTCACATTTTGAGAAAGAAAATGCATTTGTGCTTGTCAGCTGGCTTGGAAAGGTGGAAAAGTTAAAAATACCAACAGACATTTCACTTAAAGTCTTTTCAATAGATTCTCAGTATGTACTAGTGATTAATCTTTCATTTTCATTATAAATTTATTTCCTCTTAAACTTTTATATAAGAATAAAGGACATTACACAAGGATTTATTCATGTTAATTTGTAAAATATATTCAACTTTTCATTTTAACAAATCCACATTCACTGATTAAAGAAAAGCATCAATACCTTTCATATAAACACACAGACTTAAAATCTGGAAAGAGATCTTTCAGTTAGTTTCTAAAATTTCTATTCAGTTCCCTAATGTGATTCACAACTTGGTCCATGCTATACAGTTGGATTCTTAGAACTGTTTTAGGATTCATGATAACCTCCTGTTCCAGGTCACAGATACCTGCTCACAGTCTCAATGGCAGCCTCACCCCATTTCACATGGCAATGATTCCAGCTACTTCTCAGGTATTTTGACTTAAAGTGATTTTGGTAGTTAAAGAGCCATGTAAGGAGAAATGTCTTTTCTTACAAAATCCATGTGATAACCATCTTTTACCAAATAGGAGAAGGTAACAGAATGTTGTCAAGAAAAACTTAGTATTTACAATTTTGCTTGATATCTATTGAATCACCAAGTACTTACCTGGATAATATCGGGCCAGGCCTGTGGCACTGCCAAACACCTGCCACAATAATGAAGGATCTTCTTCTCGATTTTTCTTGAAAACTTCATCTAAGGCACTTGTCCAGTTGAGTTCATTTAATACAATTGTTGCTACCAAAGGTGAAAGAATGGAAAAATCAATCAATTCAAATTTGTAATTAGTAACTAAGCCTGTTTTCATATATGTGCATAGTAATGTTATACATATTTCATTGCTTTATCTATAAAAGCACTCTGATCTGGTGGTAATCAAAAAGTTTAGACATGGAATCATTTCTTCCAACAAATGTTTATATGATGGTGGTCCTATTGACATTTAGGGGCTGGGTGACTTTTTTGTAGTGGGAGTTGTTTTGTGCTTTGTAGATGTTTACAAGCATCTCCGGCCTCTACACCCTAGATGTCAGTCCATGTTCCCAGGTGTGATATGCAAAACTGACTTTAGACATAAGCAAAATTACTTTCTGCTGAGAACCCCTGTGACATATAAAATTTAAAACAGGCAACAGTCAAGCTCTGCTGGCTGAGAGGTGGTGGGAAGCATTCTTCCAATTGAGGCAGTTCTAAAGAAACCTACAGGGCACCTTAGGACAGAGTTTGATGACTACTTTCCTCAACTATTGATGATTCTCTGTGATATACTAACATGGTTTGATCTGTTACTTGAATTAAAAAAATAGATGTCTGTTATTGAGCATAGCTAATTAACTGTATTTCTGTAACAACAAAAATGCATACATGTTGATAAAGAAAAACTCATTCAGAAGCTTGACAACATCAGTAATAGAAGTAAGATGTAGCTGATACCTTATCACTAGCTTATGAACAATAATTTTCTTTTTTCTGGTTAGTTCAACTAACAATTAGAGTGTGGTGCTAACAAGGGACAGGTCATTGATTTTGATACCTACTTATACTGACTGACTGACCCTGCATATGTATCACAAACGTATGCCAGTCATTACAATGAAAGAGGAACAGTTATAATGTAGGATATAACAGGGCTAAATATCGTTTATCATTATGGCTCTCCATGATCATAGCATCCTATGTCTAACATGAAAAACATTTAATCAGCTTAGAATATTACTTTCCCTTTACACAAAAAAGATGACATATGAGATAATCTCATCTTTCATGGAGGGTCTTAATATATGTAAAATATGCACCATGTCCCCAGCAGATTAGCAGATTGGGAAAGCTTGCATTTGAGGATATATGTCCAAACCTAAATAATGGACATTAGCTTGGGCTAATGACTAGAAATGCTGCTTAACTTTTTTCCATTCATTTCTGTGACCACAGTAAGTAAAAGAAACAAATAAAATCATGGTTAAAACATATGCAAGATGTTTTGAAGATAAAAGAACAAAGAGCTTCTTTCAAGAAAGATGTACAGCATATGTGTTTGTATTTTAAGGTTTTATCATTCACCCAGAATATGAAAACAAGCATACTGCAAATTGTTCTGGGACCAGCATCCTAATGCATTTCTCATTATTGGAAACTAATGAGTTTCCCATCTTTATGGATGTGATTACCTTCAGAAAGATCAGTTGTGTGTGTAAATATTCATGAGCTGGGTCAGATCCATAGCACATCTGAGATACTAGTGAATTCAAATTCAAAAGCATAATCCAATGAACACTGAGTGACCAGTTATATGAAAATTTATATTCACAGAGATAACCTAAACTGATACTCACTATCCATGAATATTTATGGTACTACACAAAATAGCACAGAAAAAGAGGGACATCCTCTACCTTTTTAAACATTAATGAATTATACAGTTATATTCTACTCAACAAAATAATCATGTTTGTTTATGTTCCAGATACTTAGACTAGATTGGGGATTAATGAAGTCTGTCTCTTCAGTTTCCTTCGTTCTTTAATTCACATTAAGCAACAACTGAGATCTAATTATTTTTAATAAATTTTTATTTGTTTTCAGAGTCTTACTCAGTTTTATTATCTAACAACTACTAAGTATTAGGGTCTTATACACTGATAATGAATTATACTTCTATGTATTGGGGGAAAAAGTCAAATTCTGAAATGTTATCATCATGGTGATCTGTTTTAAAATAGTAGTTTATATGTCTGAAAATTCTTTTTCAGATAAGACACTGCAAAATGATTTCCACAAAAGCTGTTCATATGCAAATGAGAAAAGTACATAAAGCTTTTTCAGAATAGACACACCTGAAGTGACTTACTCAGAATGAAAGACATAGCATTGTGCAAAGTTTATAAAACTTGATGACGTTGTATAGCAAGAGAGCTGCATTTGTTGTTGTGTATTTATAAAGACGAGTGCAATCATTATTCTTGTAGCCGCAATCTTTATTTGAATATCTATTACAAGAAAAAATTCAAAGGATCTGCCATGGGAGTACAAAATTAGTGCAGAGGAGAGTTTGGCAAAAGTTGTCTATCAAAATGCAGTCATTAATCTAGCAATTGTATTTGAAAGAATTTATACTACGGGGAGACTACAGATATTCAGTCCTGAGGCAGAGAATTTTAGACTGAGAATAATTCTTCTAATTATACTGTTCAAATTCCTTAAAACACGAAAATAAATTGCTGCATTAGGAAATATTTTTCCTCAAAATACACTGGAAACCAGTTAAAAATGTAAAAGGAGACATGTAAAATATAGATGCAAACAAATAAGTATGAATCCTCTTTTATATCCATCTTAGGTAGAAGGAAATGGCAACCCACTCCAGTATTCTTGCCTGGGAAATCCCATGGACAAAGGAGCCTGGCCAGCTACAGTCCATGGGGTCACAGAGAGTTGATCAAAACTGAGCAAATAACACAATAAACATATATTACTTTGGCATTCTATAATAAGTAGATTTTTACCTTCTTAACCTTGTAAAAACTAAATACTTAATCTAGAAATTACTGAAGTACCCAACATTTCCCCAATTCTATGTTATCAGCATAAGTAAGGAGAAACAGTACTGAAGTAACTGGGTCATTTGCAAATGAAGGCATAATAAAACTAATGCAGAACACTGGCAATGCTGAAACTTTTCAAATGCAATTATTTTTTCTATAAAGCATGATCTTTATATAAATATCCTGAGCAAGAAACCAAGATACAAAGGATTTTCTTTAATTGCATAAATATTGATATAAACTAGTAGCTCACCAATATTTTATGTAATAACTCCAGAATAAGTGCTTTTTCTAAAAGGCCTTGAAATACTTCTTGTCCACCAATAAAACTTAGGTTTCTATTTGGACAGATAACTCAAGAACATAGGGAATAGTTCTGATTGGCTTTCCATAAATCATTTGGCAGTCATTAAAATTATATTGTATTTTAATTAATTATATACTGGATATGTATGGCCTTATTTAATATAGTGTATTCTATATACACCCACACCTTTCTTATCTGCCTCCTAAAGTAGTAGTAATGTTTTACATTCACACATTCAAATTTCTATTTTCTTGCTTGAATGGAGTACATGGGTGTACACAGAAATACATGAGTGGCTTATGTATTTTTCACTGTGTAAGACATACTGGCCAGTTGTGATCTATCCTTGAACCTGCTACCAATTACTAATGAACTTATTAGCTAACTGCCTTATGACTTCCTTAGGAGTAACATGAGTACTGATTTTCTGTCAACTTTTTAGAAGTTAAGATTTTAATCTTTGTTTGAAAATTAGAGTTTGTGAAAACATCTTTCACAGATATTCAAGGCTAAGTTTAATAAAAGCAATGAATGCTGGGAAAGCAAACCTTGACTTTGGGGCCTCTAATCTGAATGGTATAAAAGGATTTTTACTGCTAATTGATTCAGAAAGCCAAGCATATGTTTCCTTCTATTCTTCTTATATTTAGTTTTCAAAAACATGGCCTTGGTGTTCAGCAATTCTCTCTTGTAGAGGATTCTTTTGTTCAGTTTGGCTTCTCAAGGGAAGAAAGAAAAATCTAATTTGTAACGGCATAAAAAAAGGACCTTTCATTTGCTGCTAATTCTTCTAAAATATGTGACATCGCTGTATCTTGTTTATGACATGAATGTGGAATCATTAACAAGTTCAGAATCCAATTTTCTCCTGCGAACTTCAGCCAAGAAGTACTCCACTATTGCTCCCACTTAAGGCTGAATTTATTTTTTGTTGACTTATTCAGGGTTCTGGGCCTCACCATGTGTTGAAGGCACTATAAAACTATTTGAAAAACCTTAAGATTATTTATAATATCAACTATAGCTTTGAAATGAAGCAAAAATATGCCAAAAAAAGAAGAGGAACAATTTTTATGATTTACTGAAAATGTAAAATAACTTTGATAAATATGCATCACAAATATACTTTCTAAAACATAAAATACCTTGGCAAGTCTTTCCTGACTTGTAAATCTTAAAGTTATATAAGGGAATGGATAGTAACAATTATTTTTAACAACACTAAATATGATACAATTACATAATTTAAAAAAGGGAACTGTCCAAAATCTTAACTACACTATTGCCATTTTATCATACCATTATCATAGACTTGCACTAAGATAAAATTAGCATGTATTATTTAAACTATTTCCACTGATAGTAACAGTCAGTAATATTGTATTAAGAGCAAGCAGATAAGTTAACTATTTTCTATCCACTATGACATTTTACTAAAAATGACACTTAAGACACTATTAGGTTGGTACAAAAGTAACTGTGGTTTCAGACCATGAATTTTAAATCATTATAACTAGGCTCCTGGAAAACTCAGCAGTGGCCACAGACTGGAAAAGGTCAGTTTTCATTCCAATGCTAAAGAAAGGTAATGCCAAAGAATGCTCAAACTACCACACAATTGCACTCATCTCACACGCTAGTAAAGTAATATTCAAAATTCTCCAAGCCAGGCTTCAGCAATATGCGAACCATGAATGTCCAGATGTTCAAGCTGGTTTTAGAAAAGGCAGAGGAACCAGAGATCAAATTGCCAACATCCGCTGAATCATTGAAAAAGCAAGAGAGTTCCAGAAAAACATCTATTTCAGATGGGAATACCAGACCATTTGACCTGCCACTTGAGAAACCTATATGCAGGTCAGGCAGCAACAGTTAGAACTAGACATGGAACAACAGACTAGTTCCAAGTAGGAAAAGGAGTATGTCAAGGCTGTATATTGTCACCCTGCTTATTTAACTTCTATGTAGAGTACATCATGAGAAATGCTGGGCTGGAGGAAGCACAAGCTGGAATCAAGATTGCCAGGAGAAATATTAATAACCTCAGATATGCAGATGACACCACCCTTATGGCAAGAAGTGAAGAAGAACTAAAAAGCCTCTTGATGAAAGAGAAAGAGGAGAGTAAAAAAGTTGGCTTAAAGCTCAATATTCAGAAAACTAAGATCATGGCATATGGTCCCATCACTATATGGCAAATAGATGGGCTCCAAAATCACTGCAGATGGTGATTGTAGCCATGAAATTAAAAGATGCTTACTCCTTGGAAGGAAAGTTATGATCAACATAGACAGCATATTAAAAAGCAGGGACATTACTTTGTCAGCTTTTGTCTGTCTAGTCAAGGCTATGGTTTTTCCAGTGGTCATGTATGGATGTGAGAGTTAGACTATAAAGAAAGCTGAGCGCAGAAGAATTGATGCTAACTGTGGTGTTAGAGAAGACTCTTGAGAGTCCCTTGGACTGCAAGGAGATCCAAACAGTCCGTCCTAAAGGAGATCAGTCCTGGGTGTTCACTGGAAGGAATGATGCTAAAGCTGAAACTCCAGTACTTTGGCCAAACCTCATGCGGAGAGCTGACTCATTTGAAAAGACCCTGTTGCTGGGAAAGATTGATGGCTGGAGGAGAAGGGGATGACAGAGGATGAGATGGCTGGATGGCATCACTGACACAATGGGCATGGGTTTGGGTGGACTCTGGGAGTTGGTGATGGACAGGGAGGCCTGGCGTGGTGTGGTTCATGGGGTCACAAAGAGTCGACACGACTGAGAGACTAAACTGAACTGAATTAAGCTCAAACATATCTTCATTAATCAAAATAGGAACCGTTAACAATCAACACATTTTTGTCAACGAAAAATAAGTTTGTTTTCTCCTGTAGCACAAAAATATGTGCTTCAGGATTTGATGAACTCTTGGAAAGTATTGTCTGTCTCCTTCTGCTTATGGAAGCATTCTCCCTGCATAAAGTTTTGGAGGTGATTGAATAAGTTGGTGAGAGGTCAGGTGAATATGGCAGAATTGGCAAAACTTTATAGTCAATTCATTCAGTTTTTGAGCAATGTGTGGTCAAGTGTTGTCATGGAAGAGAACTAGGCCCTTTCTGCTGACCAATGCCAGCCGCAGGAGTTGCCATTTTTGGTGCATCACATCGATTTGCTGAGCACACTTCTCAGATGTAATGGTTTCTCTGGGATTCAGAAAACTGTAGTGGACCAGACTAGTAGTAGACCACCAAACAGTGACCATGACCTTTTTCTGGTGCAAGTTTGGCTTTGGAAAGTGCTTTGGAGCTTCATTGCAGGCCACTAAGCTGGTCATTGCTGATTGTCTTATAAAACCCACTTTTCATCACGTGTCACAATCTGAGCAAGAAATAGTTTGTTGTTGTTGCACAGAATAAGAGAAGAGAACATTTCAAAATGACAATCTTTTTTGACTTTCAGTCAGCTCATGAGGCACCCACTTGATGAGCTTTTTCACCTTTCCAATTTACTTCATATGCCAAATGACTGTAGAATGGTCGACGTTGAGTTGTTAGCCAAAGCTCATGCAGTTGTAAGCGGATCAGCTTCAGTGACTGCTCTCAACTGGTCACTGTTGACTTCCTAAGGCTGGCCACAATGCTCCTCACATTCAAGGCTCTCAGGTGCTTTACAAAACTTCTTGAGCCATCACTGCACTGTACATTCATTAGCAGTTCCTGGGTCAAAGGTGTTGTTGATGTTGTGAGCTGTCTGACCTGCTTTACAACCCATTTTGAATTCAAATACAGAAATTGCTTAAATTTGCTTTTTGTCGAATATCATTTCTAAAGTATAAAAGAAATATAAAATAATCAGCAAGTAATAAGTAATTAGCAAAAAATACAGTGAGAAATGTACCTTAAAATGATGTATAACAATCACATTTAAATAAGAATGTATTCCAATATCAAATGGAAAAATTCAAAAATGCAAAATCACAATTACTTTTGTAGCAACCTAAAAATATTACTCTTTTTTAGACGATAAAAATAAAATCTAGAAAAAGTAATTTACCAAAATTCATACACAGGCAGTCATAGACACAGCACCCAAATAAGTCACATTTCAACATCCTCACTGTTTATGAGCTGTTATTTCTAGCTTTCATTATTTATGTAGCTCTAATCTAGAATTTCAAATCTGAAAAAGTGAAAATCATCTATGCATTTGTAAATACTGTTTCTCAATCAGTTGAGTTTGTTCCTTTCAGCATTATCTACAGACATTTTTGATGGTCAAGACAGGTAGTATAGTCTGAAGTTAGGATGGTTGATTCCTCCAGCTTCATTCTTCTTTCTGAAGATTGCTTTGGCTATTTGAGTTCTTTTGTGTTTCCACATGAATTGTGAAAATTTTTGTTCTATTATAGTTCTGTGAAAAATGCCATTGGTAATTTGATAGGGATTGCACTGAATCTGTAGATTGCTTTAGGTAGTATAGTCATTTTCACAATATTGATTCTTTCAATCCAAGAACATGCCATATCTCTCCATCTGTTTATGTCACCTTAGATTTCATTCATCAGTGTCTTATAGTCTTCTGTATACCTTTTGTCTCCTTAGGTAAGTTTATTCTTGGATATTTCATTCCTTTTGTTACAATAGTGAATGGGATTGCTTGCTTAATTTCTCTTTCTGATTTTTCATTGTTAAGTGTACAGGAATGCAAGAAATTTCTGTGTATTGATTTTGTATCCTGTGACTTTACTAGATTCCCTGATTAGCTCCAACAGACATCACTCTAAAGAAGACATACTGATAGCTAATAAATTCATGAGAAAATGCTCAACATTGCTTATTATGAGAAAAATGTAAATCAAGACTACAATGAGATATAACTTCACACTGGTCAGAATAGCCATTATCAAAAATCTACAAACAATTAATGCTGGAGAGGATGTGGAAGAAATAAACTCTTTTGCACTGCTGCTAGGAATGTAAATTGATACAGCCACTAGGGAGAATAGTCTGGAGATTTCTTAAAAAACTAGGAGTAAATCTACCATATGACTCAGCAAACCCACTACTGGGCATATACCCTGAGAAAACCACAATTCTAGAAGATACATGTACCCCAGTGTTCACTGCAGCACTATTTACAATAGCCAGGACTTGGAAACAATCTAGACGTCCATTGACAGGTGAATGGATAGAGACATTTTGGTACGTATATACAATGGAATATTACTCAGCCATAATAAAGGAACACATTTGAGCCAATTCTAGTGAGGTGGATGAGCCTAGAGCCTGTTTTACAAGTTAAATAAGTAAGAAAGAGAAAAACAGATATCATATATTAACACATATACATGGAATCTAGAAAAATGGTACTGATGAATCTATTTGTAGAGCAGCAAAGGAGACGGAGAACAGACTTGTGTATACACAGGGGAAGATGAGATTGGGACATCTGAGAGTAGCATTGAAGCATATATATTACCATGTACAAAATATATAGCCAGTGAGAATTTGCTGTATGATGCAAGGAGCTCAACCTGATGCTCTGTGACAACCTAGAAGAGTAGGATGGGGTAGGGGGTGCAAGGGAGTTTCAAAGAGGGAGGGGACATATGTATACCTATGGCTGATTTATGCTGATGCATGGCAGAAACCAGGACAACACTGCAAAGCAAGTATCCTTCAACGAAAAATAAAGAAAAAAATACCAAAACACTAGTAGGAGGCAGGACTTCACTGGAGGTCCAGGATTTAAGATTCTGAGCTTCCAATGCAAGGGGCAAGGGTTTTATCCCTGGTCAGGAAACTAAGATCCCACATGCTACAAAGCAGGACCAAAATAATAGAAAGGAAAGACTACTAGGAGTTCTATCGGCATTTGGTACGTAGAAACCCAAGACACTCTAAATATCCTACAATACACAGGACAATCTCCACAACAATGAATCACCCAGCTCAAAATGTTGGTAGGGCACAAGTTTAGAAACTTTGCTCAAGTACAAATATAAACAAAATCAATTCACTTTGTTTAAAGCAATATTCCCAACAAATTCTGTCCACAAAAAGCCACAAGAAAAGTTCTTCAAATGAAAGCTGATACATTTAAAAATATTATTGTTTTACACTAAATTATGTCAATACTTCAGGCTGTATTTTGACACTCTTTGGGTTGAGAAATTTCCATTTCAGTCCCAGAAATTCTAACACACTATTCTCATATAGCTGAAGAGATAAGTAAGGATTTCAAAGCTATGCTTTTAGTGCCATTGAATGAAATATTATACAGCCACAAAAAGGAATGAAAATCATAGAGTAAAGTAAGTCAGAAAGATAAAACAAATATCATATATTAATATACATATGGGTAATCCAGAAAAATGGTATAGGTGATCTTATTTGCAAAGAATAAATAGGCACAAGGACATACAGAACAAATATATGAATACCAAGGGGGAAAGATGGGGTAGGAGGAATTGGGAGATCCAGATTGACATATATACCCTATCAATACTATGTATAAGAAGTTAACTAATGAGAACATACTCTATAGTACAAGGAATCTACTACTTAATACACTGTGGTGACCTGAATGGGAAGGAAGTCAAAGTTCACTTCAGTTCAGCTGCTTAATCGTGTCTGACTCTTTGCGACCCCATGAATTGCAGCACGCCAGGCCTCCCTGTCCATCACCAACTCCCGGAGTTCACTCAGACTCACGTCCATCGAGTCGGTGATGCCATCCAGCCATTCTCATCCTCTGTCATCCCCTTCTCCTCCTGCCCCCAATCCCTCCCAGCATCAAAGTCTTTTCCAATGAATCAACTCTTCACATGAGGTGGCCAAAGGACTGGAGTTTCAGCTTCAGCATCATTCCTTCCAAACACCACCCAGGACTGATCTCTTTTAGAATGGACTGGTTGGATCTCCCTGCAGTCCAAAGGACTCTCAAAGTCTTCTCCAACACCACAAAGGGAGGGGATATTTGACTATGTATGGATGATTCATTTTGCTGTACAGTAGAAACTAATACAATGTTGTAAAGCAACTATACTCCAATAAAAACTAAAAATAAATATACCAACTAAATAATAAAATGAATAAATAAGAGGCCAAGTACTTACTGCTACACTCTTCCCCCAAAAATGTTATCCTTCCCTCTTCCTGTTCTTAGATATTCATAAAATATTATGAGTTTTGCTTTTTTAAAAAATGATTCAACATTGTATGATTCTAAACTAAATTTAATTTTATCTTTATAGCAAATTTTCATTTTATCCCACAGTATATAACACAATCATTAAAGGAATTGCATTTAGTCCAAGAGCTGAGCCAGATGTCACTAATTTAATTCATCAACCTTAATCTCGAAAAAGAAAAATGTTAATAAGGAGAAACCCACTGATCCAATTAAGCACACAAACAAAAAAAATCCACTTTAAGGAACAAGCAGTGTTCATAAATATTAAAATGAATGAATCTTTTTGGTGGATTTGGCTAAAGGAATCTAATCTAATGCCAGTGTAAATGAAATATTAATAAAGTACAGGGAGATGGGAAGACCAAACCTAATCTCTCTAATCATATCTCAGGCACCACCACACACCTCCCACTGTGGGCTCTAATGAGGAGATAAGCCTCATTCCTACTGTTAATTTGGTACAAATATTAAAAGGTTCTTGTCCTTGTCAATTTTCTAACCCCTGTATTGCTGAGGTTTCTGCTCTTGCTCCCAATGTCTAGTTTCCCATAGACTGAGCACCTGGCTAATACCCAGAAGACAGCTGCTCTGCTTAAAAAAAAAAGTGCAAATTGCAGAGCACATAGAAGGAGCTCAGGAGAAACCCCTTTTATAAAAGAAAATAAGAATAATGCAAGGGGAACAGAGGACATTCAGACCTAGTGGGTTTTGTTAATTGAGGATTTTTAATGTCATTTTTAATAAAATGATAATTACTTGCAAAATTTTTCTTGAAGGGGTAGAAGCATTATACACAAGAATGTCATAAGATTAGGAGGCAAAATGTTTATCTTGCAAGCATTTTAAGTTTCTCTCTCATGGGCACAGCCTCAACTTCAAACTAGTCATTTAATGTCTTATACTTCTATTGTCTTTTCATCTAAAAAAAATAAAAATAAACACATTAAGGGTGCCAGACAGAGTTAACATGAATGTCAAATAAGCCTACGAATAAAAGGATGTCAGGGTGCATGATATTATTATAGTCCTTTCCTTAGCTGGAATAAATATTTGTAAGATGTACTTCTCCTTGAGATGTCACATAGAGAACAGGTCCTTTTTACATCTTGACCTAAAATTTTGTCAGTTATTTTCTTTTACTTGAACAATAACTTCTTTCAGATATAGCAAGTTAAATATAACTCTATTTTTCAATAAAACTACATTCCTTATGTCCACCCTCTAATTTATTTAAAACCTGTCACATCATGAGATACTCTTCGCTGGAATCATATAGTGAATGAAATACTATAATTTTAATTTTGGAAATACTGCATAATTTGTAAACATAATGTTGGAATTTTACAGAAATTACCTGAGGAAGACAACGCAATTTCCTCCATTGACACTATTTCAAAAAGTCATTTTCATCATAAATGTGACTATTTATAACTAAAACTTTTGGAAAGATTGTTAAATATCCATTTTATACATTAGAGCAACATTTAGTAAATATAGCTTGCTACATTCTGAACCAACAGAAAACAGACAAAAATGTTCTAAACATTTTTAAAATTTAAACTTTAAAAAGGGAAATAAAATATATAAGTTTAAAAGAGAAATCAGAAATTATGAGAACACAGAGGTGAAGTCTAAGCCATTTAAGAATAAATGCACAATTAAGACCAAATATAAACAACTTCAAATTGAGGTGCTGTTTTTAGATGCATACTTATTTTGCTGATGATGCTTTTTCCTTTCAAGAAATCGGCATTTTAGAATTCAGTATATGCATGGCTTCCCTGGTGGCTCAAACGGTGAATCGGCCTGTAATACAGGCAACCAGGGTTTGATCCCTGGGTTGGGAAGATCCCCTGGAAAAGGAAATGCAACCCACTATAGTATTCTTGCCTGGAGAATCTCCATGGCAAGAGAAGCCTGGCAGGCTACGGTCCGTGAGCCGCAAAGAGCTGGACATGACTGAGTGACTAAACAGAGCACATACGTATGTATGCAGCATGAGCAAAGAATAATGTTACTTATTGCCCTCCCACCGACAGGGTGAGTCTCTGTGAAGTATCCATTTGACCTTGGGAAAGCATTTTCTCCTCTCTAAACCTCATTTTCCTTGCCTGCACAATGGGGATGACAATAGTGTTTGCCTCACAGATCTGTGCCGAGGATTACATGTACTTAGAACACTTTTGTCACTTACTAACTGCACAATGCTATCTGCCTGTATCATTATTTTCTTATTTACATTTTAATACTCAGCATTAGATGGATGGAACTGGAGCCGATTATACAGAGTGAAGTAAGCCAGAAAGAAAAACACCAATACAATATACTAACGCATATATATGGAATTTAGAAAGATAGGGATGATGACCCTGTATGCGAGACAACAAAAGAGACTCAGATCTATAGAGTGAACTGTTGGACTCTGGGGGAGAGAGGGAGGGAGAGGGTGGGATGAGATGGGAGAATGGCATTGAAACATGTATACTATCATGTAAGAAACGAATTGCCAGTCGATGTCCGATGCAGGATGCAGGATGCTTGGGACTGGTGCAAGGAGAGGACCCAGAGAGATGGTATGGGGTGGGAGATGGGAGGGGATTCGTGTTTGGGAACGCATGTACACTTGTGGTGAATTAATGTCAATGTTTGGCAAAACCAATACACTGATGTAAAGTAAACTAAAGTTAAAATAAAAATTAAAAAATAAATAAATAAATAAAATATTTTTTAAAAATATATATTTATGGAGCCATTCTGACCATGCTGCTAAAATGCTAGGATGAGTGATAAAAATCTAACATCCTTTCTTTTCCTCAAAGAATCTTTGTTCTTTCCTTGGCCCTAAGTTAATGTCCAGAAATACTACTTAATTTTCTTGTTATAAATCTCAAGAAGAAAACAGCTTGTTACCCTTCCAAAACCACTTACATTGTTACAAGAGAAGGCAAAAATGAAAAAGAAAAATCTCTGTAGTGATAGTATGTAATGTACTGTATAATTTCAGTGAAGATAATTTTTTCATATGGAATGTTCCCAGGGCTCTTGAAAATGAACCACAGTGGTGACTGTGAATACAACTGGTGAATACAACATGAAAACATTAAAACTCTGCAGTCAGTTCAGTTCAGTTCAGTTCAGTCGCTCAGTTGTGTCCGACTCTGTGACCCCATGAATCGCAGCAGGCCAGGCCTCCCTGTCCATCACCAACTCCCGGAGTTCACTAAACCTCACGTCCATCAAGTCGGTGATGCCATCCAGCCATCTCATCCTCTGTCGTCCCCTCCTTCTCCTGCCCCCAATCCCTCCCAGCATCAGAGTCTTTTCCAATGCAAGGGGATATTAAATTATATAAGACCTAATATACATACCAGACACAACACAGGCATACACACACACACACATGCACACACACAGAATGATGGGTACACAGTTCTTTTAAGGCAGAGAGGAAACTCTGGCCAAGAATTGCAGACTAAATTAGATATGGGAAATCTCTTGCCTTTGCTCGGAGACTGCCTAACTGCATAGGGAATTTAGTGTCTACATACAAATCTAGTCTACTGAATTCACAAAGAAGGATCAAAAAGTATTGGAGCTGACTAATGAGGAACGGTTGGAGAAGGATAACAAGGCTCCTGGGGGCAAGGGTGATACTGTCAACGAGGCACAGACTGCTTAGTACTTAAGAGTTTGTGTCAACTAGTTTCAGAACAAAGAGTTGCTGGTGATTTTAGGACGGAAAGATTAGATGCACTGAAATACAGCACATAGTAGATTGCTATAATTAAGAAGAACAATCGCTTAAACATCATGCACTGCTTCAGAGTGAAATTAAACAAAAAATAAATCTTTTGTTCTACAGATCGCTACTTACCGAGTCAAGTTCCATAAAGGTATGGATGAAATCTAATTCTGTATCTAAGACAAAATGAGGTTATATCCTTGTATCTCTAGTTGCATACAAATAAAGAATTGCCATATGCAAATAAGCATGCATGCATACAGAGCACTCATAACTTATTTTATCATTTATAAAGATAGACATCTATAGATAAAAAGAAAAAGTATATCAACTGTATCAATTTTCAGGGTGCTTACAACATAGTAAGCATTACTTGTTCAGATTTTAATGTATTTGTTATAGTAATTGATGTCGAATTTATATTTATCAGTCCTAGCTACTGNCCAGTTCAACAAATACCTTAAGAAATAATTCTTTTTCTATTCTAATAATTCATGTATTTTTAATTTTCATTCATAACTTAATATTCCACAAAATTCAAGTTATTCTGACATAGCGTTAAACTACTGTAAAGGATTCCTCATAAAATAATCATTTAGTTTAACTAGGAAAGTAGATTCATATGTCTCCTCAATGGCATCAAATGAATTCTTAAGTTATCACCCTGTATTCATTTATTTGGTCTTTTACCTAAAGAAAAATGCTCAAAAGAACAAGTAAAGCTTTTTATAAAGTAAGAAAAAATATTATAAAGGATTCAATACCTGATCTAAACAAACAGTCTGCACACAAACTTTTACAAGTGGCTTAAAGGTTTTTAATCTGATGAAATATCATAACAGATGGTAAATGACCAGGTCACACTGGTTTAGATCTGTGTATCTCTCAATCTTCTCCACTCCAAGGCCAAACTCACTTATGTCTCTCACAACAACCTTTAGTCTCCCTGCCTCCCATCACCTCATTTTCAGCCATTTTTTCCTACCACCACTGCCATGTGTTCTACATGGCAAATGACTTCCTGAATGAAAAGTCTTCAGTTAAGTCTCCATAAAAGTTG
The DNA here is from genome assembly GCA_006410935.1 of Redunca redunca. Taxonomy (NCBI): domain Eukaryota; kingdom Metazoa; phylum Chordata; class Mammalia; order Artiodactyla; family Bovidae; genus Redunca; species Redunca redunca. The sequence goes on from SJYQ01001009.1 coordinate 94,704, forward strand.
GTCTTTATGGCTCCTTCTACCCCATCTCCAGACCTCCTTTCCCACTGATCACTTTGTTAATAGAAAGCTTTAGGATCTAGTGCAGTATTTCAAGGACAAATCTCACACAATTTTGCTGCAACACCAAAACATCCAAACAAAAATACATGGCACAAAAGGAATACTGTGACATGAAAAATGGTTTGGGTCTTCTTACTGTAATAGATTAAATTCTAGAGGTCTGATTCCAGCATTGTATTCAGTCCCTCAAAGTACAATAATAACCCTTGACTATGCTCTCAGAATTAAAGTTAATTGTGATCATTCTTCTCAGTTTGCTCTACATCTAATGGAGAAAGAGAGACAAAGTGTCTTACATCCAATTTTGCTTTTGTATCATACACCCTATTAACAACAGTACTGCCTCTCAGGAGGTGAGTAAATGTTTTGAGAGTCAAAAGGTTGGTGGTCAAAAAAGACTTCCAGGAGGAAGTGGTACAGTTTTAAGGAAGAGTAGTGAAGTGGGTGACTGACTCAGTGAATGCCTTATGCAGAAAACAGAGGCTGGGCGGGGGGTGGATCATAAGGCATTTCAGGAGCTCCACATGCTTCAAAATGGTTGAATAAAAGAAGAATATGGGGGAAGCCTGGCATGCTGCAGTCCATGGGGTAGCAAAGAGCTGGACATGACTGGGCAACTAAAGTGATGGCCCAAAGCAGCAAAGCTAAGAATACAGACATCCTGTTATAATGATACAGAAGGACTAAACAAAAATAATTGTATTCTGAGAATTACAGAGTCATAAAAGCTAAAATACAAAATAATCATATTTGTACTTGAGGTTTCAAGAAGCCAGCATGGAAGAAGATTGAAAGTGGACTGGGGAAAAGCCACATATGAATGGGGAGAAGACAAAAAGCTAGTACGGATAGGCTGGAGAGTAATGACAATGGATGGAACTAAAAAAACAGTGCTGGACATGGGGAGTGGAAGAAGATTAAATAATCCACAGACCATAGTGACAGATGGTGGGCAGGGGGAAGGAAGAGCCAGGTTTTCTGCTTGGACCTGACTGATACTATTAACAAAGATATGAACATTGGAGGAAGGGCATATTCGGAGACATTGATGTCATAATGTAAGGTGCCTTTTAATCCACTGAAAATGGTTATCCAAAAGGCAATCAGAGAAATGAATCTGCAGCTTAGCCATGCATCCATATGGAAGAATCAGATTTGGAAGTCATTGTTTCAGTGACAGTCAAAACTGAAGGATGTTCACAGTTACTGACATTAATAAGTGCTACAGATCCTTAAATACTAAGGAGGCTTTACCTAGCTGAATGAGATTGCCAAAAGGAAATACCATGGACCTAAAACTCATAAACAAGACACCGTTTCCCATGAAAAATAACCAGGGCATAGTGTGCTGTGATACATATCTATTGTTTTCATTTACCAAAAGCCACAAGATATGCCTTTTGAATATAATTTTTACATCTGCATTAAAACAACTGCATTGAATTCAACTGCACAAGTTCAGTGTATCTGTGCCCAACTCAGTCCATCAAGAAGAAATAATATAAAAAGATATTGGAACCAATAAAAACCCATTATCGTCTAATGCACTGTTTTGAATTTTGCCTTTTTAAAAGAGTTATTGACTTAAATGAAGTACCCAGGGATACAATGCCTGAAACTCTTGTATGTAGAGCACTTTATGCTTCCTGTGTACTTGAAGAATAAGCAATTCCCCTTATGCTCGGTTAGAATGATAAGGCAGTCTATTGTGCCTCCACACTTACACAGAGCCCCCCGAGACTAAAACGTGGTGATTGCATGGTCTTCTAAGACCATAAAGTTCTACCACAGGAGTCGTGTATGTATTATAAAGACACTTCAAATTGCCGACCACACTTTTCTTATCATCATCGTGCGGCTCTCTTCTGCAAATTGCTTGTGCCTTTGACTTTCGGAAATGATTTAAACCTGCATCAGTAGCTCTAAATGAACAAGTGCCAACCACCCTCATTTATCTGATACACAAGAGTGACAAGATTTAATTACTTAACAGCATCTCAGATATTTATTTCTAAAAACAAAACTTCAATCAACCTTTCGGTAAAATTTAATATCACAAGGTTACATACAGATGAAGACTTTAAACCTTCTATTTCATAAAACATCAAATTAGGCAAGTGTAAAGAGGTAATAAATTCCATTTGATTTTAAAAACATAGCTACCATTTTCTAATATAAACATGAATAATTTATTAAAGTGATTTTACCATTTTTACCAAAACTGTGGTTTCTTTGACATTAATCTTTTTCATGATTTTGAAACAAGCCTTTACCTCCTTGTCACTTTGTGTTTCACGTCAGACTGATAGGAGCCAGGATATTTTACATTATTTGTCAGGTTCTCTGGCCTTTCAAATAAATCTGAAGTGAAGCTTTTTGATTTTGTTTTCTACTGTAATTTTTTCTTATGTATTCTACTTAAGTATCAATTTCTCCCTGTCTTTTCCCTTTACATGCTATTCCTAAATGTGACATGTCCAACATTTGTTTAAAAGCAAAAGTTTGTGCGTTTTGTTATTTCCATATTTTTTTCTATTTTTAAAATGACATACCCTTAAAACAAGGTAGCAATATCTTCTTAGACAAGAAGGTAGGTGTGTGTGTGTGTGTGTGTGTGTGTGTGTGTGTGTGACTACAGGCACCAGATCATATAATTTAGATCTCTCTTTAAAATGATACAAGCTTATGATGGGCTTCCCAGGTGGCATTAGTGGTAAAGAACTCAATTGCCAAAGCAGGAGACATAAGAGGCTGGGCTTGATCCCTGGGTGGGGAAGATCCCTGGAGGAGGGCATGGCAACTCACTCTAGTATTGTTGCCTGGAGAATCCCATGGACAGAGGAGCCTGGTGGTTATGGTCTATAGGGTCATACAGAGTTGGACACGACTGAAGCAACCTAGCACGTATACATGCTTATGATACACATAACCAATAACATAATTCATTTAGAAGCATTTATATAACAGCTCTTCTAGACACTGCCAAAACTGAATATAAATATTTTTAGAGAGGATAAACAAACTTTTTATGGCTTTAAAAAGTGCAAATATACTGAGATTGAGACTGGATTTACCGTTTCTTTGTAATATTCTGACTTTTCCTGAGTGCACATTTATTTCCTCACTTCCAAAGTTATGCCTAGTGTTGGAACCCATCTTACTATTTCACAGGAAATTTACTTTAAAAAAAATCATTAAAAAACTTCATCTTATTGTTTAGAATTTAGTATCTTTTATTAAAGTTAACCTTTCATAGGTATTATCAGGTTTTTCTGGAGTATAAAGCTGTGTTCATTAAAATGAAAACTTGCCTGAAACACGCGACCATTGTTTGTTATTGTCATTTATAAACAATATTCTTTTTTCCATCAGCTCAGAATAATATGAAACTTATGCTATCAACATCAAAATACAGACTGGAAGCATACCCTTTTTCCTAGCTTAAGGTATTATTATCTGAAATTTGACTCAATGAACAGCTTACTGGGAAGAGTTTTATGTTTGAATAATAGACACACATGAGATATATACATATGTGCATGTATGCCAAGTAACATGGGGATTATGTAGAGACTTGAAATAGTATCTTAAAATATTTGAATTTTCAGAAAAATTTTCACACAAAGATTTTTTTTTTTCAAACTGCTGTTTTTATTTTGGATCAAGACTGATTCTTTAAACTTCTTATACTTTTTCTGGCAGATGCTTTAATGTCATTTTCTAAGATGAGTTCACAATTATAGTTTTGAAATGTAGCTTATATTTTTGAAATGTAGAGAAACTGTAAATGTGATTTCTGGTATGTATAAATCATACTGAAGATCATGAAATTGTAGATAAATTTTTGAATTGAAACAGATTACTTGGCACTATTTTATATTGAAATCTAGACCTTACTATTTATAACAAACACGAAAGTAGATGCAAACATGATAAATGTGTAAGTGTAATGTTCCATTAGCTACTCTTAACATGGAGGATTCTTATATACTATATAAAGAGATTAAATTTCTAGTAACTATACACTAACAAAACATGAAGATCAAAAGAGGAAAAGAACTATGTGCATGTGCCACTCAATGTCACCAAATGATTCTAAAGTTGGAGACTAACAACGTCGCAGTCAGAACAGAATTCTTAACTTTCACTGTGAAGATCTACCAGTCCCTAACTACTATAAAAGGGCTGAAGTAAGTTTGGCCAAAATCTAACTGAGAGAGATCAGATGATGGGCCACAACTCCTACATTATTTGCACAGAAATTCAACCCATTAAAAACAGAAAATGTCAGATGAGACACTGAAATCCTAAGACAAACAAAAATCTAAATGTTCCAAAATAAAATTTCTTATAAAATGTACCTTATTGTTAAGCTGAAAATCAGAAAGGTACATAATATTGCTCTTTGATTGCAAACCTGCAATTTCATTAAAATTTTATGCTTCATAAGAATTAATGGAAAATATTTAAACTAATGTGAGTATAGCAATGTCATACTTATAGTAATGGTATTTTAATATATGGACAACTGTAATGCAAAAATTTTATGTTTTCTAAATTTATACATT
>SJYQ01001009.1:119957-186365 GCA_006410935.1 Redunca redunca
CTCTCTCTCTCTCTCTCTCTCTCTCTCTCACACACACACACACACACACACACACACACACACTCTTCTTGGGGAAGTTGCAGCATGGGAAAGATTATTTAGACACAAATATTAGCAAAAGGACTTTAAAATAATCAATGATTTCTAAAGTTGCAAGTCCAACTCACTATTATGTAATGAAATAAATTTAACAGGTCATGACCAAATTAGTTTTCAATGGAAACAATGTTGAAAGAAAACATGAAAATACATTCTCTATAATAAGGAGAAGGACTATATTTGGCATCTATGGTTTAGTTAGATACGACTCTGTGTATGTATGCACATCTGGGTATATGATATTCAGACTGTAAAATTTGTCATCGATAAGCAGAGTTAAAGAAGGATCATTATTTTTAATCCATGTGAAAGAAACAAAGATATAATTGCCCCTCTAGTAACAAACTGAATATACAAAACAATGAAACAGTAGTGCTGAAAGTCTAAAATTTGACAAAAAGCCTACCTGCAGAAATTACTAATTCATATTATTTTCTAAAACAAAGGTTAGGTGTGTGCAGTGTTAAGCATAAGAAAAAGAAAGAATGATAAGGCAAAGAAACACCACAGAACAAAACACTTAACCTAACACATCTACCATGATTCCAACTATTAATAAAGGAAAGAATAAAAATAATAACTGGGATTTTGTCCTGGATTCAGTCATGAATTTTCTTACAATTTAAAATTCATCCTCTATTCTATGATTATCTATGGGCACAACTGACTTGAATAAGAGGATGGAACATTAAACTACTTCCATTAATAATATGAATGTAAAGAGGGTCTCACCAAATAAATGATGTCATTATGCTTCTCCACTGCAAACATTCTGAATTAGTAAAAAGCCTCAATATTTATTTTAAAGCAGAGGCTTCTAACAGTTTAGTCCTTGAAGAAGCAATATCACCAGCCACTGAAGCATTTTAGAATGCAAGTCAGAGGTTCCACCCTAGGCCCAGTCAATCAGAAATGTCAGGAAAACGTTAGTCGCTCAAGCGTGCCTGACTCTTTGCAACCCCATGGACTGCAGCCCACCAGGCTCCTCTGTCCATGAGATTTTCCAGGCAAGGATACTGGAGTGGGTTGCCATTTCCTTCTCCAGGGGATCTTCCCAACCCAAGGATTGAACCCAGGTCTCCTGTATTGCAGGCAGATTCTTCACTGACTGAGCTACAAGGGAAGCCCCAGTGTCAGGAAGGGGACCAGCAATTCAGTAATTCAACAAACCCTCCAGGTGATTGTGATACACATTAAAACTGCAAGTTCCCTGGTTAAAAAATCAATAAATTAGACACCCTTTTTTTTCATTAAAAAATTAGAATTGACTAGTAATAAGCATATTAACAGATGTCTCAATTTTTCTACCCTTCACAGGGCAGAGAGCAGAGGGTTATTATTACTGAATAACAGATGCATGCACATAGCAATATGGCCAGTAATATTTGTCAAAGTATATCTGAAAAGAAAACAGTCCCTGCAGATGCTATAAGGGTTGGCTGCAACTTAAAATAAGTTGAGGTAGTAATACTCTTCTACTCTTCCATTACGGAAATAACAAAGCACACTGGCACATCAAAACTCTGAGATAGGCTCCACTAAAGAAAATAATATTTACCCTCAGTGTTCTCAAGTTCATGTGATGCTGATTGTTTGTGGTTTTTTTTTTTCATATAAAACCTATTACAAACCATATACTTACAAAAAAACCATGGAAAGGCTTGGTAGAAAGTAAAGATATCAGAAGAGTTGGTTCTCCTCAGTTGTATTTAATAATGTCTTGGACTGTTTCTTGGACTTCAGCTTTCTGACTTAGGAATGATGCTGGGCTACAGGTGTGGTACCTATTCCCTGGGGCATATCAGAATCACCTGGGAAACTTCTTCCCCCACCAAGAAGCAGCAAATCACAGTGGAGAGGATGTTTTTGGAAAGAAACTCTCAGTTAATTCTAATATCCTCTCCTACCTAAATTAAGAACACTCAAACTAAAGAAACTATAAAGCTATTTTCAGTTATGGAAAAATTAGTTCCATTTCTACAATTTTAGAAAATGTTATGTTAGTTTTTATAAGTACACTTTTCCCAGNTAAAATATTACGTTCTTTCTAGAGTACTATTAAGCATTATACAATTATCTTACTAAGGTGAAAGTTGCTTCTATTTCCTCTGAATCCTCTCACACTTAAAAAAATTGTGTTTTAAATGCATTTTAATAAAATATTTGCACTTTTAAACTGCCAAGCAGGGAATTCCCAGGTTGTCCAGTGGTTAGACTCAATGCTTCAACCACTGGTACTTGATTCAATCCTTGGTTGAGGAAATAAGATCCTGTGGGCTACATGTACAGCCAATAAAGAAATTAAATAAATCACCATATAGAGGGCTTTGAAGAGTAACTGAAAATAGTGTACTTCTCAACTTACATATCACGTCTAGTTTTATTGTGCAACTGCTAAATATATTAAGAAAAAATTATACTGCTGTTGTCCATGGCCCCCCTTATTACAGTTTCCATAAACTGCAATAAGTTCATGAAAATATTAAACTTTCTAAATACAACTCATATGGTTAAACGTATGAAATTACTGTTTCTGATATCATAATCCATCTTTACATTTCTTGGTATACTATGTAATTATATAGTATACTTAATATACAGCAAATACTGGACACAAAGGAATTGGCTAAGAAAAGGAACGTGAAGAAAAGCTACCTAATACATATTGTTTAATGTGTTAGTTAAAAATTTCAAGTAAATTCTCCCCCTGGAATTAAGATTTCCTTGTTTACCAGATCATATATCAAAAAAATTAAAAGTGTCTCTTTTCAACATTTTTTTCCTAAAACAAATCTTCTAGATCCTCCAGACTACCCTATGTAAATGCATACAGAGACACTAAGGAGGTAAATTCCAAAATGTACTCAAATTTGCTAAAACACATAAGTAAAACATGAGAAGCATGTTCCTCAGGCTAATCATCTAAATGTAACTTCAGTTATTAAATAACAGATTGGATCACTCAGAGACAGAGGTACCATACAGTGCTGGGTGGGTCACTGAGTTTTATAAGCAGTACATACTACTAAAATTAATTTGGAAAGTCATAATGATAACTCTATGACACACACAAAATAATTTTGCATATTTAATATATTTTCAAATGAAACACTAATAATTGATTTTTATAACAAAAAGTTGTTTGTTTAAATTTTTTATCTTTTAATGTTAAAACTATTTCTAACGAGCAGATCATTCAGATATTTAAAGTTTATATATTTCACATAAATTGCAGTAGAAACTAGCTTCATTACTATGCACAATACAAACTAAACATATACAATGAAAAACTTTGTTCACAATCACATTATGGCTAAGTTTACCTTCTCCTGCCCTCTGTCATTTTTTGTGTCCCCTAAAACCAAAAGAAAATGAAAGCAAGTGAAGATGAAATTGAAAGCCGCTCAGTCGTGTCTGACTCTTTGAGACCCCACAAACTGTACAGTCCCCGGGGTTCTCCAGGCCAGAATATTGGAATCGGTAGCCTTTCCCTTTTTCCAGGGGATCTTCCCAACTCAGGGATCAAACCCAGGTCTCCCGCATTGCAGACAGATTCTTTACCAGCTGAGCCACAAGGGAAGCCCAAGAATACTGGAGTGGGTAGCCCATCCCTTCTCCAGCGGATCTTCCCAACCCAAGAATCCAACCAGGGTCTTCTGCATTGCAGGTGGATGCTTTACCAACTGAGCTATGAGGGAAGCCAAGAGAAAATGAGTTAACACTAAATAAGAGCTGAGACTCTCCATAGAGGTATCACAATAGTTATTTTTATCTCACTAGTGAAGGGGTTGGAGAAGACAACGGCACCCCACTCCAGTACTCTCGCCTGGAAAATCCCATGGACGGAGGAGCCTGGTAAGCTGCAGTCCATGGGGTCGCGAAGAGTGGAACACCACTGAACGACTTCACTTTCACTTTTCACTTTCATGCATTGGAGAAGGAAATGGCAACCCACTCCAATGTTCTTGCCTGGAAAATCCCAGGGTCTGGGAAGCCTGGTGGGCTGGCGTCTATGGGGTCACACAGAGTTGGACATGACTGTGTGACTTAGCAGCAGCAGTGAAGGGATTAAATGAATGGGTTCTTATGTACCAAACCAAGTTCTTAAAAAACCAAAGACTATAGACTTGTATAAAGTTCTCCAAAGTCTGTATGTGTATATTTTAAAACTTCCACCTCCAAGTACATCCTTTTCTTTCTTACAACTACTTAATAGATATTATTTATAATAGGGCCTTGCCACTTTTACATATAGATATTTTTGATTCTTGAAATTTTTTGTCACAGTTGTATTCCCAGTATCAAATAAAATTTTGGATACATAATGTACCTATAGGTATATTATCACCTAGTGAAGATAATAATCATAGATGTATGATATTTACAGTAGACTTTCATAGAGACACCAAGACTAAAAGGCTGCTCTATACTGACATGTTATCAGCTCTATGGATTAAAAGATAAGACTGTCTCTGTAACTACTATTTACCACTGGAATCTAAGCATTGAGGCTGGTTACCAGTTCTGACTGATACATAGGAAAGCCTCCCTTTCAGTAAATCACTTGCATCAATAAGCAGTGGAGATTCATCAGGGCAGCTGCAGCTGCCCATGCCCAGTTAATGAATAATGAATAGAGAGAAAAAGATGCTGAACCTTCAGCCAGTTATAATTTTTCTGGTCAGGGTGTTAGGCCACGCTGAACTATAAATAATGAATTCAGTTATGATGCAATACGAACACCATCCAGTCTCCTGAGTTAATTGGTTTAAGCTGCTATTTTTCTCCTTGAGGACACTATGACTCAGAGACGCGCTGAGTAAAGGAACAGAACTGAAATGGAAATATGAGTTGGATGACACTGAATATATGACACTAAAATGATACTAAGGATTTTGATGTAATATTTGTACATATGCTCTACTGAATCACAACAATAAGAAAACAAAAAAAAATTAAAAAGAAATGAATAGCATATTATCCCCAGAAAAAAAAGAGGAGTTCAGCTAATCATGGCTGATGAAGAAATAAAAGTTTTCTTCTAAATTCAGAAGATTTCTCCAGGTCGTCAAGTAGTTAAAATTTTTAACTCCTTAGATTTACTCTATGGAAAAACTATAACATGGATTCCTCAGAGGCAATTTACTCAATATATTAAGAAAAGAATGTTTCACAGTTAATATAAAAGATACACATAACATCAGCGGTCAGAAGAAACTTGAATGATTAATTCTATTTCTTAAAATTAGATGCACTGTTAAGTTTCCATGTGTTCTTCTACTACAATTATGACAAATAAAATAGAAAGAAGAAACAGTCTGAAATAACCTGACTTTGGTGGCAGGGAAAACAGTAAGCAACTGAAACTGTACAATAACACAGAGGAAAAGTTTAAAAACACATAGGGGATATTAAAGCAAAAAATACATACATTTTCTAAATATGATGAAATGGTTCAAAGATAAATATGAATATGAAACATAAAATTGAACTAAATTGTCAAAAAGGGATAGTGATCACTGTAGTAACTTGCATATTAAATTTTAAAAGCAAAAATAGGCATTCTCAAATAAAATATACTGAGGTTGCCGATGAAAATTACAATGATAACGTTTTGTGCTTAGTCACTCAGTCATGTCCAGCTCTTTATGACCCCAGGACTGTAGCCCATTAGGCTCCTCTGTCCAAGGGAATTCTCCAGGCAAGAATACTGGAGTGGGTTGCCAAGGCCTCCTCCAAGGGATCTACCAAACACAAGATCAAGCCCAGGTCTCCCGCAATGCAGGTGGATTCTTTACCATCTGAGCTGCTAGGGAAGCCGATAACATTAAGTAGGAATACAGGATCTGAGGATAGTCTCAACGTGAAATTGATGAATTTTTACTGATAGTTTGCATGCTGGATGAATGCTTGTCAATCACCCATCCAGGACCTAGCACACAGGGACCGTGAAAGCCATCACAACCACAGTACAGGTAAGTAAGTGTTAAGACAAGAGCTGGAAGCTGATGTAAACTCTGTGAGCAGCATAAATTTGCAAATTATCAGCATTAGAAAGGAATGTAATACTCTAAAAACATATACATATCTATTCTATATATATAAATATGTAACCTAAACTTTAGGGAGTGACAGAGAGGGTATTTTCTCTACAAAGGGACTGTGAAATGATTTCTTGCATATGAAAAGCACTATGTGATTTCAAATAGTCTAAAAGGTCAAATAGCACTCTCAATGGAAAGCACTTAGTGCTATATACACATTGCATTATGAAAGATTTAAATGAGGCCAATCTATTTCTAAAAAAATTAAAAGCATATTTTTTAATTGTGAAGATTATGACAGACAGACATACTTAAAAAAATACTGTCAGGGCAAAAGAAGTTTAAAAAAATTGGCAGGGTAGAAAGATCAATTTTTTATCCTTGACATCTGAGGCAAAGACTAACACCTTACAACTAATGTACAAAGAGCCCAGACTCCAGGAAACCAAAACCCTACTGCATTTATAAAGAAATGAAAACCTCTCAATGGCTCCCAAGACTCCGACTGATCTACTTCTGGCCTGACTCCTCATCCGCGTCTCCTGCACTGCCCTCCTTGTTGGTCATGTTCTTGCTGCAAGGGCCTGTTTTTCTGCTCCTTACACACATCCTGCTCTTCCTGGTGTAAGGTCCTTGTGCTTGTTTTTCCCATTGCCTGATATGCTGTTTCCTGGTCTCTTTCAATAGTATCAGATTATTCTTCAGATTTCACCTGAAAAATACTCTCTTGGAGATTTTCCCATCTAAATTACTGGCCACAGAATGACGGAAACATTACATCATATTTATCACCTTCAGAGTAATGGAGATGTGACTGACTCTACGGAATTTCACATTAAGGTTTGTCAAACATTCATTAGCACACAAAATTTAAGTCATATTCTAAGATATAATCTCAGGCTATATCTTAACATGGACAGAATTTGGACAGATGGATAGATGGCAGGACACCCTTTCAAGATAAAGAACATAAAATAATAGCTGTGTATAAAATGTCAAAAAAAAAAAGGATAAAGATTGTTTACATAACTGCTTTGGTGCAGTTGCCTCTTATTTCCATTCTGTCTTACATAGATTGTACCAAATTTGACTTTAGAAGCAATAATTTTACCACATTTTATTTTCAAGTATCTTTTAAAAATCAAATTTGTGTGCAACAAAGCTCATTCAACGATCAGAATTCTCTGAATTAAAATCAGAAATTTGTCATCAACACATTGATATTCGAAATGGTGTTTAAGGACTTAAGGATGTGTAATAATGTTCAGTTCAGTTCAGTTCAGTCGCTCAGTCATGTCCAACTCTTTGTAGCCCCATGGACTGCAGCACGCCAGGCTTCCCTGTCCATCATCAACTCCCGGAGCTTACTCAAACTCGTGTCCATTCATCCAACCATCTCATCCTCTGTCATCCCCTTCTCTTCCTGCCTTCAATCTTTCCCAGCATCAGGGGCTTTTCCAATGACTCAGTTCTTCCCATCAGGTGGTCAAAGTTTTGGAGTTTCAGCTTCAGCATCAGTGCTTCCAAAGAATATTCAGGACTGATTTCCCTTAGGATGGACTGGTTGGATCTCCTTGCAGTCCAAGGGACTCTCACAAGTCTTCTCCAACACCACAGTTCAAAAGCATCAATTCTTTGGCACTTAGCTTTCTTTATAGTCCAACTCTCACACCCATACACGACTGCTGGAAAAACCATAGTTTTGACTGGATGGACTTTTATTGGCCAAGTAATGTTTCTGCTTTTTAATATGCTGTCTAGGTTGGTCACAGATTTTCTTCCAAGGAGAAGAATCTTTTAAGAATGTTACCAGTCATTTTCCCACGTTTGCTGTCTCACTACACTAAAATATAATCACCACAAGGGCAAGAGAACTCACTGACATTGTTCAGTTGTGGCCCTAGCACCTAGCAAATTGTTTACAACTGTATCTGCTTGCCCTATTTATACTATTTGTTGAGTGAATAAATCAACTTGAATCTATATTTCTTATTCCCCAAATTTATGCTTTTTCTACTTCAATGTGAAGAAAGAACAAACACTAGAAGCAGCCCTGTAAATTGACAGATAGCACCTAAGTCAGGAATTCAGCTTCTCATTCTCATTCCAATTCTTTGTGTTCTTGCTATGGCTCCTCAGGGTTTTTTGTCAGTGTTGGTTTTTTGTTTGTTTGTTTGTTTTTAAAGGAACAGAGGAAAATAAGATTTGTAAGGCTCCTTCTGGTTCTAAAAATTGTAATTCTGAAATCTATGAACTTTAAAGCAAATTGTTTCCAACCTTTTTTTTTTCTCTAAATGTCATGTAACTACAAAAACATGTAAATGATGGAAGGTGGGTATAAAGAAGCATTTACCAAAGGAGTCTCTTGGTTTCCAAACCCCTTGGCCCTGAGAATTTACATTTTAATTCATCATAATGCATTCAAAATATAGTTATAGATATCAATCAGTCAAAGAGACACTGTGTATGTGAACACAGCTTACAACATTAGCTGGGCTTTTCACTTCAATTTCACAAGTAGAATTACTTCAATTACTTCCCTTAACCAAGACTTTCTCTCTGAAGAACTTAAATAAAACTTGACACACCATGTGTCCATGGTCCCCAAAAGAATTCATAGCAAGTGTGGAAAAAAAAATTTGAACCTACAGTTACACCCATTTCTAGTAAATGAGATAAGAAAAATTAAATGTTACTAATGTTTACTAAAGGGACTGACATTAGCACTTCATCTGCTCTGGCCTCACTAAATGTATGTGAGTTGGTCTCAAGTCATCAGTCATCCTCCGTGTACCACAGGAGAAAGGAGAACTTACTTCTTACAAAATCACTTTCAATATACACTTTATGTGTGAATCACATCACAACAAACTGTGGAAAATTCTTAAAGAGATGGGAATACCAAACCACATGATCTACCTCTTGAGAAATCTGTATGAAGGTCAGGAAGCAACAGTTAGAACTGGACATGGACCAACAGACTGGTTCCAAACAAAGAACGGAGTGTGTCAAAGCTGTATATTGTCACCCTGCTTGTTTAACTTCTATGCAGAGTACATCATGAGAAACGCTGGGCAGGATGAAGCACAAGCTGGAATCAAGATGCTGGGAGAAATATCAATAACCTCAGATATACAGATGATATCACCTTTATGGCAGAAAGCAAAGAAGAACTAGAGTCTCTTGAAGAAAGTGAAAGCGGAGAGTGAAAAAGTTGGCTTAAAGCTCAACATTCAGAAAATTAAGATCATGGCATCTGGTCCCATCACTTCATGGCAAATAGATGGGGAAACAGTGGAAAAAGTGACAGACTTTATTTTTGGGGGCTTCAGAATCACTGCAGATGGTGACTGCAGCCATGAAATTAAAAGACGCTTACTCCTTGGAAGAAAAGTTATGACCAACCTAGACAGCATATTTAAAAGCAGAGACATTACTTTGCCAACAAAGGTCCATCTAGTCAAGGCTATAGGAGAAGGCAATGGCAACCCACTCCAGGACTCTTGCCTGTAAAATCGAACCCACTCCAGGACTCTTGCCTGTAAAATCGCCTGGACAGAGGAGCCTGGTAGGCTACAGTCCGTGGGGTCGAGAAGAGTTGGACACGACTGAGCGACTTCACTTTCACTTTTCACTTTCATGCATTGGAGAAGGAAATGGCAACCCACTCCAGTGTTCTTGCCTGGAGAATCCCAGGGATGGGGGAGCCTGGTAGGCTGCCATCTATGGGGTCACACAGAGTCGGACACGACTGAAGTGACTTAGCAGCAGCAGCAGCAGTTAAGGCTATGGTTTTCCCAGTAGTCATGTATGGATGTGAGAGTTAGACTATAAAGAAAGCTGAGCGCCAAGGAATTGATGCTTTTGAATTGTGGCATTGGAGAAGACTCTTGAGAGTCCCTTGTACTGCAAGGAGATCCAACCAGTCCATACTAAAGGAAATCCATCCTGAATATTCACTGGAAGCACTATGTTGAAGCTGAAACTCCAATACTTTGGCCACCTGATGCACTGAACTGACTCATTTGAAAAGCCCCTGATGCTGGGAAAGATTGAAGGCAGGAGGAGAAGAGGACGACAGAGGATGAGATGGTTGAAGAGCATCATCCAATCAATGGACACGAGTTTGAGTAAGTTCCGGGAGTTGGTCACGGACAGGGAGGCCTGGAATGCTGCAGTCCATGGGGTAGCAAAGAGTCTGACATGACTGAGTGACTAAATTGAACTGATGTGTAAATTTAGTTACTATTTTCTTAGCTACAACCTACTCCACATGTGCTATCAGCTTTAAAAGATGTCCGTAATTAATAATGATTGAAGTTGAAATTCTAGTAATGGGAGTTGCACTGAACAAAAAGGGAATGACAGAGATGATGCTTCCACTGCCGGCAGTAGCCCTTCTTACTGTACTTCATTCCCAGATAGGAAAGTGATTCAATTAGTTCAACCAGTAAACTAGTCAAAAAAGCTAACATTATCAAGAAGATTATTATAAATATGGGTTTAGATTTCTTAGTACTATATTGGTAACGAATCCCTGTGTTCATATGGTCTGCTGAGGTATTTCCAGTGGTAATACAAAGTCATCATAATCAAATGCATTTAGCAAGTAAGTATCTAGATAAAACTTTTTGCTTTTTTTCTGGCTATTCTTATCGTGAAATGCCACTTAAGTCAACACTTCATAGAACTTCACTTATCTTAAAAATTTGGAAATCTCTTGGGAGGTTTCTCAGCATATCATTTCAGGTATGTGTGTGTGTTTACATATAATTTATAAGTAAATAGATGATCTTTTTAAACTGATACGTATATGCAAGCAAGAAAAGGTTGACGATATCATTCAAAGCAATCCAGTCCCCATATATGTTTACCAATGTTGTACATAGGGTGAGTAGATAATGCCCATATAATACCACTGAATTTTCCAAACTTAATTCAGTGAGTTCTAAATAAATACACCATACACTACCCTCTGCAAAGAAAGAATTACATGTGGAATCTAAAAGAGAATTATGCATGCCACCACTCCAAAGCAGCTTAAGACCAATGTTTTAACTATCCTTGCAAAAGCAGTACATGCAGAAGTGTACAAAGCATTACAAAAATATTAAAACAGACTCAATTTTTGGAAGAAGGCTCCAAAAACACATGGCACTATTCCTACAAGAAATAGAATCTGAAATAATCTTCCTTATTATCAGTTTTAACAGTTCCCCCTCCCATGAATTCTAATAAGGCTATATTTCACACAAAGGTGCATGCATGAATTTTAAGGTGTTCATGGTAAATATCACTGGGAATGATGGATTAGATCAGTGAAGATTTCTGATTTAAAGTCTAACCATCTTTCTTAATCACAGAGATTTTATTTTACCTACTTGGAAGTCACTGTTGATAACAGTCAAGGATGAAGCTGGCTGGATAAATATAAGCCATATACATCAAAATTAAATATGGAAAGAATGATGGATAGGTATAATAAATTAAAATTTTAAATCAAAACCATCTTCAAAATTTTTAATTGAAAATCTTGATTTACAACAGCTCCATCACAGGGTCCTTCCTGTGCACCATGGATGCCCATGGCATATACAGGGCAGCCCAGCACAGTGACACATGGCTCCTGCCGTTGATCACTGACTGCACTTCATTCAATTCCACTAGCACCACTTGGGAAGTCCATTAAGCTAACATAAGTTTGAGCGACTATTATAATATATATTATATAATACAATTATAACTATTATTATAATCTAATCCAAACAAAGAGCATTGAAAATATTCAAACCATTTATTTTAGATTCACACACAAAAAAGGCAACTCTGATGATACCATTTATTTTACTGAAGCAATTAATATTTTATCTCTATNTATCTCCTATCAGGATTCAACAATAATCATTAGCAGAGCCTCAAATAAAGGCCACATACTATCAGATAATTTAAAAAAGAGAGAGAGAGAGAAACCTAGACTTTGATTCCTTCTTTAATAATTAGAACATATTTCATCACTGTTTGATACATACCGCTTTTGGTTCATTCTAGAAGCAGACTGATATTTCTATAAAATAAAATGAATGATAGGCCTTTTAAAAAGACATTTAGAAAGGACATTACGTTGGGATTAATTTTAATGTAGACAAGGCCAGTAAGAAAATAAATAGCAACATAAATATGCAATGGAATTCAGCAGACTAGCCAAATGTCCCAGACAGGTCACATTTTGAATGTAATCAATAAAATAAAATGTAGCAAATAAATCAACCTAATTTATTGACATGGGAATTCTAGGTTGAATTTATTTCATTTGGATTTCAGTCCAAAACATAGATCTTAGAATTAGGTTAATAAGGGTTTGCAATGATCTGCTTTCTCTTTGCTTGCTCTGGGAATTAAGAAAATAGTGCTGCATGCTAGCACAACTCAAACCTTCTGCAGAATCTACTTTGTTAAACCTTTAGGAAAGTTAAGGATTTATTGGGACAGATGTCTCTAAAAACCTAAACAAGAACCTAAATAAATTTCAAAACTAAGGAGAGGGCAGTTCCTCATTGGTATAGTGGTATCTCCACCCATCAAAACTAAGGAGAACCTGAATGTGGAATTTCATAACTAATTGTTCCATTGTTAGCTATTTTCCACTTTATTTAGACATTTAATTATCTTTTCTAATCTGAATATATACCATTCACAAGGATTTTACAACAAATTTCTGCATTGCAGTCACATGTGTTTCTAAATGTGTTTTAGAAGATTCTATTTCAATTTTTATTTTGTTAAGCATTTTCTTAAGTTTTTCACACAAATATAAGGATATTCTTAACAATAAAATAACTCAAATTAGTACTCTTTAATTATTGTCAACACACCCACATGCATAAATGTGTCCCCATGTGGAACTAAAATCACTTCAAATCAATATTAAATGCATTGTAATAATATTAATAATTATTCATTTAAAAAATTACACTCACTAGTATTTCTAGATTGCCAACTGTAAGACAGGAAATGTTCTAAATGCTTTATATGCATTAACTAATTTAATTTTCACAGTAACTATATGAGGTAGGTATCACTATTACCTTTATTTTTCAGGCCAAGAGGGAAAAAACAGAGAGGTTAGGTGACTGCCAAATCACCAGGCTAGAAAATGGCACATCTGGGATTCAAATGCTTGCAGTGGAACTCTGGAATATAACCTCTTCAGTATAATACTCTATTTCCTCCAAATAACAATATACTGATACATAGTAATTATACATGTATGTATTGTTATTAATTGGGGAAAACTGTTTCATATGGAAGAATTCAGGAGTGAAATATCATATCTCTATTTTATCTTAAAATATTTAAGCAAATACTAGATACAGCAACTAGGGAGACTCGGTTTACCCATTCTCTCTTTTTTATATTTAAAACACTTTTCCTGATAAAAAGTTAAAAACTAATCTTACATTAAATTATATGCGCATTAATGCTGTAGTCTCTTTGAAAATGAAATTCAGCAATTTACTCTTATTAAATGCAAAATTAGACAAAATTTAGTTCAATGGACTAATACGCTTGATTTCACATTTCACAAAGATTCATAAAAACTTAGCTTATCAGATCTCTTCAGTCTTAGAACCAAAATTTCTGATCTTATATTATATTACTTGTAGTAACTGCCTATAAATATTCTAACTCTAATACGTATTCTCAGCTTGAATCAGTTTTAGACAAAGGGCAAAGCAGACTGTCTGTTTTACTTAGTCCTCATGACTGAACCAGAGGCTAACAGAAAGAAGGAACACATGAGAGAAAAGGAAGGAATAAGGTCCACTCTGTTCCCATCTTCAAATGTCTATATTAAAAAAAAAATTAATTCAAAGACAGTCCATAGTCAAAGGCAGTCTTGCCAATCCTCTCTTAATCTTGTTTCCACCCAACCTTGAAGCAAAACAAACATTTTCTTTTCTACCATGCTTGCAAAGGGTTTCCTATTTACTTTGCAAATACAGCACCACCTAAAAAGTAAACAATCTTCATGAATGCTATGTAAGCAACTGGGGAATTGAAGCACATAACCAACTATCCAATTTAATAGCATCATGTCAACAATTACTCTAAATCATTAAAGAGAGAAAATGAGTAAGACCCTTATCTTAAGACACAAAAATTTAATAAAGAAGATTATCCCTATATAAAAATACTATAGTGTATGGTATTAGACCATTAAAACCAAAAATGTATAACAGGTTATTTAGGGTACTCAGAAGAAGGAAATACCATTTGCTATCTAGAAAAACCAAGGCAGGCTTCAAGAGTAGGTAGTATTTGAATTAGTTTTTAAAGAATACTTAGCACAAAAACTGTAGGATACGATAATCAGGTAATTAGAGAATATGCTAATATTAACTAGCACAAGGGACAGATGATTATCTTATGTTTCTAGCATAGCCATGTACCTTATGTACCTTATGTCTACCAGGAGAATTGTGGCTAAACAAATAACCAAATACTTTAGCCCAGTAATACATTTTGAAGTTCCAAAGCAAAAATCTGTGTGAATGACTATAGTCATAGTTTTTATGTAATATTAAAAAATCCTAAGGGACATTACTTTTGCCCTTATTTCAGTTACCACTTTAGCTAAATCTGGCTGTCACTAAGGTTTTATTTTTATATCCAGAAGGTGAATATAAATAGCATTGATCTAGAGTAGCATGGAGATTATAAAATGCCCCTGAGGAACTGTCTTATATCAAAGTCCTTGAGAAGCTTACAACGTGACAGCTCTCCACAAACGAATTCAGATGTAGCTAATAGAAAGTTACACTCCAAAAAGATAACTGATCACCTTTAAATGCTTGCTTTACCTTTAAGTGAGGCCATGTATCATCATTATAATGAACAAAATCAATAGATAACATTTGAATATATCATTCTTTATATTCAAATCTTAACTTGGTGATGGACAAACATGGAAGAAAAATAGGAACAATTAGTCTTTAACTCAACATCAACTAAAGTTATGGGCTTTTACATAGGATTTACTTCTTTATGAAAGCTACTTTTTCCTCATTTCCATCTACTCTTACTCTACACACCCTACCCTGCCTTCAAGACTGTTCCTTAAATGTTGGTGTGCTGAGGATTCTATCCCTGAATTATGTTAAGGCAATTCTACATTATTTTTTATGTGTGTAGATGTGTGATATAGGCAGAGAATAAGACAACAAAGAGAGTGGAATTGGGGCAGGCTGGAAAATGTATGACATCCAAGGCAATCAAACTCCTTGGCTTTTGTGTCAGCATATCAAAATATGTCTGCAGTTAAATCTGGCCTACCTATTTTCTACAGCTTCACAGTACTGGCAAGATTTCAGCCCCTTGGTTTCAAAATCCACTCACAGGTTAAATATATAACTATTCTAGAGAATAGAAAATTTATTTAGAACTCAGATATTTATATCCCATTCAAACATATGAGGACAAATTTATTAATTGATAACACTATTTAAATATTTAGCATTCCAATTAGTTCCTGTGTTCATTAGCTATTAGAGATTGATGTATGAGATTATAAGCTCATATCATATAATCTCCAGTTGCCAATTTTTCATAACGAATATGGCTTTGTGGAATTTGAGCAATAAAAATATACAACTAAATTGGTATATGTTAGTCTCTCAGCCATGCCCGACTCTTTGTGACCCCATGGACTGCAGCCTGCCAGGCTTCTCTGTCCGTGGGATTTTCCAGGCAAGGACCTAGAGTGGGTTGCCATATCCTTCTCCAGGGGATCTTCCCAATCCAAAGATTGAACCTGGGTCTCCTGCACTGCAAGCAATTGAGCTACCAGGGAAGCCCTAAATTGGTAAACAGAAAAGTGAAATACATAACAGTGAGAGTAAGCCAATTCAAATTAAAATGAAATGGCATTATGTACACACGTAATGTACAAATGTAGAAACATAATTACTTATGTACAAATGTACAAACATTTGATAAATAAAAATATCATTACATACATAAAGGTGGAGTATAAGAACCAACTAAATCCCACCATATATTGCAAAATGTTTGGTGAGGGTGAATTAATTTCATCATCTATATAGGTCCAACTTCATCTGATAAGCAATAATCTTAAGGAAAAAAAAGCTATAACCACTAATAGTCCTAAAGTGAATATCAAAGTTCAGTATTTACTTACACTTCTTAACACTCTTTCATTTTCTTAAAAAACTAGGAATAAAATCATCATATGACCAGCAATCCCACTCCTAGGCATATACCCCGAGGAAACCAAAATTGAAAGAGAAACATGTATCCCATTGTTCACTGTAGCACTATTTACAATAGCTAGAACATGGAGGCAACCTAGAATGTCCATTGACAGATGAATGGATAAAGAAGTTGTGGTACATATACACAATGGAATATTACTCAGCCTTAAAGAGGAACACATATGAGTCAGTTCTAATGAGGTGGATGAACTTAGAACCTACTATACAGATTGAAGTGAGTCAGAAAGAGAAAGATAAATACCATATTCTAATGCATACATATGGAATTTAGAAAAATAGTACTGAAGAATTTATTTACAAGGCAACAATGGAAAAACAGCCATAGAGAATAGACTTATGGACATGGGGAGAGGGGAGGAGAGGGTGAGATAATGGAAAGAGTAACATGGAAACTTACATTACCATGTATAAAATAGATAACCTAAGGGAATTTGCTATATGGCTCAGGAAACTCAAACAGGGGCTCTGTATCAAACTAGAGGGGTGGGATGGGGAGGGAGATTCAAAAGAGAGGGGATATATGTATACTTATGGCTGATTCATGTTGAGGTTTGACAGAAACAGCAAAATTCTGTAAAGCAATTATCCTTCAATAAAAAATTAATTAATTAAAAAAAAAGACTATATATTTCTATTGCAGAAAACATTTTGGTCACAGTGATCAAAACATATGCATTAAAAACTAGATAATACTAAACACAGCACAAAATGTTATAATCATTTTACTATAAATGAGAATTTCTTGCTCTAAATTGAAGAATTTGACAATATTAATATAAGTTTACTGTGGTGTTGGAGAAGACTCTTGAGAGTCCCTTGGCCTGCAAGGAGATCCAACCAGTCCATCCTAAAGGAGATCAGTCCTAGGATTTCACTGGAAGGACTGATGCTGAAGCTGAAACTCCAATACTTTGGCCACCTCATGTGAAGAATTGCCTCATTGGAAAAGACTGATCCTGGGAGGGATTGGGGGCAGGAGAAGGGGACAACAGAGGATGAGATGGCTGGATGGCATCACTGATTTGATGGACATGAGTTTGGGTAAACTCCAGGAGCTGGTGATGGACAGGGAGGCCTGGCGTGCTGCGATTCATGGGGTTACAAAGAGTCAGACATGACTGAGCGACTGAACTGAACTGATAGAAGTCACTCAATTGAAGGGGTAGATGTGGGCACTAACTTCAATATGCCAGGAAGAGCTAACTGAAGTTAAGTATAGAAACTACTAATTAACGCCCAAATAGTATTCTCTCTGTTCTTTCTTTGGTAATGGAACCTTATATTTTATTTGCCTACATGCTTATGGGGAGGTGGGAGGAGGATGGGGAATTATACTGCACATCTTCTGGCAATTAGGTAACCCTAGTAATTAAGTAGTAAACAACAGGTGTAGACAGATGTGTCTTCTGTAATTTCCAGAATATGACCTTCAGCACCACCTGACTCCTTTCTGATGTAAAGAATGCAAATATCATTGTGGATATTGCAGCATCCACTTTGGACCATAAAATGGAAAAGCAATTTTGAGGAAAGGAAAAAATCATGAGAGAAAGATTTGCAGGGCCTGGATTATAGAGTTGCTCCATTAGGCCTTGCACACAGAAAGTGCCATTAGAGAGGAATAATCTTTTGTTTTGCTTTAGCCTTTTCAGGTTAGCATATTTCAATCTCTTTGTAATAGCTAAACCAATATACCAATCATAAAACACAGTTCATTTTTCATTCACCATCTAAGGGTTTACAAGAGCAATACTATTAACATATCTAGAACACTTAAAACTACCCCAAAAAAGTTATAATGAATTGTAAAATATATTATCTTACAATTCTTTACAAATTCTTAAAAATTTTACGTGAAATGGCCCAACTTCAGCAAACCAGATGAAGTTAGCAAGATTTCAAGAATATTTAGAATTAAAATGACATTTTTGGATAACAGAATTAACTGTAGCATGTCTAAAATGAGAGAAAAAACGTTTGAATGTAAATACGTGTTAATGCCTATAAGCAACTACAATTTTAAGCCCGGATGGGAACATGAACCCAACTAAATGTACTACATGGTCAGCTTGTTTAGAAAGCCATTCACCCTAGTCTAGTTAAATGTAGTCTGTAATGTAATATAAAACTTTTAATACTTACATCAAGATCATCCTTTGCATTGTAGTAGACAACTTCATTGCTCTATGAAGAAAGGAAAAAGAAATGCTTTATTGATTTGATTAAAAACATAAAAACATATTGGATCAAACATTAAGTATATTTTATTCACATATGAAATAATAAGCCTCACGTAGTATTCCTTTTACAATATATTCCACAAAGATGCATAAATATTAGCCAATATTACCTACAAGAACATATTAAAACACTATATCAGTGACATTAGAAAACCATGTCTCACAATGGGGCAAAATATCTCAGCGCAAATCTGAGGTCAATTTGTCAAAAAAAAGAAAAAGGAAAAATCCTTAACACAATAATTTATACATATACACACACACTCTTTCTCTTTCTCTGTCTCTTTCACCTAAACCATGAAATGATAGATAGGATAATTCTAGACAAGTGAATAACTGGCTTGTTAAAATTTGGCTAAAACCATGATGTTTAAAATATATATATCAAGTGTTGAAATTACTCTTTGAAGAAAAGTGTAACTGCATGATATTGGCAGGAATTTCTTCAGAAGACTCAGATAAGAAATCAAGATTGTCTGTGACTTTAGACAGCAAAAATATCAGATAATCCAACACTCTAATGGTCTCATATTCTACTAAAGTAGCAAATGAGTGTTAACTTTTCAAGAATGAATGTGTGTGGACATTTTTACTAGCTATCAATGTCGCTGAATATGTCATAAGTATAAATTATGGACATAAATTGTGTTACAGGAAAAATGGAAAGGAAAGTGGATAAAACAACTATCAAGGAATTTTACATTCTTGTTTTTTCTATCTACAAGGCTAGTTCTATGCAATTTAAAAATAATACATATATACTGATTTCTTTTTTATTTCTTTTCCTGAACTGATTGAAGATGTGTATTCTTCATCTTTTGTATGTCTTTTGTATTTTGAGTATCATGTAAAAGTGTACTTTTCTCTGTCTCTTAAAAAATTACAAACAAGGACAATCCAAAAGTTTATCAACAAAAACACAACTGATAGAATTTTGTTTAATTACTTGGGGAAAATAGACTAAATTAGTGCTTCTAAAAGTATGTTCTAAAGAAAATTACTAGTTCTTAAAGATGTAATAGACTTTTTATAGGCAAAACTATTCTATGGTCATGATTTCAGAATAAATGATAAAGTTAAAATTGTCTCTTTTCAGTAGGAATTCATACAGCTTCAGTGTATGAATGCACATTATAATCTCCAAAAGAAGAAAAGATTGAGATCTTGTTTTGTTTTGATTTGGGCAGGGTCACAGATTCTGCCTATTTTTTTTATTTGAGAAACATACTATGATAATGAAGACTTGTAAAATACAGATCTCTCTGAAGACCAAATAACCAATCAAACACTATATGAATAAATATAAGAATATATGATTTGTAATACTGAATGAAACTTGGGAGTTTTAATTTCATTTAGCATCATTAACATTTTTAAAATTACCATTTAATAGTAGTTTTTTTAAGAAAATAAGTAGCTAGAGAATTTTCACACACATAAAACTTCTATATTATGGAACATTTCTTGCTTATAGTATTAGGTTTGTAATAAAAGTAAAATACAAATCAGAACTCATCACATACATAAATCAAGAAAATCTTTGGAATTCTCCTGAGACTCAAATCCAATTACTAGTTTATTGATCCTTCATGGAACCCTGTAATTTATACTTAGGAGACAATTTTCAATTTAGATTGTGAATTCTAGCAAAAGTTAAAACACTGAATAAGTTTACTTCATTTTAGATATTATGTTTCTCAACTGATTACTTATATTTACCGAACCGGAACATGTGGAAAACAAGGAAAAATAGCATTAAATTTCATGCGGTTCAGTAACACCCTTTCAACACTCATTCAACATCTATTTGTAAATACATCTGTGCCAAGAAAGACACAAAGTAAGTTAAAGATACCCACCTCTATTTTTAAATAAAACAAAATGTTCAGATAACTATATAAAATAATTCATTTATCTAGGATTACACTTAGTCCATGGAACCAGAGCTAATGGATTACAATGATTACTTAAAATATTTTCTTACATGTGACACGTGGTCACAGCAACAAAGAGAATTTACTTATATATATGATGAAGAGTATCACACACAGTGTTAGAAGAGGGTAAGCTGTGATAAAGAAACACTAGTTTTAACTCAAGCTAAGTATTTGACTCTATTAAGATAGACTGTGACTGAAGTTGAAATAAAAATTAAAATAGAGAAAAATCTTTTTGAGATTTCAGTATTTTTCCTGTTATTGTATTATACTTTATATAAAATCTCACCACTTGCCCTTTCTTTTAGAAGCTCTATATTACTGCTAAAATTGTTATTAAAAATGTGTATTGCTAGTATACATGTTTCAATCTCCGATGCAGGATGCAGGATGCTTGGGGCTGGTGCATGGAGAGGACCCAGAGAGATGGTGTTGGGTGGGAGGTGGGAGGGGATTCATGTTTGGGAATGCATGTACACTCATGGTGAATTCATGTCAATGTTTGGCAAAACCAATACAGTACTGTAAAGTAAACTAAAATTAAAATAAAAATTAAAAGAAAATTAAAAAATTAAAAAAAAATAAAAAAAATGTGTATTGCTAACTGTATGTAACTTTTATGTATGGATTTACAGAAAATTTTCTGGAAATCAGAAGACATATAACGCCAAACCTGGCTTTAAAAAAAAAAAAATTTAAGCAAACTGAAAACAAAATATATTAGGCATAAAGTAATACTGCATGCTAAACATCAGTACTGCTTGTGACTAGGTATTTTATATTTCTACATTTAAGGAGCTCTTTCATCATACAAAGCCCAAGTCAACATTGTCAAAATATCAGTTCAGTTCAGTTAGTAACCCAATCGTGTCCAACTCTTTGCAGCTCCATGGACTGCAGCACGCCAGGCCTCCCTGTCAATCACCAACGCCCAGAGTTTACTCAAACTCATATCCATTGAGTCGGTGATGCCATCCAACCATCTCATCCTCTGTCGTCCCCTTCTTCTCCCACCTTCAATCTTTCCCAGCATCAGGGTCTTTTCAAAATAGGAAAAGGAGTACATCAAGGCTGTATATTGTCACCCTGCTTTACTTATATGCAGAGTACATCATGAGAAATGCTGGACTGGATGAAGCACAAGCTGGAATCAAGATTGCTGGTCAAAATATAAACGCAAAGAAAAACAAGTGTGTCTTTTTTTATATGACAACAATGTATCTCAGAAGTTCTTAATCAAACACACATGCTTAGACAGGCTGTCACATTTCAATGAGAACACAGACCTGAGTGGAATGTACAACTGATTATGTCCACTGTATTAAAACAAAATTTCTTCTCTTCAATAAATGTGACATTGCTTTTGGCTCAGAAGCTTTTCTTTACCCTTTAAAAGTACACTTTCCTTCCTAAAACCTCAGACTCTGCATTGATAGCATGAACACTGCATTATTCCCTTATTTTATCTAACAGGAAAGCTAAGTTGATCAACATTAGTAAAGATACATCGCCATAGGGCATCAGGATTTGGGAAAACTGTAACTCTGTATTTAATCTGTCAACCTAGTCCACCTACATGGCAGCATGATGCTAAAATAAATGGCAAATATCCATGTGGCCTTTAAATTGCATAACTATATAAAAACATTTTAGATCACAATTCATCATAATTTCTTGTGGAAAACTGCAGTGATTTGCTTTACTGTGGCTTTTGTTTACATATTCCAGAATTATGTAATTGTGATTCACAAATAATTTTGAATATAGATTTGAGAAAAATCATAATTTTAATAATGATAATCTTAATTCTCTTTCTTATCATATTCATTTAGAGCCATGTCTTCTGCCTCATAGAGGTACATATTAGCTCTGCTATTATATATATGTGTGTGTGTGTATATAAATATATACATATATTTTTTTCAGATGTGTGCCACTACATTAAACTAAATCAGTCTGAAATCAAATCACATAAATCACTGAATCACCAGAATAAATCCAGAAACAATCTTTAGACAATTGGGTTAAAGGACAATTTCCAGGAATAAAGGACAGTTCACAGTGAATCAGGCCTACTTCTATGTCCTGATGTTTACATAGGGATAAATTTTGGTTAAAATGAACTCTATGCTAAAAGAAAATTAGGGAAAGATATTGTTTACAAACAGCTAATAGTTAATGGTCTGTGTGAGGGAAACTGGAGCAGAGGCAAGAGTATCAATCAGCTGAGTTCCTTCTCCCTTTACCCTGCTTCTGCTTCCATCTCACCTAGACTTTGTAGAGGAAGATATTGAGGTCTCATGACCAAGAGATGAAGCCACACACCCCACTCATTCAACAGTACTCTTCTGACATCACTCTGCTAAACGGTGGGGAAACAAAGATGAAGACTATTAACCCTGACCTAAGAGTCAAGTTCTGGCTCTTCTGATTCACATGTGACAAGATGTGGAGGCAGCTGGGCCAGTTGCTTCAATCTGCTATAACTGAAGAATATGTCTTATCATACATGGATGGTACGGCCGTATAACACAAAACCTTCCTAGATATTAAAACAGGTGAGAGTTAAGAATTTCAGATATTTGAGACATTCCTCCTCTGTTGATCAACTCAAGCATGCGTGTTTGCACATGCGTGTGTATGGTTCTTCCTAAATCGTTTAGCTATCATATCATTCAAAATTCTTTCAGTCTCCTTTCCAGAAGGTACACAGTTATATCAGTATCATTTAAGACTGAAAAACTATAGTATATAAACTAATTATCGCTGGCATAGATTATAGAATTGAATCATCTTCTTTCCCTGCTATCCTTCTAGTTGAACATTTTCATGCAAATTATTAAATAACATCATCTTAGAAGATATTTTACACCACGGGGGATATCCGTGGATTTCAGTGCATTATGTGAAATCTGATAGGATAAGGCCTCAAACTAGATTCATAGATTAGTTACACCTTTAGAGAGCTATTTTTCCTAATTTAAGCACCACCAGATGACAGGAACAAATTGTTTCTGATTTTTAACCAAGTAGTTTAGTTATTTATTATCTCCTTGAAACAAATTTACCCAAATGGTTCATGCTAATACAATACTGCTGTTTACTGAAATTTAAAACATCCCCTAGCAAGCAGACAGATAAATGACTTTAGTTTCCCAGTGTCTACTGGGAGTCAAAAATTCAATTTGGACAAGATAGACCATTCCATCATAAAAACATACTGTGAATGACAGTACCTTGCATGCTATTTGCCTATAAAATGCAGCCTCTGATTAATAGTTCATGTTAAAAATCTGAACCATAAGCACAAAGCTTCAATCTGGGAATAAGATGTTGCCAAGGATAAGATTTAAGTGTTCGAACCAAATATTAGGATTTTATAGCCAATATCTGAAATATATGACACATTTAAAACTCAAATAGCTATTAACTTCCTGTCCAAGTTACTAATTTTATTTTCTGGGTTATATACTTGACTCTACATATGATCCACAGCATGAAAATTTTGGGGCAACTCTATTGCCTGCTAAATCACTTTAAAAAAAAAACTCATTTTCATTTTATCTTTCTTTATTTCCAAATATGAAGTCTATAGGATGAACATTAAGGGTGTGTGTGTGTGCGTGTGTGTGTGCGCGTGCGTACACGCACGCGTGCATGCTGTGGGCAGTAATGTCTCTTTGTGACCCTATGCACTGTAGCCCACCAGGCTCCTCTGTCCATGGGATTCTTCAGGCAAGAATATTAGAATATTAGAACCCACTCCTCCTGCATCTCCTGCATTGCAGGCGGATTCTTTACCACTGAGCTACCAGGAAAGTTCAACATAAAGGATACTCTATGTTACAAAGCAGTTGTGTTAATGATTCCTGTCAAACAAGAACAACACTGTTTAGTTCAAATCATTTAAATTTCAATTTTTTTAAATTAACATATCATAGTAACAATTTGACCTGGTAACCAGAACCAGCCTGCCAGTGAAGCAGATATAAGAGACATGGGTTTGATCTCTGGGTCAGGAAGAAACCCTGGAGGAGGACTTAGCAACCCACTGCAATATTCTTGCCTGGAGAATCCCAGGGACAGAGAAGCCTGGTGGACTACAGTCTATAGGGTCACAAAGAGTCCATCAGGACTGAATTGACTTGGCATGCATGCATACAACCAGACACACCACTACTATCGACTGTGCCCAAATCAACCATGGGGCATGAGATGGGATAACCAGCAGCACTGATTATAGCACTGTGTGAATAAAACAACTTAGGAAGATGTTTTGGTGAGGGGGGATGCAGAATGTGTATAATTTTGTGTATCTCAATGTGTGTTTGGGAGGTGGTGTGAATGTAAGTGAAGTTTCCAAAGATAGCTAAAAGTAGCCTGAAGCACTAAAGACAGTGGTTCTTAAAAAAAGTTTTTGTTTTAAATGCCATTATATCTGTTTGGGGTTTGGAATGATGAAAATGTTGTTTATGAAGAGAAAAAAAGAAAAACATGGGCACAGGTCCATATAGAGATCTGTTCCCAGATCACTAGACTGAAGAAAGCATGTGGTAAACCTCCATTGATTCACATTATGTGTAAGAGACAATAAAGAGTTGACATCAAGTGCTGAGCAGAGTGCCTGTATGGACCCCCTACAAATTACCAGCTATTGTTTTACAAATTGAAACATAAAAATCAAGAATATCCATAGAATTTATCTATTCGCTTTATCTGGTAACCACATATGAATTAAAGTAAATGTTTACAACTTTATGTTCTTAGATCACATACTATGCTATGAGTCTGTTTAACTCAGGTAAAGTCCCTTCTTCAAAGATTCCATATAGCAGAATGGTATTCCTAGCTGTTATTTTTACTTTTACTCTGATAAATGAGGGGATTTATAAGAAAGTGTGTTGTCTGTAGCCTATCAGGCTCCTCCGTCCATGGGACTGTCCAGGCAAGAGTGCTGGAGTAGATTGCCATTTCCTTCTCCAGAGAATCTTCCCGACACAGGAATCGGACCCAGGTCTCCTGCATTGCAGGCAGAGACACTTTACCGTCTGAGCCATGAGGGAAGCCCCCTTTAATCTGATAAATGAGGGGATTTATAAGAAAGTGTGCCGTCCATGGGATCAAGAGAGTTGGACACAACTGAGCTACTGAATAATAAGTCTACTACAAAGGGTAGTTGTTAGTTCTCACAATCCTGAATATTCATTGGAAGGACTGATGCGGAAGCTCTAATGCAAAGAGTAAGACCTTGATGCTGAGAAAGACTGAAGGCAAAAGGAGAAGAGGACACCAGAGGATAAGATGGGTAGATGGCATCATCAACTCAATGTACATGAGTCTGAGCAAACTCCAGAAGATAGTGAAGGACAGGAAAGGCTGGCCGGCTGCAGTTCATGGGGTTGCAAAAAGTCAGACAACTTAGCAACTGAACAATAACAATATGCAATCTGTCCATTTATTGTGTTCCTATGATCCAACCTTCTCTGTGATTCTAAGCATACTCTTTCTAATCCCACATCTCCTTTAAACATCCATCCTCATCTACTTCTGTCTAGAAAAACTCCAACTCTGTGTCAAATCCAACATCTGTTTGTTCATCCTAACACCTAAACTGTGGAATCTTGCCAGCAAAAATTATACATGCTGTCCTCACATCAAGAAAGTTGGTGGTTCTTTGTTTGAAAAACCATAGTAGATGTGTGGGTTTGTTTAGGTCTATAATTTTTGTTTGTCTCTTTCAATCACGTGATTCTGATAGCTGGCAAATCATACCACCTTATTTCTCTGACCACAGAAATCAACAGGTGCCTAAATCTATCCAAAAATAGAATCTCATCTCCCTATTCCTTTTTCGTAAAAATACAATTCCCTAAAAGTAGTTAAGGCTGCAAATGCTGTAATGCTTAAAGCCTCAGCCTTTATGTGCCAGAGGCTACATCTTTCTGTTGGCTTCTTAATTATACTCAATATTTTTTTCCATAAGCTTTCGAGAATGTGTTTTCTAACTCCTGCAACAGATAGTACCAATACAAATACAACGTGCTTTTTCGTTCAAATTTCCTGTTACTAACAGGCAATAGTATTTGTTTGAATTTTAATTTCTGTTGGTGGCCTTATGAGACTATAACTCTTCTAGAATGAACTCCCCTCTCCATGTCCTGGATGTGAGCCCCTCCTGCATCCAGAACGATACCATTCCTTCATCCCTTGTCTTTCCTGTGTGTCCATCTTCTCTTTAATTACATTCGGTAGTTTGCAAATATTTATGAGATAAAAATCCAGAAGTCTTATGGCATAAAACTTCTTTTTTGATCTAGAATTTAAAAATTCTAGCAGAAGATTAAAGCAAAAAAATGAAGCAGCCAAGAGATGAAAATTTTCTTAGCTCATACATGAAGAAAAACCATTAATATTTTTCAAACATTTCTCTAATGAACAAAGGTAAAAAATCTCTTAGTGTCAAGTTAATATTTTGTGAGAAGTAGATCAGCAAATAATTATCTTTCAAAAAAAGTTTACCAATTTCTTTACATCAACTCACTAGCCTTTAGAAACTAGTTGCATGATATAATATGAAATGAGTATATAAATTTTGATTATATGCTTGAATACCACAGTTTCTATCAAAGAGACAAAAGTAGCATACTATTGCTAAGATGCTGTTCAATGACTGTAATGAAGAAACAAATTATCTAGTCCTTCTCTGAACTCTCAACACTCATTCGGAAGAATAAATATATATTGAGCTTTGTACACATTCCAAGTTCTATGCTAGAAGCCTAAGAACATGTGCTTTTTAGAGAACGTAATTGTTAAGATTAAATAGTGAGTAAGACACTATCAATCTCAATTTTGTAAATTTGAAAACCAAAACTAAGTGTACTAAAACCCAGTATAACAGAGGTCTTCTTATCCCTAATCGAGCACTTACTCCTCTCATGTCCTGCTATATGGGAATGAAGAATGATCTACTTCTTAGGGACAGTGAGTCCTTTATATATGCAACATCCACATATTAATAGACTATTTAATAATCATTAAAGCACATTTAGCTGTCATTTGTTCTTCTAACTTTGCTTTATCATTTGCTTTAAAATGTGAACAGAATTTAATACTAATTTCTTTAGCTTACTCAAAAAAACTAGAAACAAATTTTGGCCTTTTTTAAAAGAAAGTTTGCTTCTGTTTCTTTTACTAAGCACCATTTTACATTTATTTGTCAGGTAACTGCCATTAGATTGCATATTTGCAGTATAGTTTTAACTTGTCACTATGATGCCTATAACTTGAAATATTACATAAGACCTGGCCTACTACATGAACAAATCAACAAGCATAGTCATCTAAGAGCCACCTAAGAAAAAGAGAATAACTTCAGGTGTCTTACTGTGTTTAACGACCTAATTACAAGTATGTTCCAGTACTCACACCCCAAGCAACATTTATTATGAGGCTCATGACACAACTGGAGCTCCATCCTAGATGGAAAAAAACACATAATGTTCACCAAAGGAAATGTTCATTCAGCTCAGTTCAGTTCAGTCACTCAGTTGTGTCCAACTCTTTGTGACCCCATGGACTGCAGCACACCAGACCTCCCTGTCCTTCACCAATGCCCAGAATTTACCCAAACTCATGTCCATTGAGTCATTGATGCCATCCAAACACCTCATCATCTATTGTCCCCTTCTCCTCCCACCTTCAATCTTTCCCAGCAACAGGGTAGTTTCAAATGAGTCAGTTCTTCAATCAGGTAGCGAAAATATTGGAGTTTCAGCCTCAGCATCAGTCCCTCTAATGAACATTCAGGACTGATTTCCTTCAGGATGGACTGGTTGTATCTCCTTGTAGTTCAAGGGACCCTCAAGAGTCTTCTTGGACACCACAGTTCAAAAGCATCAATTCTTCAGTGCTCAGCTTTCTTTATAATACAACTCTCATATCCATACATGACTACTGGAAAAACCATAGCCTTAACTAGACAGACCTTCATTGGCAAAGTAATGTCTCTGCTTTATAATATGGTATTTAGGCAGGTCATAACTTTTCTACCAAGGAGTAAGCATCTTTTAATTTCATGGCTGTAGTCACCATCTGCAGTGATTTTGGAGCCCCCCAAAATAAAGTCTGTTACTGTTTCCATTGTTTTTCCATCTATTTGCCATGAAGTAATAGGACCAGATGTCATAATCTAGTTTTCTGAATGTGGAGCTTTAAGCCAACTTTTTCACTCTTCTCTTTCACTTTCATCAGGAGGTTCTTTAGTTCTTCTTCACTTTCTGCCATAAAGGTGGTGTCATCTGCATATCTGAGGTTATTGATATTTCTCTCAGCAATCATGATTCCAGCTTGTGCTTCATCCAGCCCAGCGTTTCTCATGCTGTATTCTGCATAGAAGTTAAATAAGCGGGGTGACAATATACAGCCTTGACTTACTGCTTTTCCTATTTAGAACCAGTCTGCTGTTCCATGTCCAGTTCTAACTGTTGCTTTCTGACCTGCATATAGGTTTTTCAAGAGGCAGGTCAGGTGGTCTGGTATTCCCATCTCTTTCAGAATTTTCCACAGTTTGTTGTGATCCACACAGTCAAAGGCTTTGGCATAGTCAATAAAGCAGAAATACAGGTTTTTCTGGAACTCTCTTGCTTTTTCGATGATCCAGAGGATGCCAGTAATTTGATCTCTGGTTCCTCTGCCTTTTCTAAAGCCAGCTGAACATCTGGAAGTTCAGGGTTCAAGTGCTGTTCAAGACTATCTTGGAGAATTTTGAGCATTCCTTTGCTAGCATGTGCTGCTGCTGCTGCTGCTAAGTCACTTCAGTCACGTCTGACTCTGTGCAACCCCACAGTCGGCAGCCCACCAGGCTGCCCCGTCCCTGGGATTCTCCAGGCAAGAACACTGGAGTGGGTTGTCATTGCCTTCTCCAATGCATGAAAGTAAAAAGTGAAAGTGAAGTTGCGCAGTAGTGTCCGACCCTCAGCGACCCCATGGACCGCAGCCTTCCAGGGTCCTCCGTCCATGGGATTTTCCAGGCGAGAGTACTGGAGTGGGGTGCCATTGCCTTCTCTGTGCTGGCATGTAAGATGAGTGCAATTGTGCAGTAGTCTGAGCATTCTTTGGCATTGCCTTTCTTTGGGACTGGAATGAAAACTGACCTTTTCCAGTCCTGTGGCCACTGCTGAGTTTTCCAAATTTGCTGGCATATTGAGTGCAGCACTTTCATAGCATCATCTTTTAGGATTTGAAATAGTTCAACTGGAATTCCATCACCTCCACTAGCTTTGTTCATAGTGATGCTTCCTAAGGTCCACTTGACTTCACATTCCAGGATGTCTGGCTCTAGGTGAGTGATCACATCATCGGGATTAATTGGGTCGTGAAGATCTGTTTTGTACAGTTCTTCTGTGTATTCTTGCCACCTCTTAAGATCTTCTGCTTCTGTTAGGTCCATACCATTTCTGTCCTTTACTGTGCCCATCTTTGCATGAAATGTTTCCTTGGTATCTCCAATTTTCTTGAAGAGATCTCTAGTCTTTCCCATTCTATTGTTTTCCTCTACTTTGCTTTGATCACTGAAGAAGGCTTTCTTATCTCTCCTTGCTATTCTTTGGAACTCTGCATTCAAATGGGTCTATCTTTCCTTTTCTCCTTTGCTTTTTGCTTCTCTTCTTTTCACAACTATTTGTAAGGCCTCCTCAGACAATTTTGCTTTTTTTGCATTTCTTTTTCTTCTTTTTCTGTGTAAATGTTCATTTCATCTACACTAAAAATGCAGCTTTTTAAAGCAGGAAAGTTAAGTTGTTTTGGTTTAAGATAACAGTATGTATATATTCAATGCTACTGTCTGAAATGTATGAACTGCCACTGAACAGACAGACAATGGATAAATGACTATCACAAGCTTATAAAGAACTATTAGAAATTCTGGAGTAAAAATAACAACAAAATGCACATACTCATAAATGCTTGCATAAACACAGGCACATACACTGCATCAGAGTAGAGAAAAAGTATATAACTTCTAAAAAGCCTCAAATAAGTTAAAATAGAGACCACTTTCACTCTTATAAGAAATCAAGGTGGAATTCCAAGTGGGCTATAATTTCAGAGTTTCATGTTTTTGAACTTCCGAGGAAATCAACTCCTATTAAACATTAAGTGCAGCAACTTATTTCTTCATCTAGTAAATTTTAATAAGAATCTGCTTGTAATATTTTTTAGTGTTCCAAAGGACATCAATAAATACATTATTTAAACTATAGGATAAAAGCAAAAGTAGAAAATAATAATATGTTATTTTCATCTACCAAATATCCCAGGAAATTCAGACCAGAACTGAACAAACATATCTAAAATGCTGATGACTTAGCTTTAATTCCCTTTAATCTATGATTCAATTGAAGCTTGGGATATCATCAACTAAAACATTAAAATTTAATCCACCAAAATAATCCAGTTTCTATACTTCTTCCTATTGATTTACACAACTCACAGATTTTCTTGACTCATGACCAAATAGTTAACAGCACTCGATCTTAACAGCATATGATGTCCTAGCAGTAAACATGTATTAATTTTTCCAAAGGTAGTACTGAAGGAGGAAAGAGACAGAACAGGCTCCATCTTGAAAGCAGGACTACATCTTGGGCTGGACTGTGGACTTTGAGCTGTATGCCCAATATCTATCAAAATGACATACCAACTGGAAAAGCAGACCCCCAGATGGAAGAGCCCCAGTCCTCGAACCTAGACTCTCTGACACCTAAAAGAATACCCTAATTATCTTTGTGACTGAATAGAATCATAAATTCTATTATTCTTATTGGGGTATGACCACAGGCTTATTGGTAATTGTCCACTGCTAACTACCGAGGCTTAAAGCATATGAATCACGGGTTAACTCTGATTGTATCTTTCTTTTCCTTTGTTCAGACTGCTGCTAAGTCGCTTCAGTCATGTCCGACTCTATGCGACCCCAGAGATGGCAGCCCACCAGGCTCCCCTGTCCCTGGGATTCTCCAGGCAAGAACACTGGAGTGGGTTGCCATTTCCTTCTCCAATGCATGAAAGTGAAAAGTAAAAGTGAAGTCGCTCAGTTGTTCAGACTAGTTTCAGGGAATTTGGGGAGGTGGGTTTGGGCATGTACACTTATGGTATATGAAGTGAAGTGAAGTCATGTCGCTCAGTCGTGTCCGACTCTTTGCGAGCCCGTGGACTGTAACCTACCAGGCTCCTCCATCCATGGGATTTTCCAGGCAAGAATACTGGAGTGGGTTGCCATTTCCTTCTCCAAGGGATCTTCCCAACCCAGGGATTGAACCTTGGTCTCCCGCCTTGCAGGCAAATGCTTTAACCTCTGAGCCACCAGGGAGGTTTTCACAAAAACTGGTCGGGGTCCTTGGGGAGAAATTCTAGAGAAGACCAGAACGTGCCACCATTCCTAACTGAGATTCTGGAATAAATTCTTTCCACACCTAAATTATAGCCAGGAAGTTTTCTTTGTTGCAGACAACTTCCCCAGCTTTTTCAATCCAAATCAAAGTTAGGTATCCCTGTTAATGAAAATACAGCACCATCTGATATTTTTATCCTCTATAAATCAGGGAGAACAACAGTGTTATCATACTGGGTATTGCATGGAATTAATGAGTGCAAGTCTGATCCAAAGATCAGAACAACCCTTTTGGCAGTCTGAGCCCTGTGAGGTGACAGTCTCCATCACTTTTGCACTCCACATGTGGCTGGAGTTCCATCACAGTTAGGTGCCTCTGACCCTTGAACAGCCTGTCCTCCTCTGCTCAATATCTTTACCCTCTGCAGACGAGGTCTTTAACAAGAGGTTTCTAGCACTGTGTGAGTAGACACTGAGACTAGGTTTAATTAGGGAGGTGATCTCAGAAAATACTGCTAGGAAAGTGGGGAAGTAAGACATGGTGGTGGAGAAGTAAGACATGGTGGTGGAGAAGTAAGACATGGTGGTAAAGCAATTCAATTCAAAACAACACTTCCCTGGTGGCTCAGACGGTAAAGCGTCTGTCTACAATGTGAGAGACCTGGCTTCCATCCCTGGGTTGGGAAGATTCCTTGGAGAAGGAAATGGCAACCCACTCCAGTACTCTTGCCTTGAAAATCCCATGGACGGAGGAGCTTGGTGCAGGCTACCATCCATGGCATCGCCAAGAGTCCGGCATGACTGAGCGACTTCACTTTCACTTTCAGAGAGAGACAGCGAACCAAGTTGCTCCAAGAATGTAGGACACTCTCAAACATAGCTCAACATTGTTACATCCAAAGAGTGAGAAGATTGGTAGTATTCACCCACACCAGTCATCTTTGGTTCAAACTGTTGAATTCTGTGAATTCTTGACTCCACAGAAAGCCCTCAAGCAAAGACCTATGGATGCTTAGAGTAGGAAGCTAGACAACTGTGTGTGTGCTCTGAAGAGCTGTGGGCAGGAAACCAACATCTACCACTGCACATAGTGAGTATATCAGAAATATTTACTGAGCACATGGCTAAATCAACAAACGATTTTAAATACTGACTAGCTGGCATTGTGACTTCCTGAGGCTTCCATTCTTCAATTTTAAATGAGTCACTGGACAGCCATGGTCTCTAGAATTCTTCCATCTATGTATTTTGATGTATCCACTAAGTAACTATTTTTCTTTAGATTACACAAGACCCAGTAGCTGTCTGCCATCTATTTTGCTCAATGAGACTTTGATAGGTTTGCTTCTCCTCTCATTTGAACACCCAACAAAACTCAATTGTCTTTTAATTCTTTAAAACAAAGACAAAGCTAATTCTCCCCCACTTCCCCTCCCCTCTGCCCCAGTCCCTGCCACACTGGAAATGTCTCTGACATATTTCTATAGAAATATGTAAAAGCATAAGAAGATTCTATACTGTTATTTTTCTTTATGTCTTGAAACGTCAAGTCAAAGTATATTCATTCATCTCTGAAAATCAATAACTGTTTCTGAGGATGGATGTTTTGAGATAGAAGCATCCCCAAACTAGCTTAAATCAACCCCTTGCCTCCTAGCACACCTATTCTGGCACTCTCTTCATTATGGTAGAAAGGAACTGCTCTAGATCAACTGCTGTTACCTTTCATTAATATAATGGAACGCCATTCAGTTTTATTTAACTGGAGTAGAAATCAGTGTTTTTCTAGGGGATAAATTACAGCTTAAATAATTTGAGCTACCTCTCTGTGAAAATAATTTTGCTCACAGTACAAAAAAGAAAGGTTACTGCAGAAGAAATAAATGAAATAATTTCTGACATTTCGAAGCAATCCATTCCATCTGAATAATACATAACTGCTTTGGAAACATCAACTTCCTAGTAGCATATACTTCATTAGCCTAGTTTTAGTAATTGCATTTAATTAAGTCATAATTCAAAGAGCTTTTTAAATTCAAACTGTTCACTGATTCAGATATAACTTATCTCTAATTAAAACATGTATGATTGTTAAAATGTTAATTTATGAAAGTCACAATCCAAAAGATTCTCAAGTAATCCAAAAGACTCAACATAGTCCTAAGGAGTATAATGCATTTCATCTGTTGCTCAAAATTTTTAAAGGACGGACAGGGAAAAGGAATTCTGTGGACCATGCTTGGTTCCTCAAATATGATGTACTTTAGATTGACTGGTTTGATCTCCTTGCTGTCCGAGGGACTCCCAAGAGTCTTCTCCAGCACCACAAATCGAAAGCATCTAAAAAGCACTTTTAGAATTCTATTCCTTTGTTCAAGTCTTAGTCTGTGGCAGCAAACAAGTAAATTGATACAGCCAAAGTTGTTTTGTCGTCTCATTTATTAGCTAGGCAAAGAACTCCACTTCAAAGGGTTGCAATAATAAATTTAAGTTCTGACTTATTTGAAAGAACTTTGAAATTTTAAGACGTACATAGATAATATATACTACTACTTTCTAGTATTCAAATTATTTAAGACTATTTTATACAATTATAATCAATGCCATTACTTAAGTAACCAAAAAATATTTGTTTTAGAGATGTGATATATAAACATAACAGACTAGGAGAAGGTTGAAATGGAAATAAATATTTCCTAAACATAAATAAGGATTTTTGTTGCTGCTGTTCAGTTACTAAGTCGTGTCTAACTTTCTGAGACCCGTGGAACTGCAGCATACCAGGCCTCCCTGTCCCTCACTATCTCCCAGAGTTTTCCCAAGTTCATGTCCATTGAATCAGTGATGCTATCCAAACATCTCATCTTCTGCTGCGCTCTTTTGCCTTCAATCTTTCCCAGCATCAGGGTCTTTTCCAATGAATCAGCTGTTCGCATCAGGTAGACGAAGTGTTGGAGCTTCAGAAATTCCAATGAATGTTCAGGGTTAGTGTTCTTTGAGATTGATCACTGGTTTGATCTCCTTGCTGTCCAAGGGACTCCCAAGAGTCTTCTCCAGCACCCCATATCGAAAGCATCAATTATTCAGCACTCAGCCTTCTTTATGGTCCAGCTCTCACATCCATACATGACTACTGGAAAAACTACAACTTTGACTAAATGGACCTTTGTTGACAAAGTAATGTCTTTGCTTTTTAATACACTGTCTAGGTTTATCATAGCTTTTCTTTTCAATAATAATACTTAGACAGTTTTTAAACAAGAAACTAAGGGGAAAAAGAGATTGATCAGCTTAAGTACTTGACTAATTGAAGTTATTTTAATCACAAGATGCTGGTGTCACTTTAGCGGAGAGAAGAAATCTTGTAAAAAAGCAAGCCAGTTACAGAGTTGTCTACATTTTAAACTATGCTTCCAGATGTGTTACTGAACAAAGGAACACACAGACATACTCATCTTTTGATCAGAATCACTTCTCTCCTAAGAAACTCAGTATGAAAAATATTTTACATTTAAAGAAGAAAGAAATTTCAAAGTTAATACCTAGGTGAGAAGTAGGAATAGAATATATTAGCAGCCAATTAACCTTTACAGACACAATTTCCTCTCTAAAAAAATTAGAAGGCTGTGTTTTTTCCTCCAATCTGTTGCATATTTTGGCATCTTTCATCGATTATTTGTTAAAAATAGCTCTTCCAGAAACATCCAAGAGAAGTAAGTAAACTGAAAGCAGATCAAGTGAAATTATCGTCTATATTTCATATTTTAAAGGTAAATTTGTCAACTATATATCAGCAGAATACAAGACAAAGCTAAAAATGATTAACCGAGCTGATAAATACTAACATACATAATGTCTTTCCCAGTCACCAAATAAATGATATAAAAGTTAGTTATATGATTGAAACAGTATTATTTAGAAATTGTTCAGAGACTATGCAAAAACAGACATAAGCATAGAAAGCTGATGAAAGCTTGAGCTAAGAATTTTCATTTAAGAGCTTAATACAAGTATTTAAAATACAATTTTCAAGATAAAACAGGATAATCAATTAAATTTGAATTTCAGGCAGTATTTTTTAGTAAAAATATGTTCCACATTTATAGTAAGAGATATATGTTATTTATCTGAAATTCAAATATAACTGGGCATGCTGTTTTTTTTTAACGTGCTAAACCTGGCAACCCTAATTTATAATATACTATTATATAATTTAAGTATATTTTATATTTTTACCAATACTTTAAAAATTAAATGTTGTTGCAGGAATTTTTGGAGGGGAGAAAGATGCTGTATCATTAAGCATTAGCTTTGATATGAAATTTGGAACAACAATTTCAAAGGAGTGATATCAAAATTACAAACTGCTCCAGTCTTTAGAAAACTTAACTACCCATAAAGGCCAAGGGATATTTGCTTTGCAAAGCTGGAATAAATGCTTAATCAAATGTATTTTATGCTTCAATGATACTGCCAATTTTACACATATATTTACCTGATATTGTTCATTCAATTCTCATTTTGAAATATACTAAGGAATCATCAAAATGTTTATATTGGTAACTTAGTAGCAGTATGTTAAATTTTGAAGGGTGTCATATCTATGATTGCACAGATACCTAAACTGATATTCCTGACATGACAAGTCAGGTACATACACACTTATACTGCAACTATAGTTTATTTGATCCTCCTACACTAGGTCAAATGGTATAACTTTCCCAGACAGAGGACATTCCTGTTATGAAAGTACAAACTTCTGACATCTTGGTAGAACCTGCAAACTATTTTAAGTGATGCCTAAATACTGTCCCTTCTGCTCCCACCAATCTTTTTGGTTCTTCCTGTCACCAAAGCATGACAGACAGACACTAAAAAATACAGTGGGCAGAGATCTCAAAGGTGTTTTCTGATAAAACAAAAAAAAATTCTTTAAATAGCCACTCTCTTCCTCCCTCTCTGTTCCCATAAACTCCATCCATAGTAAGTATTAACATATTTGCATAGAAAGACAATACACAATGATCTAATATCATTCTTTCAAGATTGTTTTTACATTTGTCAGCACAAAACAGTAAGTGAAATATTTTCTTAAGAAATGTGTGAGTTTTGTATGTATACAAAGGAAAACCTGAGAATCTGAGATTATCAGCACTCATTTCTAATTCCAGTAGAATAACAACATAATACATGAAACATATATGCATGCTCACATAAATGCTGAAAAGACTTGCACTGAATTTAAGGAGGTATAAAATATGATTCAAAGAATAAATCCCAGTTAATCTTTATAGAACTGTCTTTTGTAAAACAAGTTAGGAACAATAATAATGATAACATTATGTCATTTTACTGATAATTCAGTATGTAAACACACTATCTCATGCAGTGCTCATCTCAAATATTAAAATATGTATATTATTATAATTTTCAGATGAGAAANGATGAGAAAATGGAGGTTTGGGAAGGTAAGCTAATTTCTCAAAGTTACTTAGTAAGAAGCAACACAGAATTGGAATCCATATATATGTTAAAAATTCCATATTTTCCTCTGGAGGAAAAGAACATTCTTCTTTCACTTATTAATTTCCCATCATACACTATATATTTTAAACCTGTGAATATTTAATAAATATAATAAACCAAACAAGCACCTTTAATATGGAAACTATCAAAGGCTAAATCTCTCAATTTCTGAATAACAATGTTCCCTTCCAGTGAGCTTCTGAAATGGTATTTTTCCCATTAGCAAAAGGAAATCAGCTTCACAAAGCTAGACTTTTCTTTAAATTGGTCTTTGTGCTTCTTCAACTCTCTCTCACTGATTATTGCTAACAAGCCAAATTATTGATATAATGCAGATGACATAAAGAGGAAAATGAGAAAGGGGGAAAGGGTACAGAAAATAAGGTTTCACCAGCTCAAAGACTGTCTTCATTACTGTTTTCATTA
Organism: Redunca redunca; assembly: GCA_006410935.1. NCBI lineage: Eukaryota > Metazoa > Chordata > Mammalia > Artiodactyla > Bovidae > Redunca > Redunca redunca. The sequence goes on from SJYQ01001009.1 coordinate 157,914, forward strand.
CTGTTCATTTCACTAGAGGGCAGCCTAAACAGAGAGCTAAAAATTAAGGACAAACAGAAATACAGAAGCAAGATATAATTATATTTGGATAGAAACATATCCAGCATGGCATATTTGCTTATATCCTATCAGTATCATGTATTATAATATTAATGTATTTGCTCCCTCATCTAATTCTTAAAACATTTCAATTCACTTAAAAAAAAAAAAGTCAAGTTTAGAAACAAATGAATTTTGCATCATTAAAGACTTGGTGCTAATATGTAAGATTTAAATTTTAAATGTATGCCAAGATATCATTACAAAATACCTATTGGAAAGATGATAAAAAATAATTTTACTCAAAATGTGTTGACACACTACGCAGACAAGTTAACTGCCCACACATTTGCTTTAATTCAATAAAACTTGCTTTTAAATTTAGTGACAATCAATGCCAATAAAGCCTATTTAGTGACCTATTTTGCTGTCATCTCTTTACTTTTGGTTTCTATTTACTTTGGGGATCAGGTGTCCCACCAGGAATCTGCCTGTCACCAAACCGGTACAAACAAAGCTGCGGGAAGCTTGAGAGCAGGTAAGCTTCTGCCATACCTCAGTTTTTAACACGGGAGAAGCTTGGATCTACAAGTCTACAAGCAACTCAGGCAACAGTTTGCCCAATTTTTCTGGTAGTCAACTTGCCCTTTATAATCCCAAATAAATACATAGCCACCCTATTTTTTCTTAAGAAAATATTATATATAATGGATATATATGTAACATACATACATATATTTTTTAAGAAAAATTATATATATGTAATGAATATATATAATATGCATTTCACATTTATATTAACTGCACCTCTGAAAAAGTATAATTGAAAAAGAACCATGATTTTTAGTAAAAGAGTAAATAAACTCAAAGGAGAACAAAATTCATGTATATAATCTCAAGTAACAGATAATAACCAAACTATGCATCACTAAAGGGCTTCCCAGGTAGTGCAGCAGTAGAGAATTTGCCTGCCAGTCCAGAAGATGCAGGAGACATGGGTTTGATCTTCTGAGTCAGGAAAACTCCCTGGACGAGGAAATGGCAACCTACTCCAGTATTCTTGCCTGGAAAATTTCACGGACAGAGGAGCCTGGCAGGCTACAGTCCATGGGCTCGCAGAGTCAGACACAACTGAGCACACACTGTAACTTTAGTCCTCACAGCTAATCACTTAGAATATTTTTTCTTTCTCCTTTTGTAATTGGATGGAGACGGGGAGTAGAAGGAAAGCTAAGGAAATTTCACTTTTTGATGAAAATATGCTTGCACTTTATAATCAGTTGTGAAAGTTTCTTATATTGTATAGTTTCTGTATTAGCAAATTGACTAGTACCAACATGATTCAACAGACTTTCTCTCAAACCACACAATAGATGTTTATACCTTTGAAGTCTAAGTATTTGATGAATTTAATTTGCTCAACAGTAACCTTGAATTTTACATCTCCTGAAGAACTTGAAAGCTATTGAAAGATATGATTCCTTGGCACTCAAGCAGAGCTCTGAATTATAGTACAATTGCCCATCTTCATTCTGAATTCACAAAGCTTTCAACATGGCCGAGCAGTCCTTTTGTAGCGAGACCTTGGCTTTTCTTGTCATTGCTATATTTTTCTGAGTCACATGGCATGACTCAAGACAATTCATAATCATCAATGAAATACCCTTGACATTTCACTGAGAAAGAAAACAAGAACAAGTAAGCCAGACAAAGCTTCAGATGCCAGACAATCCAGCATTCTATAGTTCCACAACTCTTGGTGCTTATTCTGTGGCCGTTCAGATGAGAAAATAGAGTTTGATGAAAATGGTGTATAACTCATTTACAGATTAAAATTATTCATGTTTCCCACCACTTGTCCTTGCCACCCCAAACTGGTAGCTCATTAGGAACCAAAACTTAAAACTAAAACCCTGTAATATAGAAGAAACCAGAGATTACAATCTAGGTCATCAAATGAATGACTTTCTGAATCAGAATGTCAGAGAAAAACCTGTAAAAGTTACAGACACTTCTAGGAAGCCTTAAGATTAACATCTGTGATACTAAAATAACAGAAACATTGATATTCGCTGTCACGTCGTTTCATTTCCCTGCTGGTCAAAGAACTGGACTTAAGTCAGCTTGAATATATGATAGGGTCATTTTCACTCAGCACAAATATGATGAAAAAGAATTTAGCAGTCAAACATATATTTTAGATTTATTACAACTTAAATTCTGTAATCTATTCTCTCCTGAGTATACTGCATGTTCTTTATTTCACAACCAAAACCCCTCAGAACAAAGAAACATTTATCAACATGGATATGTTGATTCTGTACAGTTTGCCTTATTGACTAGCTGATTTTTTTTTAATCTTTACAAGCATGTTTAAAGAGAAACAACACACTTGCAAGCATAATTGATCTCAATTAAATGGACTAATTATGTGTATGTGATGGGTGTTTCATGATAGCAGGATGCTGTCCATTTGAAACCAAGTGGGAAGAATATAAGTCATGTTTCTAAAGAAAACTAAATTGGATTTGCTAAGCAAATTTCAGTTATCTCAAATGCTTAAATCTACTTGTCAAAACCTGCGTGAAGGCTTCCATGCATAATTTTCATTAAGTATCAAAAGTCTGTGCTAACATTTCCAATATTATCCCCTTTTTATTGTTAAAAAAAACTGTGGTTTAGACATTAGTTAGCTAAAAATCACATAATAGGAAACAACCAAACTAAATATTTCTGGGACCCTGGTCAGCATTTATTATTGTTTGCCACTTCTAATATCATAGGTTTTGAATTGTTTCGTGGCTCAAAAAATAATTTTAGACTGAATGTTATGCAACAAAATAACCTATTGAATGAAACAAGAAGCATATTATAAACTGAGAATCAATAATTCTAATGTACAAACGGTAACTGTAGGGTTTCTATTTAGAGTACTTCTGATTTCTCTATCTTCATAATGGTTTACATTATATTTTCTTTTCTTTATCATATTTGCTAATAATGTATTTAAAAGTGGAATTCATGATATCCAGCTGGTATCAAGTGTATAATTACATATACATATTAATATTTGCAGGAAAACATAAGTCAGACATCCCTATTTTGACTTGAAAATGTGATTAATAATACCAAGTTCTCACTGAAAAGCATAAAAGAAAATAAATCCTGGTAAGAAAGAGAAATGACAACCATCATATTGCTTCAAGAAAAGCCATGACTTAATTGTTTTTACCATGTCTTATAGACTTATTGAATGTTAACAACTGGCTGAAAATATACAAAGGAACACAGCTAAGACTGTTCATCTTAGTGGAAAAGTCCTATGAGGAGAAAGCCTAAGCTATCTCGAAAATATATTTGGTTCTCTTTTTTTTTTAAACTTTCATCAACTTCTATCAAATCATTATTTAATGCGAAGATTCTGGAACCTGTACATAGCCATTTTGGAAAAGGGAGGGAAGACAGGAAAACTAACAACCTGAAATTCTAAAATAAAAGAAAGAATTAAGATCCATGACTCTTCAGAGAGTCAGAGAAACTGCAGATCAATTCTTTAAATTAAAGAGTGGAGGGAGAAGGCAAGGGGGGAAAATAAAAGAAAATAAAAGATAGAGGAGTTCAAAATATTAGTTTATAAACCAATATAAGTTGGCAAAGAAGCTGCCAGAACATAGAGAAAAGTAGGAGATACAAAAAAAGATTATTTAGTGAAAAAAGACACAAGAAAACAACAAAAGCACAGATGCAGGTGAAAAGACCATCATTCTAGACAGGCTTCAGAAAATCATATCAAATGAAATGTAATTGAATAAAAATGTATTTTTTAAAAACTGTAATAGGGAATATACAGTTATGGAAAACAGAAATAGAAATCCAACTTTAAATAATATTCTTGAAAAACCATGAAAAATTACACACAGAAATATTCAAAACTATGCTGAAAGTAAACATAAACATCTCTGAAATGAAATTACAATTTTAATAAGAAGACATCAAACAATCAACAATCAGATGTATCATTCCTTATTCAACCTCAAAAACAAAGAACATATCATTGGAGAATCAGTGAAAAGGAACAAATCAATTAAGGATGGAAACCAGGGGCTAAAGTCAGAATAGCTTTAGGTAGGTAGGTAGGTAGTTAGGTAGGTGTGTGTGTGTGTGTGTGCGTGTGCGTGTGCGTGTGCGTGTGTGTGTGTGTGTGTGGGACTGCAGCTTGGCTGTCTGTGGAATTCTTTAGGCAAGAATATTGGAGTGGGTTGCCATTTCCTTCTCCATGGGATCTTCCCGACCAAGGGATTGAATCCTGGTCTCCCACACTGCAGGCAGATTCTTTACTGTCAGAGTCACCAGGGAAGCCCCTTAAGAGTTCTTGATGGCCATGAAAACTGACAGAAGACTGTAAAGCAATGTCCCAAAATTCTGAGTGGGAGAACATGCATACTTAGTCAAGGTTTTCAAGCCCAAAATGAAATGCTCAGATATTCTCAACCACACAAGAACTCAGGAACTAAGGAATCTCACAGCTAGTCTTGATCCAACTACTTCACAACAAAATGCATTCAAGCAAATTACGAATTGAGAAAAACATAAGGGCAGTAATGGGAGAATTTTTTTTTTTAATTTTTATTTTTACTTTATTTTACTTTACAATACTGTATTGGTTTTGCCATACATTGACATGACTCTGCCATGGGTGTACATGAGTTCCCAATCCTTAACCCCCCTCCCACCCCATATCATCTCTCTGGATCATCCCCGAGCACCAGCCCCAAGCATCCTGTATCCTGTATTGAACATAGACTGGTGGTTCGTTTCTTCCATGATAGTATACATGTTTCAATGCCATTCTCCCAAATCATCCCACCCTCTCCCTCGCCCTCTCCCTCAGAGTCCAAAGACCATTCTACACATCTGTGTCTCTTTTGCTGTCTCACATACAGGGTTATCAGTAATGGGAGAATTATCATAAGTTATACTGATAGCATTTAATCCATCAAATTATAGAAGCAGTATTAAACACTGTGGTTATAGAAGTAAGATGAATCTTAAGAGTAATAGTTTAAGGAGACTGGGGGATGTATGAAGAAAACACACGAACATGCTAATCTATTCAAATAGAGCATACTCTCTGATCACAAGTCTGTACACTCTGTTATATTGGCTATATCAACGAATTTTGTATGTATATCATGAAAAAATACATGAAAAAAGTATAAACAGATAAACTGAACATGATGAGACAATGTGAAGAAGGAATAAACCTTGCTATGAAGTTTAGGCAAGATTTTAAGTTTTCTTTTGTAATTATTTTAATTTTTAAATAATGATACTAAAACTTTTACAAAAACAATTAAGGTATTATAACTTTAGGGGAAAAGTGATTGCATAGCCCTGATTATTACTGTTATTGCTATTTTGTTATTAACTAAATCCAACTTCCCAGGTGGCGCAGTGGTAATCCGCCAGTCAATGCAGGGGATGCGAGAGACATGGTTTCGAGGAGTAGGAAATGGCAACCTGCTCTAGTGTGCTTGTCTGGAAAATTCCATGGACGAGGAGCCTGGTGGGTTGCAGCCCATGGGGTCCCAAGAGTCGGCCATGACCGAGTAACTGAGCAGCAACACTACTCAGATTTTTTGAGTTCCACTTGCTGATTATAATTCTCTTTTCTGCCTCAGGTCTGTTTACCATTTAGTCCCTTTTTTCCAACCTTTAGAACTGTATTTAGACTAATTATATTTATTTTCATAATTAGTAAGACTTCCAGTTAGTGTCTGTCAAGCTTTCTTCAGTTTTAAGACCCATGAGAGAGAAATCACATTCTAGTTATTTACACTGGCTCACTGCCCAAGGATTCTCAATGTCTTGACTTGACCTCACAGGATGTCATGGAGAACCTTCTGGCGAGAACGTAATAAAAAACTTTGGAAAACAAAAAAAGGATTCCACTGGATTCTTATAGGATCCCTAGGAGAGCTGTACACACACTGGTGAAACATTATAACACAGTAGCTTTGTCTACTTTTATAATTTTTGAATCTAATAATGTAATTAACATATCATATATCCCATGGCACACAATACAATTCCCATGAGAGCTGATCCTTACAACATCCAGCAATTACAAGCTCTCTTGATTACCTTCTCTCTTAGACCATAATGTCTTCTAACAAAGCAGAAGCGGGCACTTAGATATTGCTATTTTACAACCAAATTCATACAAAACTTCATATTTTGTATCATTAATTTCGGCTAGAAGTAACATTTGGCTTTTCCCCTCTTTTTGTTACTTGTGCTGCCTGGATTGTACTGTTGTTACTGCTACATACACATTTTTCACAGGTAGTTTGAGAAAAGCAGCAGTTATTACTTTCTACATTCAGCTTTGTGTTATTTAAACTAGTCTGTTTTGATATTTGCCTGACTTATTAGTTTAAAATTTGTACATCTTGTTCATCTTCTTTGGTGTCTAAAATGTTTGTATCAGAAGGATATACAAAGCTTCATTTCCCACCATCTTATAAAATTGTGTTAATTCTTTAAAAAAATTTCATTCTCTTCTATCGAACTGACAGTCCAAAATCTTATTTAATTATGTATATGCTGGGCCGCTAAAATTCTGTAAAACAAACCTGTGGATTCCCCCAGGACAGTAGAGTAGACTTCTGATTCATAATTTGATTAATAATTTCAAGATTATTCTGCCTGTGGGATCCCAGTAATTCAAATAAACATGGTGTTTGTAAAGAAGAAAAGAATGGTTGCATGATATACATGGACTCGGAACAGAATTTACACACGAATTACAGTATGTGAGTAGTTATGGCAGAGGGAGAAACAAAGGATTGTGTGTGTGTCCATGTGCTCAGTTGCTCGGTCGTGTCCCACTCTTTGCAACCCCATGGACTGCAGCCCACCAGACTCCTTTGCCCATGGAAATTTCCAGACATAAATAATGGAGTGGGTTGCCATTTCCTACTCTAAGGGATCTTTCTGATCCAGGGATCGAATCTGTTTCTCTTGCGTCTCCTGCACTGACAGGCACCACCTGGGAAGTCCTGAAATAAAGGATTATGACTTAATTTTGGCTAGATGAGATGGGAGAACTTGATCTCATCTGAGGTGGAGAAATTAACAGATGATCAGGATACCGGGTAGTGGTGGTGGGTTGGGTAGGGGGGAAGTAGGATGGAAACAACAGCCTTCTGGGCATGTTAGTGCCATGCAAGTGAGACATTTAAATGGAATCAGCAAATAATCAGTTGCATAAATGAGCCTAGAGCTCAGAAAAGAGATTTGGGTAGAATTCTATATAATTTCAACAAAATGGATGCAGTGTCCTGGGAGAAAATATGGGCATTAAAAATGAGCAGGTTAAGACGGTTCCTTAAACTTAGAATAGCTCTAAGACCGTTCCCTAAATTTAAAGTGTTCCCTAAAGTTAGAGCTACAGTACAAAAGAAGTACTAAAAAAGGAGATTAAGAAGGAGTAAATGGTGAGAAAACAGGAAAACCAGAAAAATGGAGTTTCCTGAAAACTAACAGAAGAAACGTGTGCTTGATGAAAGAATACATAGCAAGTGGCACACTAAAATGATAGGAAAGCACCGAGTGCAGAGATAAATTTAAAAGCTCATTAGATTTGATGAGCTGAGGTAAATGCGACCACTGAGAACATTCTCACCACGGATGAATTTTGTTGTTAGACTGGAGTTGGCTGGCCACTGGATGAAGACGAAAATGAAAAGGCGGAGCGGGTCTATTTTTTTTTCTTTTTTTTCGAGACTTGAAGACTATGACAAAAGATGTGTGGCAAAACTAAGAGAGGTGACTTTTTAATGATAAAAGGGAGCCAGTTTGTTATGTTGATGAGAAAGTAAAACAAACAAACAAAAATGCTGACAACTTTGAACAGCGTGAGGAATAAAATCCATTGACAAGCTGGCTTGTAAGGTTAAAGACACAAGCATGAACTTTAAAGAAGGAAGCTGATTTGCATGAATGGAAATAATAATTTCTCTAAATTTTCATAGTATTTTCCTATATGTAATCAAATCCAGCACTAAAGTCCAGTTAATTTTTCAATCATGTGCATCAATATTCTCTAGGTTTCATTGTCTTTTCTTTTAAACTTATAAGTTTAATTCAAAGACCTTTTTAAAATGCCTTCTGTCTACTTAAGAGACTTACTTGATAGACTTCTCATTGCAACGTTCATACTCTCAACATTATCCAGACGCACGTTTCAACAGTTTTCATGTATTCTGAACACATATAATCCCTCCATTGAAACAGTTCTCAGGGTCATTTTCTAGGTGACTCCCAAAGTCAAAATGTATCCTACTAGTGACTAAATGCCATGACTGTATATTAATTGTTTGCATCTTATCACTTTGCTTCTTTATAAACAAGCTCCAAATTTCATCACTGTAGTGCCAGTCCTTCAGGAACAAAAGCTCTCTACTCCAGTTCTTCAATTCCTGAAGCCTTCTCTTTCCCATGGCAATATGTGCAAATATTAACATATCTATAATGCCATTAAAGTGGAAATATTCCAACATCTAATGCTGCTGCTGCTAAGTCGCTTCAGTCCTGTCCAACTCTGTGCAACCCCATAGATGGCAGCCCACCAAGCTCCTCTGTCCCTGGGATTCTCCAGGCAAGAACACTGGAGTGGGTTGCCACTTCTTTCTCCTACATCTAATGCTACTCTCAATATAAAAATTATCTCTGAGAATAGAGTTATCACCCTAGGGTCGATCATAAAGTATCTACAGTAAATAGAAATATGTATTAATCTCTCTACTTCCTAAGAATATCTTTAGATACAACTTTTTAAAAAATTTTACTAAGGTCTATTGGGGCTATTTTAGGCAGTGAATAAACTAGAAATTCATACAATCATAAAGACAAATATCAGTAAGAACAAAAAAAAATTTTCTTAGTCTCATGCTGAGTACCTGTCACTTCCAAATGCACTGATTTTTCATAAATGGAATGTAGGTAAAATGGATTTAAGTCAATTTAATAAGCAATCATCTACTGCCTATTACGGGCAATACATATTTTCCTTCTTAAGCAAATATGCCCAGCCACACTTAATCACTAAGAAGCAATGAGAACTTCTTAAAAAGAATAAGGCTTGAAGTGGATAGTGCCTCCTCTATTAAAATTACCATTTTTGAGACCTTCCAAAGTGCTAAGCATAGTCCCATAAATTATCTCATTTAATTTCAAAGAGCGTTTTGGAAATATGAATGTATTTAAAAATAGAGGACATTCAGAATGAACAAGAACTATAATAATATAACAGGAAGAAAGCTGAAAAATTATCAGAAATCTATTTTCACACATTCATTTGCTAGAGGACGACTGTTTTCTACAAAAGGAGAAAAACATAAAGAAGAGTTTACAGGGATATTTATAAGATGAGGGTAAGGTTAAGTCTCCTCAAAGACTCCTATGGAAAGGTGTTTCTGCCCTATTTGAGAGAAGAATTAAATAAACGGGCTTTCCTGGTGGCTCAGACGATAAAGAATTTGCCTGCAATGAGGGAGACCTGGGTTTGCTTCCTGAGTTGGGAAGATTCCCTGGAGAAGGGAACAGCTATTCACTTTAGAATTTTGGCCTGGAGAACTCCACGGACAGAGGAGCCTGGCAGGCTAAAGTCCATGGGATTGCAAAGAGACAGACAGGACTGAGTGACTTTCACTTTCAATAAATGGGAATATGAGAACTAGCTCCACAATCTGATGATGAGAAAGGCCTCAGGTTGTTATTTCTGTTAATGGGTTGTATGGGCTTCTTATGTATTTTGGAGATAAACCTTTTATCAGATATATGGTTTGCCAATATTTTCTCCCATTCTTAGGCTGGTTTTCACTGTGTTGATTGTTCCCTTTGCTGTGCAGAAGCTTTTTAGCTCTGTGTAGTCTCATTTGTCTATTTTGGGTTTTGTTGCCTATGCTTTGGGTGTCACTCCATCAAATCACTGCCAAGAATAATGTCATGAAACTTTTCTGCTATGTTTAAGTGTCTTACAGCTTTAGATTTTTACCGTAAAGTCTTTAATGCATTAGATAGCCAACAAAACATTGGTGAGGATGTAGAGAAATTGGAACCCTTGCAAACTACTGGTGAGAATCCAAAATGGTGCAATCATTACACAAAACAGTATAGTTTCTAAAAAAAATTAGAAACAGAAACCAGAACTATCATTTAATCCAGCAATCCCATTTCCAGCTGTGTGTCCAAAAAATTAAAATCAAGATCTAGAAGAAATAATAACACTTTCATTTTCATTGTAGCCTTATTTAAAATAGCTAAGATATGGAAATTTAGAAATTTGTTTGTAGTGATGCTTCCTAAGGGCCACTTGACTTTCCGTGCACTCCAGGATGTCTGGCACTAGGTGAGTGACCACACCGCTGTGGTTATCTGGTCATGAAGGTCTTTTTTGTACAGTTTATCTGTGTATTCTTACCACCTCTTCTTAATATCTGCTCTGTTAGGTCCATACCATGTCTGTCCTTTATTGTGCCCATCTTGCATGAAATGTTCCCTTGGTACCTCTAATTTTCTTGAATAGATCTCGTCTTTCCTACTCTATAGTTTTCCTCTATTTCTTTGCATTGATCACTGAGAAGGCATTCCTATCTCTCCTTGCTATTCTTTGGAACTCTGCATTTGAATGGGTGTATCTTTCCTTTTCTCCTTTGCCTTTAGCTTCCTTTTTTTTTTTTTTTTTTTTTTCTCAGCTATTTGTAAGGCCTCCTCAGATAACTATTTTGCCTTTTTGCATTTCTGTTTTTGGGGGGATGGTCTTGATCACTGCCTCTTGTACAATGTCACGAACCTCAGGCCATCGTTCTTCAGGCACTCTGCCTATGACCAACCTAGACAGCATACTAAAAAGCAGAGACATTACTTTGCCAACAAAGGTCCGTCTAGTCAAAGCTATGGTTTTTCCAGTAGTCATGTATGGATGTGAGAGCTGGACTGAGTGCCAAAGAAAGCTGAGTGTGAAATAATTGATGCTTTTGAACTGTGGTGTTGGAGAAGACTCTTGAGAGTCCCTTGGACTGCAAGAAGATCCAACCAGTCCATTCTAAAGGAGCTCAGTCCTGGGTGTTCATTGGAAGGACTGATGCTGAAGCTGAAACTCCAAAACTTTGGCCACCAGATATGAAGAACTGACTCATCGGGAAAGACCCTGATCTTGGGAAAGACTGAAGGCAGGAGAAGAAGGGACGAAGAGGGTGAGATAGTTGGATGGCATCACTGACTTGATAGACATGAGTTTCAGTAAGCTCCAGGAATTGGTGATAGACAAGGAAGCCTGGAGTGCTGCAGTCCATGGGGTCACAAAGAGTCAGACATGACTGAGTGACTGAGCTGAACTAAAGATGTGGAAACTACCAAAACATCCATTGACAGATGAATGGATAAAAAAAATTATGGTACATAAATAGAACATATTATTATTCAGCCTCTCTAAAAAGTAGAGGGCTCAGCTGGTAAAGACAGCTCAGCTGGTAAAGAACCTGCCTGACAATGCAAGAGACACAAGAGACACGAATTCGATCCCTGGGTCAGGAAGATCTCTGGAGAAGGAAATGGCAACCCTCTCCACTATTCTTGCCTGGAGAATTCCATGGACATAGGAGCCTGGGGGGCTACATGTAGTCCATGGGGTTGCAAAGAGTTGGACATGACTAAATGCACACACACACACACAAAGTAAAGATTCTACAATAAATACAACAACATGGATGGATTTCAAGGAGATTGCACTGAGTGAAATAAAGAAGACACAAAGACAAATAGTACGTGATTCCACTTATATGAAATAACTAAAACAGTCAACTTAATAAAATCAAAGACTGGATTTTGATTACCAGGGTTTGGGGAGGAGGAAGAAATGGGAGTCAGTAATCAATGTCATAAAACTTCAACCAAGCTGGAGAAACAGCTATGGGGATCAACCACACAACACTACCCTTAGGTAACAATGTATTTTACCCTTACTTATACTTTCTTAACAGGATAGATCTCATGTTGTGTTCTCATGACAATCCATTTTCTATAAAGAAAAGTAAGTTTGATATTTTGTTTACAGTGGATGTTTTGTATGAACTTTGACTTTTTAAAACAGTACATTAAAATATTATTTATCTAGGTTTTAAAAACTGTCTGTGGTTAGGAATAAGGTCATTTACCCTCTTTCTGCACGGAATACCCGAAGACTGCAGTTCAAAGGCTTTACAGTCAGGGATGCACCAGTTGAGAGCAGCCTGAGCAGAATGGTATATCTCTCATTAGAGCAATGAAAAGAGCTCGAGTACCAGAGTCAGTGCAGCTGGGGGATGCTCACTGGCCTAGGCAAACAGCCATCACAGGTCTTGCACCAACCTGGATGTGAGCACCTGAGATGTATCTCAAGGTTTCTAGTAAATAGCGTCTTTGTTATGGAGCTGGGGAGGGCACAGAGCATCTCACAAAAATAATTATGCCAGTGGAGACAACAGAACCAAGAGTTTCTATATAAAGAAATTAATATCAAAAGATTGCTATTTTTCCAAAACTGCATTGCAAGTTAGTGGGAAAGCCAATACTTAAAGGAGATTTGCATACCTACAAGCACAGTGTTCTGTAACTATACCACAGCTGTGGGCAAACATTCAGACATTAAAGATGTGCAGTTTCAACATTTTAAAAATTATTTCTCCAGCAAAATTGACAATAAATGTTTAGAGTAAAAAATAGATATCTCAGTATTTTTAATTTAAAAATTACTTACTCATAGACTACTATCTATTATGTCCTAGACTATAGTTATTTTGGTTATGCTGTAGCCAAAGTTTTTTTATCCCCAAGAAGTTTATATTTCAGTGCTGAAAAAAATGTAGTAAAAGGAAAATTATATAGGAAATATATACCTGAATATGAATACATACTCAGCATTAGAGGACCATAGGAGACACACAATGAATCCAAGATTGGTGGATCAAAACCAAAAGGAAACTGGGGAGAGATGAAAGATTCTAGGCAGAAATTTTCAAAAAGTGAGAAGAGGAAGGAAATACTATCTAAGGAAAACATCAAGTTGTTTACTCTGCTTAGGACTCAGAATTTCAGGGAAAGGGTAATAACTACTGGGGAAATCTTGCACTGGAAAATTTACTAAAGATAAGATGGGGCAAGATCATGAAAGGCCTGGTATACCATTTATTGAAAATGGAAAGTAACTGCAAATTTTTAAGTAAGAAAATGAATCAGATAAAAGTTTATAGAGCAAATCTTTGTAGACTCTACATTGATTTGTAATGCTGATACATTTTTCTTCATCTTTTTATTTCTTTTGCGGTTGAGAAATTACGGTGAGGTAAACCTCACCTTAATGCAAATAAGGGGTATCCAAAAACTGTCATAAAATGCAGCTCAACTTATAGAGAAGTTAAGGAAACGGGTGCATTCAAAAGCTCTCTTGTGACAACTACAGTTTAATATCTGCCGATGATAATAACTGACTAACTTAAGTATCAATGAGGATGATTGTGTGTGTTCTTCATGATTATAATTTTTAGAACATGGCAGTAATTCCAGGAATCTCTCCTTAATGTAGTAATGTAAAATCAGCTCAATCCTGGGATACACAGGCAGCAGATTAGCCTTGGAAAATATATGGGACTCCATCCACCGGAAGTTCTCTCTGCCTTCCTGAGAGGAGGGACATTTGCATTATTATTCCAGCACATATTGTCATGATGCTTTACCTGCAGGAGTTCTACTGTATCACCTTATACTATCATGTGACTTTGGCTTCAAAAGAAATAATAGTGAGGACAGAATAATTACTAGAATATATTAAAAATTATTTAAAAAAAACAGTATTGGCTAGGTAAATAATGAGTAAATATGTTGCTTCTTTTTTCAATATAAGAAAAAAAGGGGTTATCAGGATAATGAATTATTTAAAGCCCCTGGTTGTTACTTTCTACTCTGGTGTCTTATAGTCATTTTACCATGGGTTTTATGTCCATGCACAAACAAAAAAAAGAGTCAGACAACACATATTTGTCTGGATCTTTTCTATTAAATTGGTTTCCCACAATATAGGGGTAAATCAGTTTTGCATTGTGGCTCCTTTTCATCTGTCTTGATGATGAGGAGAAAATTGATAAGACTCAAAAAAAAAGTGGTAAAAAATTGATTACTTCCCTATGTATGAAGTGTTGCAAAAATACACTGAAATATGAAGGCTCTTGATTCCAAAAGAACGACTCTACCAAAGGCAGAAACTAACAAAGACTAAACCCAGCTACAGACTAAAGTATCTTGATAATCTATTAAATTCATTCATTCTTTCATTAATACAAAATGCCACCTTGCCCACCATTTTTCATTCCTAGAAAGTCAGCACTTTCATATCTAGCACCTGTACAAATTTAGAAAAGTGTTTCTCTTATACCTATAACCAAAATAAATATAGTATGATTTCATAGTTCCCATATTCACAACTGTTTGTACTGCAATCAATAGAGGTAAGGCTATTTCATGAAATGATAAGGATAGATGAAATAATAAATATACAATGTCACTGCCCATTAATTTAACTCATATAAACACGAAATTCTACACAGTACAACTTTTAAAGTAACATTTGAAAATATTATTAGAGTAAGGTAATTAAATACACACACACACACACACACACACGCAATTAAAACTAAATTAGCCTGATTAACACTCAATAGCATTCAACTTCACTAGAAAAATTTCTACTGTCTAATTTAGTTTCTCTGTGAAGCTAGAGCTAAAAGGAGGCTCGTCAAATGTTTTATTTACTGGCCAATTTAGCCTGTCTGTACTTAGCCTTCACAGTAGCAAGCTGATGCTAGTAAGCCATAGATAAAGATCCCACTTATTAAAATACAAATTAGATAACCCTTAAGTTTATACATGTGTAAGTACAATTAATATTGCAGGCTTACTTGGAAACAAAATTGCTTTAGTTAACCAACCATTGCAATGCAATCAAATGAGATTTTAGAAGCAACTGTAAAAGATCTGTTCAGTAGAAATAAAAGCAATTATTTAATGTGGAACATTAATTTTCCAAGCTCCTTTTTCCTTCTCCCACCTGTCCTTAATAAAATAATTTGCCCCATCATACATGACATAAAAAGTCCCCTTTAATGCCAGTAAGTTGTATGCAGACCTGAAAGGAAGCTGGTAGACACATCTTATTTACAAATATTGGTTTGAACTTGTAAATGCATGACCGCATAAATCTTAATCCATTTTGAGTATACGCCTTTTGTTCCCTCAATTGTACATCCAACTGGGAATTGAGTGGAGCTGAGGGAGAGTGTGATTTACAGAAGCCCTTTCTTGTTGCCAGCATTTTAGTGCTTAGCCTTTTGTTCTTGTTGTTCTTGAGATTTCTCTACAGTACAGACTACAGAATGTTAATCAACATTTTGCCTAAGTAATGTTAATGAAACCACCCTACTTATCCTGGAGGGAAGAACTGGCATATTATATTTCTTTTTGAAATGTTAATGTACCTTTTAGTAAATTATTTCTGCCTTCAAATCATCCTAGTGTTAAATTATTAAAGGGTGGCATTAAAGAAATATTGCACTGATGCAAATAGTTAAATCCCTTAAAAGATAAAAGGCTTATAAAGTTGAAAAGAAGGAACTTTTGGAGTGTGGAAGCATTTAACTTCAAATTAAACTTTTTTAAATGTTTGGTTAAGAAATTGATAAAATTTGCAGTTGTTTTGTCTGTGTTCACAAAATAAAGAGAGATTTAATATCGATTTCTAATTTCCAACCACTCATGAAAGTGAACTTGATTTTTTTCACAGTCTTGAAGGATTTATTTAACCTTACTGTATGTAAATGAACTGTAGCATCATCTAGTTTATCAGAGAAGAAAAGAAACAAAAAGGGGGAAAAGGATCTCCTATTTTTGCAATATTTATTTGAATCCAAAGGCAATCTTCATCCAGGTTTTATTCTTCAAATATAAGATCACTATTGTCTCAACAGTCCCTCACCTGTGTTATTTCAAAGGGAAGGGCACCTGTAAAGACTTACATGGAAAATATCAATTCTCAACATGCAAATTGTGACAGATATGTGTACTGTGAACACCATTTATACTTCATCAAGAAGGGTACTCAGGAAATGAGTTGACAGGGCTCTAAAGTGCACTAATTTGTTTTCCCTTTAATGGTCTCTTTTAATGTCAATCACTATGTTCATAGATCTTGAATAAATTGTGAAGTAATTTAGGGGGAAATTTAGAACTGAATTTGTTCAAAATTCTCCCACACAGTGATGACTATTTCCTGCTGCTGCTGCTGCTGCTAAGTCGCTTCAGTCATGTCCAAACCTGTGCGACCCCATAGACAGCAGCCCTCCAGGTTCCTCTGTCCCTGGGATTCTCCAGGCAAGAACACTGGAGTGGGTTGCCATTTCCTTCTCCAATGCGTGAAAGTGAAGTCGCTCAGTCATGTCTGACTCTTAGCGACCCCATGGACTGCAGCCTAAGAACTCCTAAATCTGGGTGAATCACTTACTTTCTATTTGCCAATAGAAGATCTAGTAATGGCATTATTGTCATTGTGTAACTGACTTGTTCTCTTGCATGACTTTTCCTAGCCATACTTCTGCATGGATACAGGCACTGAGAGAGTAGATTTTAAAAAGCTATATTTCAAGGTAAATTTTTACACATTTTGATATCTGAAAAGTATAAATACTGATTAAAATTGATGATGTATCATAACTTGATTGGTTTCTTTTTTTTCCTTCTTAGCTATACATAAATGGTAAAGTGTAATACAATAGATGATGGTTTAGATTAAATAAAAGAGTAATGGCTAGCACACATTTAAGAG
Source organism: Redunca redunca (assembly GCA_006410935.1). Taxonomy (NCBI): domain Eukaryota; kingdom Metazoa; phylum Chordata; class Mammalia; order Artiodactyla; family Bovidae; genus Redunca; species Redunca redunca. The sequence continues at coordinate 174,868 of SJYQ01001009.1, forward strand.
TTTTCATGTCATCTATTAAGAGTTTTCATATCATCTACAATGGCCATCCATTACTTCTATAAGGAAAAATAAATCATTGCCATAATGTTAACTTAGTGTTAATGAGTTTCCTGGGAAAGGAAACTTTATCCACTACGTTCCTACTTGTAGTTATTTTTATACAGCATTTCTCCCTAGAAAATTTGAAAAGACATACCACTAATAAATGACTGAAATATTACCAAATTCCTTTAATGCAAGAGAAGCTTTTGAGAAAAGAAGTCTAATCTATATACTATGCAATCTGATTTGAATGAACTTACAATTTTTAGATTCTCAGAATTACTCATGATTAAAACTAAAACAGCACCAACTTACTATATCAAGACTAGGCAGACTACAAGATCTAACTTTACTACTATTATGCTTTTATTATGCCACTTCTAAGAGGGGAGGAAAAATAAATTGCATTAATTATCAGTTCATCAAAAGAATATTTGGCTATTTTTGGTTTATTCAAGCCACACCAAACAAATGCAAGTTTATTTTCCTTTCATGTAACAGCAACAAACTGCACTGCAAAATCTTTACTGGATGAGTTTAACATTTCTCCTCTATATTGAAAAAGACTGCATTTTAACTTAATCATTAATTTTTTTCTTTATATGTATTTTATGGATGCCATATTGACCTGTGCACCTATAATAAACAATTGTGGATTAAGCCAGTATCTACATGATACCAATAAATCAAGCAATATGATCAATCCAAATGAAAGAACTGAACTGACAGTAATCAGAGTCTCAACTGAGTAGACTAGGAGTTTACTTAAGAAATATAAATTAGTATAAAAGAGAGTAAAAGTAAATAATATCAGAACTAATAAACACGAAAGACTATTTAACTATTACCCTATTGTTAGGGCCTCACGGGAGCCACGACAGGCTCAGCAAGAGATAATAGGCCAAAAATACCTGAGTCATGCTCCCGGGACTTCCGGATAGCTTGACCAATCAGGGAGGTCCTCCTCTTTCCGGGACTTCCGGATAGCCCTAGCCAATCAGGGAGGTCCTCCTCTTTCTGGGACTTCTGGATAGTCCTAGCCAATCAGGGAGGTCCCCCTCTGTCCGACCTGAGCCAATCAAGACGAGAGGCGAGATTCGAAATTCGCGCCGCGCGCGCACCAGTTAACCAATCATGTAATGCCAACTAACCCGTGGGACTGCCTGTATATAAGGAGTTGTGAGTCAGAGCTCGGGGCTCTTGTCGGATTCCACTGCGCTGGGTGAGACATGAGTCCTAGCCCGGGCTAGCAATAAAACCCCTTTATGCTTTTGCACTGCTGTGGATGTCTTATTCTCTCAGTTTTGGGGACTCGGACTCTGGGCATAACACTATAAGTAAATGAAGTGCCATTTACTACATTTTCCTTTGATATACAATAAAATCACAGAAACACAAAGTAAAAGTGCTAATTTCCAAATCTTAAACCTCAATTCCTAAGCACTAAACAAGTTTAGTGCTGAATTGAAGCACAACTTTCTTACCTTGAAATTTGAGACTTTTGTTTTTCAAAGACAAATGAACAGTATATTCAAGCTGTCATTCTTACTGTAATCATATTAGAGTGAGATACTTTAAACGTGGGGAGGACACAGTTAACATTCCCCAAATGAGTTGTCTGGAAATGTTCTTTAATCAGAAACTAAACAGATATTCACTATAAATGAAACAACTCAAATATGTAACAGAAGTCTTCTAACTATTAAGGTCAGACTTCTTCAAGGACATAAGACAAGACACAGCTAGAGGTGGGGGGAAGGAAGGGAAGGCAAAACGGAGGGAAGAGGGAGGGAGAGAAGGAAGAAAGGAAAGAGGGAAGGAGGCAGGGTGGGAGGGAAGGAGGCAAAATAAGAAGGGAATTCATCACAAGAATTTCTGAGATTTGTATAATTCACAACAATGACTCTTGAAGAACAAAACTAGTTTATCAAAAAATCTCAGACAAAAGTTAGTACCATCTGATATTTGTAAAAGCAAGCCAGAGCAAACGATAATGTCTAGCTAATGTGGAATAAATTAGAGAAATCTTAATACATTTATTCTAACTTCAATTGTATTGCCCACCAAAGTGATTATATTATGCATGTCACTTCTTAGAAAATGCCACTTGTTTTCAACTACTATATTTTCATAATACTACAAAGATTATTCAAATGCTATAGTTTAATGTTATTTTTCTGTTATTAATTTTATAAATACTTTGGAATATGGGAGACTATTTGAAGGTATCTTTTTAAATGAAGTATAGTGAACTGTTTTTTTGTCCCAAAGTCCATTACTAAAAATATAAAAATATATAAAAATATAAAAATATATTTTAAATGCAACCATTAGTTATCAAAACACAAGACATTGGTGTAAATATTAATTCAAGTAGTTAAAAAGGGTGCTTACTGCGAAATCCTCTCTCCACTGGTGGGCTGCTTGAACCTTCTCTGCTTCCAAAGCTAGACGCTGCAAAGGAAACAAGATTCTTAGAATTCAAATGACCACATGATTATATAATTGTTATATAATGCTTGGGTTTTCAAACCGATTATTAAGACATAAAAGAAATGTTCCTTATTTGTAATTCATAAATTATAAATGATTTAATAACCTAATTTACTAAATTTACCAATCTTGATATATATGTATGTCTTCCCCCATTTTTAACAATCCATATAAGAACTAAATTACTCATACAAATGGGGCCAATAATAAACTTAAGCATTTTGTGAATTTAAACAAAATACTGGATAGAATATAAATAAGTTATATAATTGTTAGATTAAGAAATATTAGAACTCTAACATTTCTTGAAGAGGGATATTAACATTTTCCTTGCAAGACACACACAAGGTTGCCAATCCAAAAAAACACACTGGGGGACATTCACCCACAGGACCATACATGGTTTTCAAGGCACCAGGTCTCACTCGACCATCCTGGTCTGTACTCTGATCTAACTCAGAATCACATGGTTCATCATGTGAACATAATCCACGTTTAATAAGCCATAGTGATAGTAATCATCAGCTAATTATTTCTAGAACAAAACTAAACAGGGATGAACAATGGTCACAAACTGTAAGACAATTCTCTTAGAGGGCAGAGTCCAAATAATCTTTCTTATATATACATATATATGTGATTATTATATATACATATGTATATATATATACACTAATTTTATGAAGTAAATGCCATTTATTGCAAGATTGTGAAATAGCTTTAGAAGCCTAAAGACCTGTATTTTTGTAGAAGCAAAAAAGTATTTTAAAATGTTAGTTGGGAGCTGAAAATTTGCTGAATTATATCCCCAGCTTGGAAATCAAGAGATATATTATGAAAATGCACTACTACTATCTTCTTTTTTCACAAAGAAATTAATAAAATAATTTTTTTACCTAGCATTTTTCATGAGAAAGCAAAATACAGAACTTTAGCTACTTAGCCTATCTTGGGAATCGAAACAAATAGTTGCTGATGGTGCCCTTTCTTGTGGCAAAAAACCAGCTAGTCATGACTCACAGAAAACAGACATCTTCTGGACACTGCAAGTCCCTAATTAGCTTTTATTCTGGTAAAGTGACATTTTATATTTTAAAGCCAATGATCTACCATTAAATGTCATAGGGAAATTGTGTTAAGACTGATAAAATTCCTACCTAATAAAATGTGAATGTTTGCTTAGTAGGAAATCTCTATTTTCATAGTTGCCTATATATACATAGACCCTCTAACAATAACTAGTTCAATCGAAGATCAAGTTGCCAACATCCCTTGGATCATCAAAAAAGCAAGAGAGTTCCAAAAATACATCTACTTCTACTTTATTGACTTTGACTGTGTGGATCACAATAAACAGTGGAATATTCTGCAAGAGATGGCAATACCAGATGACCTGACCTGCCTCCTGAGAAATCTGTATTCAGGTCAAGAAGCTATAGTGAGAACTGGACATGGAACAACAGACTGGGAAAAGAGTACTTTCAAAAGTACTGTATATTGTCATCCTGCTTATTTAACTTATATGCAGAGTACATCATGAGAAATGCTGCAATCAAGCTGGAATTAAACTGGAATCCAGATTGCAGCGAGAAAGCTCAATAACCTCAGATATGCAGATGACACCATGCATATGGCAAAAAGTGAAGAAGAACTAAAGAGCCTCATGATCAAAGTGAAAGAAAGGAGTGAAAATATTGGCTTAAAACTCAACATTCAGAAAGCTAAGGTCATGGCATATGGTCCCATCACTTCATGGCAAAGAGATGGGGAAACAATGGAAACAGTGACAGACTTTATTTTTCTGGGCTCCAAAATCACTGCAAATGGTGACTGCAGCCATGAAATTAAAACCTCACTTGCTCCTTGGAAGAAATGACCAACTTAGACAGCATATTAAAAAGCAGAGACATTATTTGCCAACAAAGGTCCATCTAGTCAAAGCTTTCATTTTTCCAGTAGTCATGTATGGATGTAAAAAGAGTTGGACTATTAACAAATCTCAGCACCAAAAAATTGATGCTTTTGAACTGTGGTGTTGGAGAAGACTCTTGAGAGTCCCTTGGACTGCAAGGAGATCCAACCAGTCCATTCTGAAGGAGATCAGTCCTGAATATTCATTGGAAGGACTGATGCTGAAGCTGAATCTCCAATACTTTGGCCACCTGAATGCAAACAACTGACTCATTGGAAAAGACTCTGATGCTGGGAATGAATGAAGGCGGAAGGATAAGGGGATGATAGATGATGAGATGATTAGATGGCATCACTGACTCAATGAACATGAGTTTGAGTAAGCTCCGGGAGTTGGTGATGGACAAAGAAGCCTGGCGTACTGCATTCCATTGGGTTGCAAAGTCAGGCATGACTGAGTGACTGAACTGAACTGAACAATAACTTCAGAGAAAGAAAATGTATCACCTCTCATTTAACCTACAATACAGTTTAGTACAGTATCAAACACTAAAACCATATGTAGCACCAGATAGAAACAAAAAACTGAGATCAGCATAAATATCTACAAGAAAAAAAACTGAAGACTGTCATATTAAGATAAGCCAGAAATTTTCATTAAATGGTTTTATTATAAGTAAAATAGCACATATGGATTTAAAAGTCCTTTGGATATGGAATGATAAGTATAGATACAATGTCATTAAAGTACCAAAAATATATACATCCCTCCCTACCTGTCAGTTTGAGCATGTAAAATAAAAAATCATTTTAAAGATATATTTTAAGAGGAAGTTTAACAAAATGGACTTGAACCTAAGCCTTCCAACTCCAAAGCTTATTCTTATTCCACAAGACCAATCTTTACTTCCCACTAAACCTATCAAAGTGTTAATATCACTTGGCATTCATAGGATATATGAAGACACATAGTAGAATTAAAATTAAAAAAAAAAAAACCACAGACAGAAAACTATTTAAGGTTAATGGAAAAATGCCCAGTACATTTTAGAATTTGCTAAAGACTACAAGAAAAACAGCACAGAATGTCATATGTCAGTTTGGATACTATCTTTTTCTTTGGTCTTGCCCTCAAATCCAGAGAGAATGTTGCTAATCAGAGAGAAAGCTTTTGATATGCAGTGATCTGCAAGGAAAAAAAGAAAAGAAAGAAACAGATAATGGAAGAGGTTTTATCAGATCAGAGAAAGATCAGCTCCCTTGAAGGTCTATTCATTCTCAACCTTCACCTTTTTGTCATATCTTTATCTTTTCCACTAGCATTGCATTCTATCAAGTGATGTGCAAGTTTAATAAAAGCAATATAATTATACAATGTAAGAAGAAATAATTCTATCATTCTCCTTAAAAATATTTAAAGATATTTTTTCTTGGGAATATTTTCCAAACCTGTAAAAAATTTACTTCCTAGACTGTATGCTAATTGCATATGAAAGATAAAGTTCTCTGAAACATTTAATTACAAAGAATTTTCCTTTGATAGCTTTGAAAGGAAATCTTCAGGGATCAAATGGTATTTCTGCTAGAATCCAATAATGTTGATACTCAATGTTAATAATATCAAGAACTGAAATAGCATTCAAATAAATAACTAATTCAAAACTATTTCTTTGGTTACTGTATGTCAAGATTTTTCTTTCTAACAAGTAAATACTAGTTCTCTACAATAGATCGGTAAAAAATGCAAGTGTATATAATCAATGTTCAAGTAGTCAACAAACTATAAGAATGAGCAAATTATTGTGTTATGCTTCTGTTGACAAGCTTTCCCTATTTTCATCCAATGTTCTTAAGATGCCTAAAGAATCAGGATAACCATTTGAATGATCTAACAACATCTACTGAAAACAGCAAACAAGTAAAAGAACAGACTTCTGTGTTCTGAAGAAAAGTGTGCAGGTGCCATCGATAACTCTGGATAGTGACAGTGTTAGTTGCTCAGTCGTGTTTGACTCTTTGTGACCCCATGGACTGCAGTCCACCAGGCTCCTCCACCTGTGGAATTCTCCAGGCAATAATACTGGAGAACATTTCCTTCTCCAGGGGACCTTCCTGACCTAGGGATCAAACCTGGTCTCCTGCATTGCAGGCAAATCCTTTAAAGTGTGAGCCACCAGGGAAGCCCTAGTGTTAAAATAAGTTAAATAATTAAACAATTAAAAAATTGTTAAAATTAAGCATGTACTTTTGAATCAAACAGATCGAGTTTCCGATTCTGGTGCTGCTATTCACTAACTATGGAATCACAGGAAATGGACTAAACATTTTTTCAGCATTTCACAACAATATCTACTTTATATATTTTCTACTGATATTTCAATATCTACCATATTATAAACTCAATAAAATTTTACTTCCATTTGAATCTTACAAACACAACCACATAGGAAAGAGTATGTTAGCACTGCAATCAGTGATAACTACTTCAATGTATACATATATGAGTGAGATGAATGAAAACATCTTAATGGCCCCTAAGTTTTCACTGTATTTTGACCTGTAAGAAAGCTCTTATCTGTGGAACTACAGAGTGTTCCAAAAGCAGACACAATTTGGGGAATATAGCAGTTTTACACAGTAGTCAGTAAAATGAGTTCTTCAGTCTTATTTCATTTTATCTTATAACAAATGAAATTAGAAACAAGAGCAGATCAGTATATGAACTCTATTTTTCCTTTCTAGTATAAGATTTAAGGGAGTATCATATATGCAAAACATATAAATAAAAGTTGCTGAAATCAAGCCAGTCATTATTTATTCTTTTATTTGTGGCTCAGTGAAAATTAAATCTTTTGGAACATGGCTTCTGGATCTTGTTGTATAGATTTCAGCCAGGATATAACATATTCAGGAAATGCTTCTGAAATTAACTACAAAGCTTCAAGTCTAATATTCCAAGATGCAATTAGCTCCAAATAAATTGGCAGACTCTTGGAATATATAAGCCAGGGTAAAGGAGATGTCATCTGGTAAGAATAGCAAAACTCCTTTTAGCAATAGTGAAAGTAAATAATACACAACTGGCAATTATCACTGTTTTTTTTTTTTTGGCTCTGCAGCACAAACACTGAAATAAAAAGCTGTTGAACAGAAAGTAATTTCTACATCAGCTCTGTAATACCTCAAAGAGTTGATACACACCTGATACATACCTCTTTGAATCACTTTGATACCTAAAAAGAATCACCAGATGAACCGGTTCAAATCACCTAGACTGCATACAAACCCACTCAACTCCACAACCAGCTGAAGATTCTGATTCTGGTATCATTCCCAGAAATCTACACTGTTTCATAGCGAACACCTTTTCCACAGACTAAACCTTGAGAAGGCTTCTCTAGAACAGCAGTACCCAACCTTGGCACCAGGGGCCGGTTTTGTAGAGGACAATTTTTCACAAACTGTAAGAGTGTGGGGGTGGGGAGTTCAGAATGATTCAGTCACATTACATTTATTGTGCAGTTTATTTCTATTATTATTACATTACCTCCACCTTAAATCATCTTAAAGCATCAGGCATTAGATCCTGGAGGCTGGGAACCCATGCTCTAGAGGGGAATATTTTAGCTATACTAGACATGTGAATTTAATCACTTTGAAAAACACTGAAACAGTAGCACAAGTTGACAGACAAACAAAAATAACCCACTAGTCCCCTAGCCTGACACTATCCTGACTCCCATCACATACTTAACTCCCTCCATATCTTTGTTGTCTCTCCCTCCTATTCCCTAATTCCCTTTTTCCTTCTCCTCTCTCTTTCTCTCTCTCTCAGACTTTCGATAAAACACTAACTGCAAGTTCATTAGGCACAGGACACATTTCTCTCATGTCTGTACACAGCCAACATTTCATGCCATGTGTAGCAGGGAACAGATTACTCAATTACTGTGTGTGGAAATGTATAAATAATCACTTTCAAGTACTGTCAAGATTTTATCTCAGTTGTATCAAGATTCATAACTAGGTTCACTACATTATTATCATTCATTATCATGAGACTTCAGGAGGTCACAAAACTCATTCCTACAAGAGAAGCATATTCCTAGATCAATACATCACTATCTAATTCTTAAAACTTGCTGGATCCATTCATCACCCACCACATGATCCTTAGAATTTAGTAGAATTTGGCTATGAATGTGATATGGATCCAAACTTATCCATGTATTTCTAATTCCACTCTGAGATTCTAAAACCAATTTATAATCAGTTGCCTTATTCTTCAAATGCTGAATACAAATGCCGATTCGAACCCCAAGACATATATATATCCCTAATGGCCACCAGGTCTACTTTGGCTGCCTGAACCACAGCTACTCCTTTTGATTTTTAAACAATCTTAAATATGTCATCACAGTTCCCTATGAACTAATTCTATATCCAATCATGATTTGGGAGACAATTCTCTCATGCTTATGCACATCCTGTGAACAGAAGTGGGGTAGATTCTGCTCTAAATTATCTTCTCAAGAATGTTTGTGTAGCAAACAGCGCTGGAAGACAGAGTGTCTCCCTGCAGAGCAGAAGACAGATTTATCTGTTCCTCAGGTAAATATAAATAATCCCATTGGGCAAAACTTGGGCAGACTCCCTTTAAAAGAGGGACATTTCCCAAGTTCAGGGCTCCTCAGCTGTGACACAAGTTCACAGCATAGGCACAATCTATCTGGGCGACTGAGAAATGGCCTGCCCTGGACTTGATGGTAAGGAGTTACCCGTGGGACCTCCCATGCTAGGAGTTACCAAGTCCGCTGTATATGACTCAGGGAGTCTCCTGAACCTATGAAATGGTGTTGGCTAGCTTGTTAGTGTGCATGAAGAGTAAAATCTCAGACCCTTCTCACTTCTCAATACACCATATTTGAGTGAGTCTGCTTCTATGAAAATGCTCACTCGTCCATCTTCCTATCTTCAAACTTGCACCACTGTATAACTGATGTCATCTTTATTTTCTCTTCAGTTATTTCCTAAGCATGCATTTTGCACCCCTTTCAAATTATTCCTAGATCAGGGGGTGCACAGTCACCTGGGAATAGCTCAAATACCCATATTGTTAGATCCCATCTCAGCCCTGAAGGAAATGGCAACCCACTCCAGTACACTTGCCTGGAGAATCCCATGGATTGAGGAGCCTGCTAGGCTACAGTCCATGGGGTCACAAAGAATTGGACACAACTGAGCGACTTCACTTCACTTCACTTCATCTCAGTCCTGTGTTCTTTGGAAGTAATGATGCTAAAGCTGAAACTCCAGTACTTTGGCCACCTCATACGAAGAGTTGACTCATTGGAAAAGACTCTGATGCTGGGAGGGATTGGGGGCAGGAGGAGAAGGGGACGACAGAGGATGAGATGGCTGGATGGCATCACTGACTCGATGGATGTGAGTCTGAGTGAACTCCAGGAGTTGGTGATGGACAGGGAGGCCTGGCGTGCTGCGATTCATGGGGCCACAAAGAGTCGGACACGACTGAACGACTGAACTGAACTGATACTGAAAACTTAAAACGTTTATCCTATTAGTAAAGGATCATTTCTTTTCAGATACAACATCTTTCAGCAATTATAACCAATAAAGCATTTATAACTGTATTTCCTTTGTCATAATTAAAGAGTTTTAAAACAACCTGAATTATTAACCCTCTAAATCAACTCACAGACAAAAAGAAATTCATTACCTGCCATTGCCCTAAGCTGCTCTTTGAACAAATAACTAGAGAGGGTAGCTACTGCACATAAATTTAAAGTAACAGTAAATGCAGTAGCTTCATAATATTACATAGTAACCAAAGATACTACAGAAAGTATTCAGCTATTCTGAACTTAATTTTGAGGTTAGATTACAAACCACCACAATACTGTAAAGTAATTAGCCTCCAATGAAAATAAATTAATTAAAAATAAAATTAATTTTAAAAATAAAATATGCCAAAGGTCAAGAACATTAAAAAAAATTTTGTGCAGGGCTTTTCAAGAAAAATTCAGGAAACCATAAAAAAAGTATTGACTTTGAAAATATGGGCCAAGTTATTTAAGTTCTCTGCACTTCTGTTTTTTCATCTGTAAAACAGATAATAGTACCCTTTCACAGAATTATTTAGGCATTAGGTAAGATTCTTGCTAAACAAACAGCAGTGAAAGATATCTTTGTCAACAAAAGCTTTTAGAAATTAAGAACAGGAACAAGGAACTTTTTCATTTTATTGAAGTATAATCAAACAGTTATATATCACAATAGTCGAAATAAACTGCAGTGTACCCAAGATCCTGTCAGATTACAGCTGCTTCAGCACCCTCTAGCCTTTTAATTTTACAATAATGATTGGCCGACTTCAGCTCTCCTCCAGCCACTCTCCCTTTGATTCTTCTGTCAAAGGAGATTTGCTTCCTTTACCGCAGGCTACTCTCTCACTGCTTGTAAACTATCATTCCTGCTATGTTATCTTCATTTTTTTTTACTTTTAAATAATCTACCTTTGAGTTTAATTAACTCACAGGTTGCCAATTTGGTGGGTGGGTTGTTGGCTCAGAAGAGAAAAAAAAAATCTGATCTTAGCAGAAAAATTTTGTGTTTTGAGAATGTTGCTACGGAAATACTCCTTTTATTTTCTGCTTTTGCTAATACATTAGGGGGGAATGTATCACATTGTGTGGTGGATAAAACTGCATGCTGTGTGCTCCTCCCCCACGTGTATAATTTTTCCTCTAAGGATTTGGAAAATCACTATGACGTGTAAATCAATCAAACTGGCAAAATATCCAATTTACTAGTCTTTATTTTTTACCATATCAGAATCATCTACTACTAATCTGGAAGAAAAAATGCCATTTCTCAACCTGGAAGAGAGGGGGCTATAGGGGAGGATGGATACATGTATACATATGGCTGAGTCCCTTTGCTGTTCACCTGCAACTATCACAACATTGCTTTAATTGCCTATACCACAGTAAAAAATAAAAAATTATAATAGAAATCAATAAAAATTAAAA
>SJYQ01001009.1:186573-220001 GCA_006410935.1 Redunca redunca
AAAAAAAAATTCTGTTACAGAATATGAAATCAAGTACTGTAATGTCCAACTACAGGAAACTGCCATTTTTGGACTCTATTAAATGATAAAGTCAGAGAAGCAAAATTTTATAACTTTAAAAGTAAAAACGTTAGAAGCCAAGATAATATTGCTATTTCACATTCACAGAATTACCTCCACAGTCATACAGTACTGCTCTTGTTCTATGCATGGAAAATTCAGCTTATCGATTAGTTTTTCTTTATCCTGAATGTGAGCCAATGTTTAATTGCTTCATATCCATAATTGTATTAACTTTGAATAAATTGTTTTAAGTAAAAAATGTGTTCTATGACACAAAGGAGATTAATTACTAAAAGACAATAGCAATCCTTTGCTATCAATCAAAAAGGTAGAAAAGCATGCCCATCTAATGAGGATTCAGCTTCATTAACTTTCCTCAAATCTCATTTGTAATATAAAAGACCACCATATATTCAATTCCCAGAAAGGTAAATTTAATCAACCCAATAGTGTGTGGATTTGTTTACACCACTATTGCTCATTATCTAACTGCAATCTCCTGCTCTCTTCAAATTGTAATATCATCTTATTAAATATTCTCTTCTAGTACCCTGGACTATTTTCAATTGAATAAGGGAATCCTCCAACATCCTAAACCCATCACCATGTCCTCTTGGCATTATGATAAAAAATCAAGCCATAAAATCTTATGTTATTAAAGATTGGAAAGGATTTTAAAGGCTATTCCTCTCACAAAGGAATGACAAAACAAATTAGATAAAGACCCTTCTGTCTGGGCACTGAATAAAGCAGCCCAAAAGGATTTTTGTTAGAAAGGAAGGTATGCTATCAAATAATACCACAAAATTACAAAATCTGTTCCACTATATTTACAGGTAAATGATTCACATTTAGTAAGTATATTGCTAATGAAGGCAATAATAAACATATGCTCATAAAGAAGATCAAGGTTGTATGTACAACTCAATAAATCTAGTATCTATAGAGATTTGCTTTTCTTTCTTCATCCAGATCTCCATATGACCCACTTCATATATAATAACTAAAGATTTGTAAACAAATATCAGAGAGCTAAGGGGTCACAAAGTTACCTTTTAAGTTAATTCACCTTAACTACTACTAGGAAATATATACTTACATTTTTACTGACTGTATATTTCATATATTTTAAGACATATTTTTGCATCTAGTCAATGTAAGGATATCCTAGCAGGCATATTTATTTAAATATCTTTATAATCTATTTCCAGCCTGGGAAATAACTTTTCAAAAGCTATTAATTTAGAAGATTTCTGTAGTATTGGTTTTCTGATAAAAGCTTTGAGAGCTTCCCAAAGCAATCTGGATTTACTGAGCTGCTTTTCAGCAAAAAGGTGTTTAATTAGGTTGTCTCACACTTTTCTAAATCTGAAAACCTAATTACCACCTTCAAACTCAAAGAACATAGGCAAGCTGCTTTGAATATTATCCTGTAGAAAACTTTTGGTTTTTCTTTCCACTCATTTCCACCTTCTATCCAGGAAAATTTTTACTTTAAAAGTATTCCATATCTTTTAAAATCAAAGAAAAAATGTAAAACATCAAAGCATGAATAAACCCAATTAATTTCCTTTTCTCTTGTTAATAGAGCATACATATGTGTGAGTGTGTGTGAATGTGTGCCTGTGTAATAATCTTCAAGCATAAATGGGCATTTGAAAGCAGCTCATCAAAGACAAGGACAAAGAAAAGTAAAGAAAATGAAAAGGCTGAATCACAGTATTAATGAATATATTTCAAAGGACAGGCTGCAATAAACAACTTTAGTCAGATATGATTTTCTCTCAGTTTGGACTCACATTCATCTTAGAAACCCATAGAAAAATTATCACTACTTACTGAGAGTTTAAGCCCCACAACTCTCCAAAACAATCTCACCACATACTACAAAGAACTTCTTAAAGTCATATTTTCAGAAATCCATGTAGGTAAAAAAAAGCATGACTTCTTTACCCAAATCCACTTTGTTCTGTGAGATATATGTACATATCTTTAAGCACCAAGATACAGTTCTTGACCTCAAGAATTTCACAATTTAATGTAGAGAAAGAACAAAGGAAAAAAAGTTTAATGGGATGATTAATGGAGTATCCTTAAGTCACTTAATCAACACTGGAGTTCCAAAGAAAAAATGAGAATGTGACTTTTAATCACTTAGTGCTGAGTGCCAGGTATTGTGCTAGATAATCTCACAATAACCCCATCAACGGTATTATTATCACCATGTTCAAAGTGTAAAAACCTTTTCCCAGCAGGCCCGAGGTCTGTTATGGAACAGGAAATATAAACATAAATAATTATATATGTATATTATATATATATATATATATATAGTTTCATTTANTCTGGAAATCTGAGTAAGGTTTTAATGTTTTGGAATGAGGAACAATAGCTTAAAATGCAGAAGTACTGACTGACAGCCATCTTCTCTGTGAAGATATAAAATGTGATCCTACAAGGAGACTATATAGAGAAAGGCAAAGAGAGTTGAGAGTTAATCTTTGAGAAATATCTATTTCTTATGTGCAAGGATCAATAGAACCAGTAAAGAAAACAGAATGTCAGCATCCAAGATGATTCAAAGCTGATTCCAAAATGTATAGGTCACAAGCTGAAATAACAGTGGTGTAAGTATCAAATAATCTCCCTTTGGCAGGGGCCCTGATAGGTTTTCTTATTTCTTTTATTCAGTATGCTCCATTGTCTCTGCATTTTCTACATAGATTTTTGAACGCTAGTAGCTTGAGCAGTCATTCCTTTTAAAAACAATTTATTTCAACATCTGAATGAAATACTCTGTGTGCACCCACATACACACACACAACCATACAAGGACATCTAAAGTCCTGACCTCTATAAAAAATATTAGTTGATTAATGATATTTTAGTCATAATTTTCTTATTACATTAAAGTTATCAAGTTTACCTCTGAATCAATAAACTGGAACTACATTCCTAATCTAATTCCCAATCTCTTTTGTGTGATGGTTCTTCTGCCCAACTATATTGGTGAGTGATATGCTCATGTCAAGAGTATACAAATTTTATCCTAAAGCTTTATAGCTAGATTTGGATAGAGAACAGCATTAAGTAGAAAAACTTCTAACTCCTTATAATTCAAAATATCAAATAAGGCCAAACAGGTAAGAGAAGTGTTCGAATAGTATGAATGGTAGACACAGCTGGAAATTTTTCTGAAATGATTTCAAACAATACACATTTATACATTAACTAGTTTTTTTGATGACTAATGGCCATATGACAATAGAAAATTAATCTCTTTTAACATGTGTGTCCAAAATAGATCCAGGCAAACTGACAAATATCTGGGAAATTTTAGCAGTGTTTGGAATTAAAAAAAATTGCTTCATTGTAGTTTGCCAAGTTTTTTGAGATGTGTGGGTTTGTAGGAGCATTTTTAAGTCATTCAGCATGGACAAAATGAAAAGTCTAATTTCTATAGTACATTAAAACAATGAATTTTCACAAAACATGTACTATACCTGAACACATCATAATATACAGAAATGCATACTACATTGAAATGAATATCAAAATTAATGCACTGCATTTCATAGTTAAGAGTTTTTAAAACCATTTTAGCAATGTTTTAGAAACCTTGGAGAATGTCTGAGTTTTCACCCTTTCAACTTCACCTAAAATTCAACATGGGAACAGTACACATTATTAATACTAAAAACAAATTTATCATGATAGCTAATTATGATATTTATTATGTTTAACTTTATCTTTGATTAGCTGCTTTAAAACCAAAAAATTCATTTGATGTTTGTAAATAAAATCTAAGAATATATATATATACACACTAATATATAGAAATGCTTTGCAAGTATTCCTTATATTTATGCATGTTTTATTGCTTTTATTTTATAAGTTTTTTTTAAGTCACATTTGTACAACTAACTACTTTCAGATTGGGCTGGGCTATCATTATAATAATTTGGCATCAAAATGAGGAGACTACATTGCTGCTCTGGTAGCAAATCCCCTTAAATAACAAATTTTGTGTTGAATTAAATCTCTAAAACTAACCAAACAGCAGGATTTCAAAGCTGTTGCTGAAAGCAGAGGTTGGTACCAGCATCAGCAGAGTCTCTGGTGTTCTTCTACGAGCTGCTCAGAGGACCGGGGTATTTGCTATCACAAGCAACCTCCAGTTGGGTCTGCCTCCCTGAGTGCTTCTGGGAGTCATGTCAGGGCACAAAGGCTCCTGTGACTGCCACAACTCTGTCCTTCAAGATGACAAACATAATTATGCTTTGTGCAAAAATAGCAAATACCAAGTAAATAAACTTTCTCAAGTTCACGTAGGATTAGGCAAACATGTCTCTACTTCCTATACTGGAACAGCTAAAAAAAATAATAATAATCCTAAATGATTTGCATGCATAGGTGTTTCTGCATGTGGAAAAAACATTCAGTAGTTGAGGTATTTACATGGTGGATCTCATATCCCTGTTTCCTTAAGTCTTTTTTTTTAATTAATTGCAGCTAGTAAGCTAAAGTTAAAGCAGAAGCATCAGAAATCTTCTAATGAGAAGATGAGGCAAATAAAACTATGTGATATTTTTGTTTGATATATATTATGGCATTTTTAATAGAAAATTAATTTCAAAAACATGTTGAGTTCAGATTTGGGGAAAAGGCATAATAACAATGTTTGGCAAAGGTCATATTGAGGCAAAGAAATAGAGTAAAAAGAGAATAATATTCTCTGCAAGAAAGGGCTGCAAACCTATAATGAAAAGCAACTCTTTGGTATATCTAGAGTGTATAACGAGATAAGATACAGTGAAAGTGCTTGATAGATGGAAGGTGAGCAGTACTGTAGTTTTGTATCTGCTCAGCACAAGGAGAGAGTGAGAGAAAATGAGGGTGAGGGGTAGGGAGAGCAGTGACACAAGAAGTAATACAAAGGTAACTTTTTGAATTTTACTCATCTCAAACAGTGAATGTTTTTGCTTCACAATTTTTAAATGTTCCAATTAGTGAACTAGACTCTATGTATTTCCATGTAATTCTTCAAATTTATAATATATCTCAATTTAAAAATCCCATTAACAATTAATTTTCATTTACAAAAAAAAAAAAGACACTACAATTGGTGTCAGGAATGTAAATACCAAAGAAAGTCCATCCATTAAAGAACTGCATAATCTCATAAGGGAGAAAGACAAAACCACCATTATCCAGGTTGATGAGTGACTGGATGGGAGTAAGTAAGGTGCCAGAAAAATATAAATGGGAAGGGGAAGTGCCCTTGAGAAGGTAATTCCTGAATTGTCTTAACATCAAATGGGAATTAATTAAGTAAGGAAGATGACGATGAAGGGTGTTCAAAGTGTTTTGATAAGATAAAGAATTTGGTTTTTGAAGGACTGCTAGATAAATAGAGAACAAATATCTAAAGATTTTGCCTGCTATCAGAACTGGATTATTTTTAAAGGTCTCTAGGACACTATGGTGCAAGTAACTGCCTTTCTTCCTTGCAACGTCAAATCTCCTCTCCCTAAGTCAGAATATTATCCCCTCTGATTCTGTAATTTCAGATCTTAAGAAGCAAAAAACCTCTTGCCTAGTGAAAATCTTTATCAAATTTGACATTGTACCCTCTTGTCATGATTCAGGTTGAAAGATCTACAGAATAACTAACACTATTTACATACCAGACTCTAGGACTACCTCCAATACTTGATGCAACCCTTAATAGTTTGGCTCAGGGGAAGAAGGAGAAATGATGGCAGAAAGGGTCCCCTTTGGCTGAAGAGTTATAATTTGCAGTGTATGGGTTTGAAGGAATACCAGTGCTAAATCCGTTTCCCAGGAAATCTTAAGCATTCTACAGAAATTCTCTTCCTGGAGATCTCTCAATGTGATCACATAGAAATGGTGATTCCCACCCCTGGAATGGCGTGTAAATTTCTCCATCCAATGTAGATTCTGATGATTCAAGTCAGGCTCTTTTAGCTGGGGACTTGTTGACTCACACCAGGTATACTCTTCACTTTTTATTATCTAGCCTCAAGGGGGGAGATTAGCAAAAGCTAGAAATAAATTTCGGAACCACTGTTTTCAAATGTTACATACACAGTCTAAACTCTCTTTAGAACAGGGATACTTTACACTCATAATCCTCAACTTTAGAGCCTAGGCAAAATTTTCAGATGAGAAGACTCTCATGTCAACAATCAGTTTTATATGATATGACATTTAGAATGTATCAAAAGGCAATGGCACTAAAGAATTCTATGATGGATGTTTGGAAAGATAGATAGGAAAGACATATCTGAGGCAGAGATTTCTGTTAGGTACCTATCACACTAATACAGTAGGGAGACAACAATGGGAAACAAGATTAAACCCAAGGGTATGAGAAATGGTGATGCAAAAAAGATTCAGTGGAAGTGACAAGTACATTCAAGGGGATTAGAACTGACAGACAGAGTGCTTGAAGAACTACGAATAGAGGTTTGTGACACTGTACAGGAGGCAGGGATCAAGACGGTCCCTAAGAAAAAGAAATGCAAAACGCCAAAATGGTTGTTTGAGGAGGCCTTACAAGTAGCTGCGAAAAGAAGTGACAGGCAAAGGAGAAAAGGAAAGATAGACCCATATGAATGCAGAGTTCCAAAGAATAACAAGGAGAGATCAGAAAGCCTTCCTTAGTGATCAACGCAAATAGAGGAAAACTATAGAATGGGAAAGACTAGAGATCTCTTCAAGAAAATTAGATATACCAAGGGAACATTTCATGCAAAGGTAGGCAAAATAAAGACAGAAATGGTCTCGACCTAACAGATGACATTAAGAAAAGGGGGCAAGGATATACAGAAGAACTATACAAAAATTATCTTCATGACCCAAATAATTACAATTTGTGATCACTCACCTAGAGCCAGAAATCCTGGAAAGCCAAGTCAAGTGAGCCTTAGGAATCATCACTGCAAACAAAGCTAGTGGAGGTGACTGAATTCCAGTTGAGCTCTTTCAAATCCTAAAAGATGATGCTGTGAAAGTGCTGCCAGCAAATTGGGAAAACTCAGTAGTGGCCACAAGAGTGGAAAAGCTCAGTTTTTATTCCAATTCCAAAGAAAGGAAATGCCGAAGAATGATCAACTATTGCACAACTGCACTCATTTCACACAACAGCATGGTAATGCTCAAAATTCTCCAAGCCAGGCTTCAACAGTACCTGAAACGTGAAATTCCAGATGTTCAAGCCGGATTTAGAAAAGGCAGAGGAACCAGAGATCAAATTACCAACATCCGTAGGATCACTGAAAAAGCAAGAGAGTTCCAGAAAAACATCTACTTCTGCTTTATTCACTATTCAAAAGTCTTTGACCATGTAGATCACAGCAAACTGTGGAAAATACTTAAAGAGATGGGAATGCCAGACCATCTGACCTGCCTCCTGAGAAATCTGTATGCAGGTCAGGAAGCAACAGTTAGAACTGGACATGGAACAACAAACTGGTTCGAAATGGGGAAAGGAGTATGTCAAGGTTGTATATTGTCACCCTGCTTATTTAACTTATATGAAGAGTATATCATGAGAAACACTGGACTGGATGAAGCACAAGCTGGAATCAAGATTGCTGGGAGAACTATCAATAGCCTCTGATATGCAGATGACACCACACTCAAGGCAGAAATTGAAGAAGAACTAAAGGGCTTCTTGATGAAAATGAAAGGAGAGTGAAAAAGTTTGCTTCAAACTCAACATTCAGAAAACTAAGATCATAGCATTTGGTCCCATCAGTTCAGTTCAGTCGCTCAGTTGTGTCTGACTCTTTGCGACCCCATGAATTGCAGCACGCCAGGCCTCTCTGTCCATCAACAACTCCCTGAGTTCACTCAGACTCACGTCCATCGAGTCAGTGATGCCATCCAGACATCTCATCCTCTGTCGTCCCCTTCTCCTCCTGCCCCCAATCCCTCCCAGCATCAGATTCTTTTTCAATGAGTCAACTCTTCGCATGAGATGGCCAAAGTACTGGAGTTTCAGCTTTAGCATCGTTCTTTCCAAAGAAATCCCAGGGCTGATCTCCTTCAGAATGGACTGGTTGGATCTCCCATCACTTCATGGCAAATAGATGGGGAAACAGTGGAAAGAGTGGCAGACTTTATTTTTTGGGCTCCAAACTCACAGCAGATGGTAACTGCAGCCATTTAATTAAAAGACACTTGCTCCTTGGAAGAAAACTTTTGATCAACCTAGACAGCATATTAAAAAGCATAGACATTACTTTGCCAACAAAGGTCCGTCTAGTCAAAGCTATGGTTTTTACAGTAGTCACGAATGGATGTGAGACTTGGACACATCCATAAAGAAAGCTGAGCGCCAAAGAATTGATGCTTTTGAACTGTGGTGTTGGAGAAGACTCTTGAGGGTCCCTTAGACAGCAAGTAGATCCAACCAGTCCATCCTAAAGGAACTTACTCCTGAATATTCATTGGAAGGACTGATGCTGAAGCTGAAACTCCAATACTTTAGCCACTTGATGGGAAGAACAGACTCATTAGAAAAGACCTTGAGCTGGGAAAGATTGAAGGTGGGATGAGAAGGGAACAACAGAGGATGAGCTGGTTGGATGGCATCACCGACTCAATGGACATGAGTTTGAGTAAGGTCCAGGAGTTGGTGATGGACAGGGAAGCCTGGCATGCTGCCGTCCATGGGGTCACAAAGAGTCGGAGCTGACTGAGTGACTGAACCAAACTGAAGGAGATAGAATTGAGAGGATTCGGATATAGAGATCCTAGAACTACTGCTGCTATTGGTTTTTTTGTTTTTTTACAGCCTTGGTTGGTCTGTATTTTTTTTTCCCCCCTTTAAAGAAAGAACAGGAGAAACAGCAATAGTTGATGGAGGGGAGTAAAGTCCTTAAAAAAAGGAGAAAGAGATCCAAATAATAAAAGATTGTTAGACTTGGGCAAAGTAGAGTATTATTTCCCTGAATCAGAAATAAAGGAGATGGATGAATATGGCTACAGGTGAGAAAAGGCTGGGCAAAGAAACTGAGGATGTTCCCACCTGACATCCTCTATTTCATATCTGAATGAAAAGATGTCAGGAGTTTGAAAATCAAGGAAAATATGGTAGAATGGGAGGAAAGGAGTACAGAGATGAAATAATGCATTTCTTTTGGTGATTTGAGTAAGAGCATTACATGAGAATAAATAAATTTAGTGTATAATTTTTTAAAGGAAAGATATCCTTGTCTTAATGAATTGTATTAGTCATTGTAGAAACTGTAGAAAACCTCAGTACTAGATTAAAACAGTCAAGGAAAAATTGTGGCTAATTAATTAAGCATTTAACTATCACATAAATTACTTTATTATAACACAAAAGAAAATAGATTATTTCATTAGAGATTAAAAGTTGTATGCCAATAAATCTTTACTAAACATCATTTAACTTAAAACACTGTCCTGTGGCAGGATATAAAAGCTAGGAATGCTCAAAGAGAAAATCTAAAATTTAAGAGTAATTTATGAGGTGACTGGAAATTGGATATTTTTCATTTTACCTTATCTATGGTTCTCTGAATAACATCTGATGTCTTAGATGCTTCAAAATACATTGCTAAAATAAACTGAGTTTTATAATTGAAAATCAAGGCAATGGCACCCAACTCCAGTACTCTTGCCTGGAAAATCCCATGGATGGAGGAGCCTGGTAGGCTGCAGTCCATGGGGTCGCGAAGAGTCAGACATGACTGAGCGACTTCACTTTCACTTTTCACTTTCATGCATTGGAGAAGGAAATGGCAGCCCACTCCAGTGTTCTTGCCTGAAGAATCCCAGGGACGGGGGAGCCTGGTGGGCTGCCGTCTATGGGGCCGCACAGAGTCGGACATGACTGAAGCGACTTAGCAGCAGCAACAGCAGAAATATTTATAATCATGAATGTGTTACAACTTTGTAAACCATAAATCAGAATATATATGTAAGGCATTCTACTGCAAAGACAAGAACTGACAGGCATGTCATTTTCTAATATACTGGACAGAAAATTGTAAGCTGGATCCCATGGCAAACACTTTAGTATGAACCATACCACAAAACTGGTCTTCCATTAGGGATGGGGTTGCCCTTCTGTCTTCCCATGTGCAATAATCATTGGTTGAAGAATGCATGAAGGAGGGAAGGTGAGCAAAACCTCTAGGGAGAATCTGGTCACTTGAGGGAATTCAAGTATATTTTTTGCATTCTGTGTCTCATAGTTCGAATCACATTTGTTTTAATCAATAGAGATTATGTTATCACTCACAGAAAATACTTCAAACAATATATTATGTGTCTGAATAATCTGTCCAGTATACAAATTCACAGATTTTCCCTAGAGGCCTGAGACCTAAGACAATTATATGTGTGTACGTGTGTGTGTGTGTGTACACACTCAGTCATGTCTGACTCTTTGCAACCCCATGGACTGCAGCCCGCCAGGTTTATCTGTCCATAGAATGCTCCAGAAAAGAAGACTGGAATGGGTTGTCATTTACTCCTCCAGGGGATCTTCCCAACCCAGGTATCAAACACATGTCTCTTGTAGCCATTGTATTGGAAGGTAGATTCTTTATCACTGCCCCAGCTGGGAAGCCATTCTCTCTACATATATACATACATGCTGCTGCTGCTAGTCGCTTCAGTCATGTCCGACTCTGTGCGGCCCCATAGACGGCAGCCCACCAGGCTCCTCCGTCCCTGGGATTCTTCAGGCAAGAACACTGGAGTGGGTTGCCATTTCCTTCTCCAATGCATGAAAGTGAAAAGTGAAAGTGAAGTTGCTCAGTCATGTCTGACTCTTCGCGACCCCATGGACTGCAGCCTACCAGGCTCCTCTGTCCATGAGATTTTCCAGGCAAGAGTTTTCCACTGGAGTGGGGTGCCATCACCTTCTCCGATACATACATGCATATATATTTTTTTATTAAAAATTTAGTCGATATTCTTCTCCACTCTAGTAGAAATGGTCTTTAATTTTAAACTAAAGTTTAATTTACAATGTTATTAGTTTCCAGTGTGCAGCAAAGTGGTTCAGTTATATGTGTGTGTATAATTATTAAACTATACTTATGCATATTTAGAGTGTGGATATATATAAATATGTATAGTAAATGCTTATTTATAAGACTTGATAGAACTGTTAGCTCAACAAGACTGCTTCCACTGGACTCAGACATAGAATAAACTTACAGTTATCAAAAGGGATACAAGGGACAAGGGAGAGATAAATTAGGAGCTTGAGATTAACATACACAACTATATAGAAACTAGGTAAACAACAAAGACCTACCGTACAGCCCAGGGAACTATACTCAACAGCATGTAATAACCTTTAATGGAAAGAATCTGAAAAAGTATATACATTTAAACACACATACATACACACCCACATAACTAAACCACTTTGTTGCGCACTGGAAACTAATACAATACTACAAATTAATTACACCACACACACAAAGACCACTTCTACTAGAATGGAGAAGAATACATACTAAATTTTTACTTCCTTTCAGCTAACTATTGTTCCGAACTAAGTGATCTCTCATTCCCTGTAAGTGGGAAAATACTATTACAATGAAAATCTTTAAAATTTACAGTAAAAAGCAGCCACCAACAATTTATCAAAACAGACTTATACAGGTTAATAAATTTATTCCACAGTACTCTATTTTCTAACCTCTTGGAATTGTATGTTGCTTATTTTGTCACTCATAATTTAATATAATACAAGGATTTCTGCTATTTTAAGTTTCCCCCTGAAGTAATTTATCCTTTAACTCTGCTCACTGTAATACCCCTCAGGGAAATTCTGATATTAATTTCTGGGCAGTTTGTTCTCTATAACCAATTGCAATAATAACCAGGATAGCATGGCTATGTCTTTCCACAAGTGGAAGAAGACAGAAGTGAAATAAGAAAATAGTCATACTATATATTCTTCTTAAGAAACACCAACTAATTTTCAAGTCAGAAATGATTAAAACCCAAATATTTATTCTATGTTACTAGAAGAATGCAGGTAGTTGCAATTATTTTTATATTATATGTCATTTCAAATAAGTTTTCCTTAAAAAATCTGATTTTTAAAAACAGATCTACACAAATATAAATTCAACTCATATAATATGTAATTGTTGATGCCTTGAAGTATTGAGGTTTAACCACAAAAACCATAGAGCTATGTTGAACCCTGAAACAGTCCCCATAAAAAAGACTAAATCAAATTTAACCAATTCACTACAGTAATTTCAATATTATACATGCCTTTTCTAATCTTCTTCAATTTGATAGAAAATATTAAACATTTTTATTTTAAAAATCACCTAATTAAAAGAAAGATACAAGCACCAAGAATGTGCTTCAAAATGGAAATTTCCCATTAATGTCCAAAGAAAACTTTGTTTCTGGGGCATATTGAACTTCTATTAATCATGACCTTAAAATATGTATTTAATAAAATATGAATGTGAATTTTATGGGTTCTTTTTAAACTTTATTAACTAAATCCTAACCTGTTGCTTCTAAAAGCATATTTTAAAACAAGTCAATTAATTCCATACAAGCCATATATATTGTTATTTATTGNATGTAAGTCTACAATAACCATAAATTAAACATTTATCTTGATTGTGATAACTTTTTAGAAATAACAACCATATATATTTTATTTCCTAATTTGTCAAATGGTAACAATGCTACCACTATTAATATTCCATAAACCAAATTAGATACTTAGAAAATAAAATAATTAGCACCCTTCAAATCAAATGTTAAATGCATGCCAAAAAAAGTACAAATGTAACTGTTAACAGGACAGTTTCTGTTGCTTCTTCAGGCAAAGCCTAAGGCTTATCACCTTCCCTCTCAGTCTCAGAACAGCAGGAGCAAACCACAGCATTTGGTAATATAGCATAATAATGGGGTAGCAAATTTAAAAGAAGGTAAAAATTACTGCCCTAATAATATTTCTAATTTGGAAGAATAACAAATGGAGTATATTAAAATGTATAGAAAGATATAGATATGTTTTTATGTGTATGTATTATAGCTAAATGTCAAAAGAGGAATGAGGAATTATAATTACTCATTTGTTATTTTACTAGTTCTATTTATAATATTCTTTAGAGAATAAAATTTTTTAACCACACAATCTTAGACTTATTTATTAAACACATGAAAACAGGGATTTAAAAATTCATATAAAATTATAAGAACCACTTTCCCGGCATGAGAATGACTGTAAATGTTTCTCAAGAGAAGCGTTACAGAATGTCTAGGTAGAAAAAGTCCTGGTTGTGTGGAACAATCCTTGGCCCTGCCCATTACACGCCAGCAGCTGTTCTAGTATGATAATCAAAACAGTCCCACACAAAAAGTCTCTTGCTGGGAAAGCAGAGGGAGAAAGTGTGATAGGAGGGGTATTACATCAACCCCTGGTTGAAAGCATGATCAAAAGGCTCTAAATGAAACAGACAGAATTCAGTAAACCGGATCCTAGTAGCTCTGTGATCTTAAGTAAATTACCGCTCTCTGTGCCTTGGTTTATTCTTCTGTGATGTGGATTCAACAAGAGTCGCCCTCAAGCCTTACAAAAATCATTGTAAGGTGACAATGACCTGAAAAAACTCTGCATAATGTCAGTGCCACACAAAATTAAAACATTTGGCTTCATTTAACAATTATCCTCTGTGATACTTTTCAGGGTTCATTAAGAAAGATTTGAAGAAGGAAAAAAAAAAGTATGTATTACCGGTATTACTGTCTAATTTGAACACAAACACTAATTTGAAGGCTCTGATTTTTTTCAGTTATCCAGCCAGAAGCAATTTCGCTCCTGACCTTGTGTTACAGCCTTAATGTGGCTGCAGTCACCTGCAGGTAGCTCTGTTGGCAAAGGAAAAGAAGCTGGTACTTAGCAGGGATTCAAGAACCTCTTTGGGATTTGTTCTTAAAAAATCCAGTTTTTTTTTAAAAACAACAATATGCCCATATTAACTTACTTCTATGGATTTAGTAAATTACAGACTTTTCCAGTCCATAGTTCTTGTTTTTATTTTTTTACCCCCAGTATTTTTACATATACAAAAAAAAAAAAAAAAAGGAAAGGAAAAAAAACCACACAGTACACCATCAGACGGGGGACCGTGTGTGCGTGTGGGCACACAACCCTCTCTTTTCTTCATTACTGAAGAAAACTCTCAGCCTCATAAAGAGCTTATAAAGCTGTCTAAGTTTTAATGGAAAAAAGCAATATGTCACATTCTAACTTGCTGTGAACTTGTGCCATATGCCTTAAGGGTGAGAAAAGATGGCTGTCACTTTATAGAAAGATTGGTGCTTCTGTAATAGAGTGACAAAATTCACAGTCTAACTGTGATAATGCAAGAAATACTAAAAAAAAGACCAATTATCGGATTTGTTCCCTAAAACTACTTCTCACTTTTTAAATGTTCAATAAATAAAACATATTATATGTATGTATATAATACACATGAAATAGTATTTAGAGTCTATTCTATGACATAAGCTTATTCCATAGCATTAATGGTTTGATATTTTTAATAATTTATCATAAATAATAGAATTTACACTAAAAATATTACAAGTATTTAATCTATCCAACAATTTTTTCTTTGCTATTTCTGTATCACATGGCATAAATCCAAACAGCTCATATTCAAATAATCAGATTAACTCATCCACAGGTAACTTCATGTGCTTTTCAATAAAAACCACTTTCTTTGAAGAAAATTTAATCCCTGAAAATGAGTGACCTACTCTTATCGTTCAGATTCTATTAGTTATATATTTACTCAAGAAAATCCCAAATTATAAATAAAAATGATTTCCAGCGATTGCTTTATAAATAATTTCCCATTTTTTTAATCAATGAAGCAGCTGCACATTCAGAAACACAGGGGCATGCGCACACACACATCACACAGAGAGAGAGAGCTTTAAAGAAAATCCTGCAGGACACATTTCAACCAAATGTATCTGGGAAAAATTAAACTGGGAAAGAGAGACCATTCATGGATTCTGAGTATGCTAAGCATACACTCCCTGCCACCACTTTTCATTTGTGAAAGCTGCCATAAATCTATGTCCACTGATCCACTTGTATTTGGCAGAAGGGGTTGGTAGATTATTTATCGAAGGGATTTCTGTCAGGTTGGGATTAAGATGTCCTAAAAATTCCCAAATGGGCAATTCATCACAACACAATTTTAGAAAGCCACAATAGACCTTGGTAGCTAAGTGAAAGTGAGTGATAGGTGAACCAAAACCCTCAGTCTGATCTAAAGAAAGCAGAAAACATATACCAGCGGTGTCAATCAAACTGCCTCTGAGCAGCTTCATGAATATGAAATAAGGAGCAAACAGATTGGTTTTTCTTTTCTTGTTCCCAACAGTTATAAGGAGATATTCCAAAGCTAATGAGCTCATTTCTGTACATATGCCAGGAAAGTTCTAATTCTTTCTTATAGTCAACGAAATAAAACAGGCATTATTTCTGAAATAATGGATGTTGTGAAATGGTTTGCTGTTGCCAAATTGCTCCTTATATAGGCAGTGCCACATTTTTGCACAGTACGAATCAAATAAACGTTGCCTCTTAGCTTCTATAAATGAACAAATTAAGGCATATTTTTGGTACCTGCAGACCAACATTTACAACACAATCTAAAAATATCCTCAAGGTAGGTATAAGTCTTAAGTCATGTTAATTGTGAACTTAAATTATTTTTAAAAAGAGAATTGCCATTAAAGCAAATGACCTTAGGCACCAGAATTCTATGAAATCAGCAGTCATTTAGTTAAAGTTTATCAAACATGAAATCAGTTTTTTTCACAGAAGCTAATGTAAATAAAATGATGATCCCCAAGAACCGTGCCTACTGAATGGCATGAACTGTACAAGTTTTCATGTACTGATACATTGAGAAGGTAATTAATAATGGATTCATTTTTTGTGTATTAAGTTCAGAATGGGTCTCTTTAAGATTATGTTAAATTTGCAATAGTTTGAAGTTTTAATTCTAATATAAGTATTCCACATCTATTTATTGCCTTGGAGAAATACATTTTTGCCCATTTTAATTGATATCTATAAAATCTGGATTGGTTTTACAATGAATGATGACTCACAGTTTGCAGATTTTTAAAAAATGCAATATTATCCTGTGTCCTACAATGAAGGGGACATCCTAGATTTAAAGAGAATTTTTGAACTTAACATTTCTCTGTCATCACTCTGAACACTGGCCACGTAAACTGACTCTAACATCCACCAGTGGATTAACAGTTTATTTCCTGGTATTACAGCTTTGCCTGCATGTATTATCTTCTAGATGGGACTGTGAGATTCTTAGAGCACAGAATATTCTATAATGGTGTGAGGCACACACAATTGTTCTACATCTAATGATTAACTTGAAAACCAAATAATTAGTTAACGTTCAGATTGGAACGTTCTTTTGCCTTTCTGTCCTAACTTGCATAAAACATCATAGTCTTGGATCAGCACAATCTGTTATCTTTTCTGCATCTACAACATTTCCAAAATGGTACATTATAGTACATGTTCATGTCCCCCCGAAACTCATGTTGAAATCCTCGCCTCCAGTGTAAGGTGTCTGGAGTTAAGAGTGTTAGGGAGGTCATCAGGTCAAGAAGGTGGAATCCTCAGGAACGGCACTGTTGCTCCTAGGGGCTGTAAGGTGTCTGGAGTTAAGAGTGTTAGGGAGGTCATCAGGTCAAGAAGGTGGAACCCTCAGGAACGGCACTGTTGCTCCTAGGGGCTGCCTCTCGTCCTCTCCCATTTGCACTGTGAGGAGAAAAGAATGTGGCACTTGGCAACCAGAAGAGAAAGCTCACCAGAACCTCAGTAGGCTGGCACCATGGCCTCACACCTCCAGGCTCCAGAATCATGAAAAAATAATTTCTGCTGCTTATTAGTCACCCAGTCTATGGTATTTTGTTAGAGTTGCCAAAACCTAAGACAGTACATAATCACAGTCAACTTCAATTTATTAATATTTGCTACAACCCTCTCTTCTTTTTCTACCTCAGAGGAAAATATTCCTTTATTTTGAAGGAATTAAGGAATTCAAAAGAGATTAAGAGATGAAGGGATTAATCTCTCCTGGCCTATGTTTAGCAGCCTCTCTTTGATTCCTTCCTCTGTCAGCTTATCTACAGGCCTTTTCTCCCAGCATATCCTCAAGGCTTCCCTAACCAAAATAAAATTCTGTGTGACCTTCCATGAATATGTGAGTACCAAGGGCTCTTTCACAGCCTGCTGAGAATTAACTAATGTTCAACACATGCTGAGCGGTGAATAAATGGACATTATCAATGGTATTAGGTCCTAATAATATTAACAGGATAAACTGAGACACTTGGTCAAACAATGCATAAGCATTCTTTCACAGGATTATAAATACAGAAATGAGATACAGCCAAAGTAAAGACAACGTGCCACATAGGTTTACTCTTCTACATAAATACAGTTACATTACCAAAATATTAGATAAGCAAAGCATAAATACCAGAGTATGATGAAATTCACTTTCTAAATTGCATGCCGCTGCTGCTGCTGCTGCTGCTGCTGCTGCTGCTAAGTCATGTCAGTCCTGTCCAACTCTGTGCGATCCCATGGCCGGCAGCCTACCAGGCTCCCCTGTCCCTGGGATTCTCTAGGCAAGAACACTGGAGTGGGTTGCCATTTCCTTCTCCAATGCATGAAAGTGAAAGGTGAAAGTGAAGCTACTCAGTCATGTCCAACCCTCAGCGACCCCACGGACTGCAGCCTTCCAAGCTCCTCCGTCCATGGGATTTTCCAGGCAAGAGTACTGGAGTGCGGTGCCATTGCCTTCTCCGTGCATGCCTCTAGCAAGGTAATATTTCCAAACACTGGAAGGAAAATTGATACACTAATATGTTTTTATATGTTGCCCTGTATGTTTATAAAAGGATTCTCTAAATTACATTGTATAAGTGGCAGCTAGTTCCATCAAGATTATTCTATTTATCAATTTACAAATCCAATGAGAAATTTTCATTATTATTTGCTTTCAGTTCAGTACAGTTTAGTCGCTCAGTCATGTCCAACTTTTGGCAACCCCGTGGACCACAGCACGCCAGGCCTCCCTGGCCATCACCAACTCCCAAAGTTCAACCAAACTCATGTCCATTGAGTCGGTGATGCCATCCAACCATCTCATCTTCTATCGTCCCCCTCTTCTTCTGCCTTCAATCTTTCCCAGCATCAGGGTCTTTTCAAATGAGTCACCTCTTCGCACCAGGTGGCCAAAGTATTGGAGTTTCAGCTTCAATATCAGTCCTTCCAATGAACACCCAGGACTGATGTCCTTTAGGATGGACTGGTTGTAATTCCATGCAGTCCAAAGGATTATCAAGATTCTTCTCCAATACCACAGTTCAAAAGCATCAATTCTTCGCCGCTTAGCTTTCTTTATAGTCCAACTCTCACATCCATAAATGACTACTGGAAAAACCATAGCCTTGACTAGATGGACCTTTGTTGGCAAAGTAATGTCTCTGCTTTTCAATATGTTGTCTAGGTTGGTCTTAACATTCCTTCCAAGAAGGAACTGTCTTTTAATTTCATGACTGCAGTCACCATCTGCAGTGATTTTGGAGCCCAAAAACATAAAGTCTGACACTGTTTCCACTGTTTCTCCACATATTTGCCATGAAGTGATGGGACTGTATCCTATGGTCTTCGTTTTCTCAATGTTGAGCTTTAAGCCAACTTTTTCATTCTCCTCTTTCACTTTCATCAAGATGTTCTTTAGTTCTTCTTCACTTTCTGCCATAAGGGTGGTGTCATCTGCATATCTGAGGTTATTGATATTTTTCCCAGCAATCTTGATTCCAGCTTGTGCTTCTTCCAGCCCAGTGTTTCTCATAATGTACTCTGCATACAAGTTAAATAAGCAGGGTGACAATATACAACCTTGACGTACTCCCTTTCCTATTTGGAACCAGTCTGTTGTTCCATGTCCAGTTCTAACTGTTGCTTCTTGACCTGCATACAGATTTTTCAAGACACAGGTCAGGTGGTCTGGTATTCCCATCTCTTTCTGAATTTTCCACAGTTTATTGTGATCCACACAGTCAAAGGCTTTGGCATAGTCAATAAAGCAGAAATAGATGTTTTTCTGGAACTCTCTTGCTTCGATGATTCAACAGATGTTGGCAATTTGATCTCTGCTTCCTCTGCCTTTTCTAAAACCAGCTTGAACATCTGGAAGTTCACGGTTCATGCATTGCTGAAGCCTGGCTTGGAGAATTTTGAGCATTACTTTACTAGTATGTGAGATGAGTGCAATTGTGCGGTAGTTTGAGCATTCTTTGGCATTGCCTTTCTTTGGGACTGGAATGATAACTGACCTTTTCCCGTCCTGTGGTCACTGCTGAGTTTCCCAAATTTTCTGGCATGTTGAGTGCAGCACTTTCAAGGCATCATCGTTTAGGATTTGAAATAGCTCAACTGGAATTCCATCACCTCCACTAGCTTTGTTCGTAGTGATGCTTCCTAAGGTTCACTTGACTTCACATTCCAGGATGTTTGGATCTAGGTGAGTGATCACACCATCATGATTATTTGCTATGCAGAACATAATTTTAGCATTATGAGCTTAATTTTCTTTGTGGCTGTTTGAGCTATGTTGTATATGATTTCATAGTATTTTTGTCAAAATTAGTGTTGAACTAGCAGCCATCTGAAGTGTTATGCAAGCCAATTAATTTCTTATCTTCAAGGAGTAGATGAGCCTCTGTGTAATACAGTCAGTGGTGTGGAGGCAAGTGATACCCAGTCAGTCAAATGAAATGTATGGTTAAACCATGAGTGTTGAGGATGTATTTGGATATGTGGCAAAACACTACTAAAATCTAGGTCCACAAGACTGAAGATGTGCAACAGAATCAGTCTTAGACACAAAAAGAGAGTATTTTACATTACTCAAAAGTATGAATTGATAGACTGTTGACTTTCAAAGAAGTTGAGTGATTACCATTTTCCTAAATATTTAACTACAGGGATAAAGTAGTATTTGGTGGGACTGGAAAATTTTGGCATCAACAGAATATTAGGTTAAGATAATGACTGTTGTTGTCTAAACATTAGATATTTCCCAATTGACCTATAAGAGATAAATTTCAATCTCCTTTAGAGAGATGTGTGAAGCAATTTAGGATACCGTTTTGGCTGCCTTCCTACATGTGGTGGTTTAGTCACTAAGTTGTGTCCAACTCTTGCAACCCATGGACTGCAGTCCTCCAGGCTCCTCAGTCCAGGGGGTTTTCCAAGCAAGAATACTGGAGTGGGTTGCCATTTACCTCTCTAGGGGATCTTCCCAACCCAGGAATCAAACCTGGGTCTCCTTCATTGCAGACAGATTCTTTACTGACTGAGCTATGAGGGACATCCATTTCCTACGTGTACACACAGTTAAGTGTGAATGAAACTCCCTATCATGGGTCCACTCAGATCCCTGTTATGGAGAATTTTAACTGAACTTGTTTTTTAAACAGACAAAGCTAAACATCAATATGACTAACCTTCCTTGAAGTTCCTATTTTATTTAAAAAAAAAGCAATCCTCATTAATTTCTCTTCAATCTTCTAAACAAAAGAACTAGAAAGAACTGAAAGTGAGGAGAATAATTCTTTGAACCTCTGGATTAAGGAAAGCAGATCAATGTGGTCAACTGGGATGGCTGCAGATTATATTTCCACTTCAAAACAGTCATTTGAGCAACTTTAAGACTCTGGTTTTCTCTAATATTAGGTTTATTCTGATAAGGCTTTCCTAAGTAAATTTCTATATACTGTTTATTATACCTGCTACATGAACGACAAATTGACCTCAGAAGATTAAAGATATGCTGAAAGAAGTCATCAGAAGAGAGTAAGTAGCTCTGGAAAAAGAGTAACAACACTGAAGTTTTAAGTCCCACGAATCGTCTCTAAACTGGGACTTTTGTGTTGGGGTGGAAGGTGAGAACGTCTCTCTGAGGCCAGATAACTATAGAAGCTAATTTCTAACCTTCCATGTGGCTACACTAGGAAGGGGTTATATGAGCTGTGAGCTAGATCGAGAGTTCAGCTATCTGGATGGTCTGGTTTTGGGAAATAGGGCTGAATCTGTGGGTAATGGGAGACAAACAGCCTACACAGGTAACTGAAGATTTCAGAACATGCATCCCCCTCAGTAGTAATTCCTCTCTGTTCCTAGGAAACTTTTCATCTGGGGTGGGGGAGTGGAGGGGAAGTCAAAGGAACAAAGATGTTCACCAGAATTACCTCATCATCCTATTATGTCTTTTATTTCTATTCAGATAAAACATGAAAACTGAAACAATACTGACGTGCTCAATACATATTTGCTGAATGAATGCAGTCAATACTTAGGTATTAGAATTACTAGAACAGTAATAGTATGTACAGTGGAAAGCACTTACTAAGATTCTCTATGTGCCAGGCACTGTGCTAACAGCTTTAAAAGGATTATTTATGATGGAACCTCCTTGGGAGTCCTATTAGATATCATTTTTCTAAAACATTTTTATTTGTGTACATTTTTTGGTTTTCTATATGCACAGAATACTACTGGTACATCAATTTTTGTAATAAAATTACCTTTCTCCCTTTCTCAATCCATTTGCTTTAAGGTGGGAGAGTTTGGTTAAGAAAGTACATACCCAGGCCTAATCAACACTCTACCACCCTGAACAGAGAGATGGGTTCAGAAACTGATAGGTTTCTAAGAAGGGTTATCACATCTAACAAATAAAAATACAAGATATCCAATTCCAGTTGAATTTCATATATACAGAGAAATTGTTTGTTAATATAAGTGCATGCCATGCAATCTTTAACCTAAGATTTTAAAAAATGATTCATTTATTTGGAATTCAAATACCAAGGCTTATACTGAACCATCAGACAAGAAGCACTTCATATTTTTCTGGTAAGGCCAAATTTGTAGTACATAAGACTATCATTGGGTGGGTGCCATCCTTGGCTAAACATGGAGAAAGTCAGCCTAGGAATGAAACCTTTACAGAGCAGAGCAGAGCTAAAGTTCTGATGGTATCACTTGAACCCCTGGATTCAACATTGCCTCTGCATGTTGTCTCAATAGGTACAATTCAAAGTTATTATGCCAATATAATTTTACATTGAAACATGAATTTGTTTTCTGTCACATTGCAATGCAATAGTCTGACCTAATATGTCACTGTCATTCTCATAAATAAAGAAATCAATTATTATTTTGATAGATTTTAGGTCTCAGAGTAAGTATGTAGTAGATTTGGGACTGAAAACAAAATATGAGTATAATATCCTAGTTCTTAATATTCTAGACTGTCTTTCTGAAAAATAAATATATAACATGATAAACTGCAAAGAGTTCTTTAAAAATGAAACACAAGCACATTTACACACACTCCAAGAGAGACGCCCTCTACAGAAGGGCCAGTCCCATTTAGGCTGGCAGGTTAGAGGACATACCCCTGGCTGGATACACATGGCTCATAACCTGAGGCAAATGTAAATCTCCAAACTGTACTCAAGAAACTCAGTACTCCCTCCTCCATGGCTGTACTTCTATAAACACTCTGCTCTCTCTATCACCCCAAAGCACTTCATAGATTCAAAATCCAAGCTCATTAATAGCCAAAAAAATCTAAAAGAAAACCTAACTATAATTCAAATTAGAGAGGAATACACGCCTAAAACACAAACTTGATTATGGCAGTACCCTGCTAACTGCTAAGTCACTTCAGTTGTGTCCGACTCTGTGACCCCATGGACTGCAGCCCACCAGCTCCTCCATCCATGGGATTTTCCAGGCAAGAGTATTGGAGTGGGGTGCCATTGCCTTCTCCGTGGCAGAACACTGCTTACTGGTAAAGTATACTCCCCTTTACTGACACGCAAGAATTGTCATTGTCTGGCTTTTGTCCATTTCCATGTCCCAATAACATTCTTACTTGTATCTGTTGATCAGTCATGATGAACTTCTGGAAGTTCCATATAGGACCCATGCTTTTTAGTTTAACCTCCAAATACTTATGTTATTCTGTATCCCTAGAATGCCCGGCTATCAGTTGAAAGGTAAACTAATATAACTCCTCTGAAAAAGCCTTCTTTATTTGTTTGTTCAGTTCAGTCGTTCAGTCGTGTCCGACTCTTTGCAACCCCATGGACTGCAGCATGCTAGACTTCCCTGTGCATCACCAACTCCCAGAGCTGACTCAAACTTATGTCCATTGAGTTGGTGATGCCCTCCAACCATCTCATCCTCTGTCATCTCCTCCTCCTTCCACCTTCAATCTCTCCCAACATCAGGGTCTTTTCCAATGAGTCAGTTCTTCCCATCAGGCAGCCAAAGTATTGGAGTTTCAGCTTCAGCATCAGTCCTTCCAATGAACACCCAGGACTGATCTCCTTTAGGATGGACTGGTTGGATCTCCTTGCAGTGCAAGAGACTCTCAAGAGTCTTCTCCAACACCACAGTTCAAAAGCATCAATTCTTTGGAGTACAGCTTCCGTTACGGTCCAACTCTCACATCCATAAATGACTACTGGAAAAGCTATAGCTTTGCCTAGATGGACCTTTGCTGGCAAAGTAATGTCTCTGCATTTTAATATGCTGACTACATTGGTCATAGCTTTTCTTTAAAGGAGCAAGCGTCTTTTAATTTCATGGCTGCAATCAGCATCTGCTGTGAGTTTGGAGCCCAAAAAAATAGTCTGTCACTGTTTCCAATGTTTCCCCATCTATTTGCCATGAAGTGATGGGACCAGATGCCATGATCTTCGTTTTCTGAATGTTGAGCTTTAAGCCAACTTTTTCACTCTCCTCTTTCACTTTCATCAAGAGGCTTTTTAGGTCCTCTTCACTTTCTGCCATAAGGGTGGTGTCATCTGCATATCTGAGGTGATTGATATTTCTCCCGGCAATCTTGATTCCGGCTTGTGTTTCTTCCAGTCCAGCGTTTCTCATGATGTACTCTGCATAGAAGTTAAATAAGCAGGGTGACAATATACAGCCTTGATGTACTCCTTTTCCTATTTGGAACCAGTCTGTTGTTCCATGTCCAGTTCTAACTGTTGCTTCCTGACCTGCATATAGGTTTCTCAGGAGTGAGGTCAGGTGGTCTGGTATTCCTATCTCTTGAAGAATTTTTGACAGTTTATTGTGACCCTCACAGTCAAAGGCTCTGGCATAGTCAATAAAGCAGAAATAGATGTTTTTCTGGAATTCTCTTGCTTTTTCGATGATCCAGCAGATGTTGGTAATTTGATCTCTGGTTCCTCTGCCTTTTCTAAATCCAGTTTGCACATCTGGAAGTTCACAGTTCACATATTGCTGAAGCCTGGCTTGCAGAATTTTGAGGATTACTTTGCTAGCGTCTGAGATGAGTGTAATTGTGCAGTAGCTTGAACATTCTTCTTGAACATTCTCTGGCATTGCCTTTCTTTGGGATTGGAATGAAAACTGACCTTTTCCAGTCCTGTGGCCACTGCTGAGTGTTCCAAATTTGCTGGCATTGAGCACAGCACTTTCACAGCATCATCTTTCAGGATTTGAAATCGCTCAACTGAAATTGCATCACCTTCACTAGCTTTGTTCATAGTGATGCTTCCTAAGGCCCACTTAACTTCGCATTCCAGGATGTCTATCTCTACGATTTGTTACTACCCCTTATTGGTGATATAATGCTCTTCAACTTATAAAAGAAATCAGTTTGTAGGTTGCCTCTTTCATTCTATATTTAAACTCTGATTAACCAGCCATTCACTGTAGGTCTTTTCTGAGGAAGGGGCACAACTTGAGTGGTTTTCTCTGGTTGACAACCTCAACTACCAAAGCTCTCAGTAGCTGAGAAAATAAAGAAAATATTCTGGTACTCTAAGAAGCATTTATAAATTTCCAAAGGGTTTAACCATTAATTCTTAACAGAATATGTCATTCCAGCTTTATCAATAGTCTCTTCCTTTCCAGAAGTATCAGAAAGAAATCACTGAAGTTAACAATCCCAAGAACAATTAAAAGAAACTTTATAGAAAGCAGTTAGCCATATACTTGAACCATTGTAGCAAGTAAGAGAGGTTAAAATTTTGCTCCAAAAACATCCAGAATCTGAGCCTCACACTTCTATTTCACATTTCATAAAAAAGAAATATTAGTTTCTCAGAATGATTTAGCAGTAAGTGACACTATATAACACATAAAGTCTAAATCAATTTATATGATCTCTTTTATAACTGTTTTAAAAAATTTCTCCTGTTAAACCATTTCATTTATTCAGTATGTTCTGATATATAAGACATGTAAAATAATTTTATCCAATTAATACTCTTTTAAACTCCTATGCCAAAGTCTTTTAATTATATTTCTTCTTTGTCATGAGTTAGTCTTTTATGCCAAAATTTCCTCGACAGCAATCATTTTCTTAAGCACTAAAATTCAAAATTTGCTTCAGCTAAAAATAATGTTTTTCTGATTAGTCCTACTACCATCTTTGCATCTTTTTCTTAATAATCAGAGTTACTCTTAATAGTCATGAAAAATTCTGTGCAAAATAAACACTTCATATAGTCCAATTTAACCAGACATAAAAAATATGCAAAATAAATCCTGACTGTACCTTTGATTAACTAGTCAAAAACCATTTCACCTCAAATTGCAAGTTTGTGGGTTTTTCTGGTTTTCTTTTTGCTTAATACATTACTTTTTTTTACTTTATCACAGATTCCTTTGCCATACTATTTAATTATAAAACTGTGCCTCTTCATTTTCCAGTATGTGCTGTCCTCAGCATTAAGAGATGTTACACTGTGGCCTTCAAATAACTGGACCTCTTTATCCTAAAGAGTTATATATGGAGACCCAGAGGGATGGTACAGGGAGGGAGGTAGGAGGGGGGTTCAGGATGGGGAACACATGTACACCCGTGGAGGATTCATGTTGATGTATGGCAAAACCAATACAGTATTGTAAAGTAATTAGCCTCCAATTAAAATAAATAAATTTAAATTTAAAAAATAAAGCTTTCTAAGGCATCTCAAATGAATGCTGTAGGTGAGGGAGCTTTTTATAAACAACACGTCAGTCTAGAACCAACTCATTGCCATGTTTGCAATAACCCATTGAAAGGTCATAAGAAAACCAGAAGTGAGGGCCCATCAGAACAGAGATCTTCAAACTATTTTCTGATCCTGAACACAGGCTCGTCCTTACAAAGCACTGCTGTACTGAATTTGTTCCACCCTGTTTTAAAAGTAATGGGTTCTTTTTCTTTCTTTCATTCTCCTAACATTCATACCACTTTTTTGGTTTCCAAATACATTTGTTTCCAGTATACTTCTTATATTCTTTTAATTTCTTACCACACAAGTGAAATTTTCTAGAAGAGAAATAACAGTAGAATATGAAGTTTATCAAAATCAATTTGTTTTGCTACATATTCATGAGATATTTCACAATAAACCTTCTAAACTCTTCTTTTCTAAAAATTAAACTGCTGATATATTCTTACTTCTATGGAATATTCTGGAACTTAAAGCATCATCATCATGAGACACTTTACTCTTAACAATGGTTTTATTTTATCAAGTATTTCAGTTACCCAAAGATCAGATTTCTAGCAAAATTAAATAACTAGAGTTCAAAGGATGCAAAAGTAAAGTACAAAAAGAAACGATGTCCCAAATGTCAAAGAAAACTCCATAAATAAGCAACCAAAAAACCAGTAAATACACTAATGAACAATCAAAAAATAACTGTAAATTTAAAACCTCTTGATCTTCACACTAGCTATAAACTTAAATGAATATCATTAGAAGTTTGATGGCTGAAATACTTGAAAAAGAAAAAATAAAAATAGGAAATAAAGAAGAAATGGAGGGAGGGAAGAAAAAGAGATTCAAGGAATACACATCTTTTTCTAAAAGATGAGGTTGAAGACACTTTAAATCACAATATATGATATCCTTTTTATGTCACACCAGTGGAGAATTATTTTGCAGTCACCTACTTTAAAAGTGCTATTTTCTTTTTCTTTATAATGTCTTTGACCATCTCTATTAAGGACGGAAGCTATCACCTGTCTGACTGGCCTAGCATGTGAGAGATTTCTGTGAGTCAATTTGTTCCTCTCAACAATCTTTTTTCCTGAACTCTTTAAACAATATACTTTGAATTAATTACAAGTCACACACACAACACGACAGTACCCTGAAGCTATAAGATAGAACACAGGAAGATAATCAGAGCAACTAGAAATCTAGATTTGTACCTTATGTTATGCCGATGTCTGTTACATCCTGTGTGTGTCTGTTTTTGTTTTAATATCAGGAAAAAGATATAAAGACATAAAGAAATTTCAAAGCCAGGTCAAATAAATCTGATGCATTTCCAAAGTCAACTAAAAATTTAAACAAAATTAAAGAGAGACAGGAAACTTCATTTTAAGTAAAGATAAAATTGCAATCCTTTTATAGCAGCTATGCTATTACTGCCACAAGCAAGATCTACTATCAGTCATGGTGAAGTTTCACACACATACAAAATAATATTTTTATCATAGAAATATTTTATCAGGCTGGTACATAACCATATGTCTATCTCATTAATTTCAAAAGAAAAGAAAGGAAAAATAAATTTAAGGATATTAAAATGCAGAATAGTTTCAGGAGAAAAATATCACTAATATTTCATTTTGAACATTTGTCTAGTTCTTTCTTCATCATATCTGACACCATCATCATAATCGACGTCAACCGAGCTAACACACAGTAAGTTGTTTTTTCTAATGTGGGAGATATTATGCTATAGCTTTACCGAGACTATTATTTAATTCTCAGATAAACTCTTATAGAAGGTACTACTTTTATCCACATTTAAGAGATCAGAAAACTGATGCTTAAGGAGGCTCACTTACTGAAGTTTAGACAGTTAGTAAACACTGATCTTAAAATAGAGAAAATTTTCTCTAGACCTAGATCTAGAGTTGAACACAACTGAGCAAGTAACATAGCTCAGACCTAGAATTATTAAGCCTGAAATACGCTGCTTCTCCAGGAAATGGCTAGGTTATCTGCAAGTATTTTTTCCCAAAAACTCTAAACTTTATTTTGTATCCGGTTATGTCCAATTAACAATGTTGCGGTAGTTTCAGGCGAGCAGCAAAGGAACTCCGCCACACATATACATGTATCCATTCTCCCCCAAATCCCCTCGCATCCAGGCTGGCACATAATATTGAGGAGAGTTCCATGTGCTATACAATAGGTCCTTACTGGTTATCTATTTTAAATATAGTAGTGTGTACAGGATCTTCCCAAAGTCCCTAACTATACCTTCCTCCCATCAATCATAAGTTCATTTTTTAAGTCTCTGAGCCTCTTTCTGTTTCACAAGTAAGTTTACTTGTATTTCCTTTTAGATTCCACATATAAGGGATGTCATAGAATATTTCTCCTTCTCTGTCTGACTTACTTCACTCAGTATGAATTCTATCCATGTTGCTGCAAATGGCATTAATTCTTTATTTTTAATGCCTGAGTAATATTTCATTGTATATATGTATCACATTTTCTTAATCCATTGCTCTGTTGATGGGCATTTAAGTTCTCTGAAAGTCTTTATTCCAAATTGTTTTCTACTTGATAATATTTCCAAAGATACCCTATTATACAAAAGGAATGTAGGATTGTTCTGCATTGCAAATGTATAGATTTTTTTTTAGTTACAAATTTATTAATCACCAAGAAAGAACTGATCAGAGAAGGAAGGTCCAACTTCTGATACTGATGCAAAGCTTCATTTTCTCTATAGCAGCTGAGAACCAGA
Source organism: Redunca redunca (assembly GCA_006410935.1). Lineage (NCBI taxonomy): Eukaryota > Metazoa > Chordata > Mammalia > Artiodactyla > Bovidae > Redunca > Redunca redunca. The sequence goes on from SJYQ01001009.1 coordinate 215,576, forward strand.
CACAATACAGGTCCATCTGAGTTTCATATCTTTACTGCCTTCTGTTAGAATTTTGTTCTGTTAGAATATTCTGTTAGAATATTTTTCTCAAGAACTCCAAGCAAGTGGCTTATGATATGAGCCAATTAAAATTTTGAACAGTTAGATACTTTGGACTGCGTGTTTTTTTTTTTTAACTTATTTTTAGTTGAAGCATGATTGCTGTACAGAATTTTGTTGTTGTTTTCTGTCAAAGTTCAACATGAATCAGCGATAGGTATACATATAAACCCTCCCTTTTGAACCTCCCTCCCATCTTCCTCCCCAAGCCATCCCTCTAGGTTGATACAGAGACCCTGTTTGAGTTTCCTGAGACATACAGCTTTTTTTTTTTTTAAACATTTTAAAATCATCAGAATAAAGAACTTAGCCTGTACGTGTAAGGAAGGAATCAGGGTAGGCAAGCTTTCCCTAAATGGCCTTCATGGGATCCTCCATTTCAGGACAGCTTTGTTTCTCTTCTGTGGTGCTAAAATTAATTTTAAATTGAAAATATGGATCAAAAAAGATGTTTCAAAAACTTATTCACTTGCAAAATGATAGTGTAAGATCCCCTAAGGAATTTACAACTGTGTAAATGATTTACCGAATATATACTTATCTGAAAAATATAAACGGTTCTGGGACAACAAAGACTTATGAGAGAACTAGACAACCTATAACCATATGGATATAAGTATTATAGGTAAAGCATTTTTGATTTAGTAAGAATTTCATTGTTTTATTACTAACAGCCATATAGTGCATACTTCATAAAAATTATCTTATATACCTTTTCTTAAAACCTGGAGAGAACATGTCATTATTTTTTCAGTTTCTTTGTCACTTATATAATGGTATCATGATTCTACCTCCAGAATTTTATGCTTCCAATAGTTACAGAAAATCATAAGCTTTTCATAATTATTTTTGCTGTTTAGATGTAATACTTACTAACAATTAAAAGACTAATATCTGTTGCATTTATTTTTAAATAAAGAATTATAACCAGAAGTATAAGTGACCTTATATTTTAACATTTTAGTAANTAAAGGTACTTACCAAAAATAGAATACACATACAAAATATTTTAGACATAGGAAAAGTCTACAATGTTGACAATTGATTTTCATACGTAGAATCTTTATGAAAGGATATGTTCCCTTTTAATGATATAAAGATTACTGCAGATTTGTTTATTGGTTTGTTCTTCAAAAGAAGTAAGCATGGCTTCTGAGAATGGCAGAAGTCACGACCATTAGTAAAAAACTTTTATAAGCATCTCACTTTGGGTTGCTATAAAAATTACTGTGGACTAGGTGGCTAAAGCAACAGAAGTTAAGTCTGGAACGCTAGAGGTCACAATAAACATTCAATCTCATAATGTGTTAATACTCTTTATACTGAGGACTCCAAAAGGTTCAGGGTATGTGGGTTATATCTGTTAGGACTGATTCTATTAGCAATTAAACTAAGAGTCTTTCAATTATAACCTACTGATTCTTTTAGTAAAAATAATAATCCTCATATTATATGATTAAATAACATAGTTTCATGAAAATAAACAGATTTTTTTTAGAAAACAATGAGAAGAGTGGCAAAGATACATAGTGTGAAAATAAAGGAATATTTTAGTGTGTTTACAGAGAACTGTGGATAAATTTTTGTGATACCACATCATAACTCAACAAATAGAAATTTCTAAAATTTCTTAAAGGTTAGTGCAATGAAAAATCTGAAACCCTATCAATGAACATTTCCTTCTGTATTACACTGAAATGGATTATTGGTATATTTTACATGTGAGGTATACTTTTTTACTCATGAATAATGTGTAACTTACACTCCCTCTCAAAGAGTTCTGTAGAGTCCCAGATGAGCCTCAACCACACTTCAAGAATCAATGATTCTGAATGTTTAAATACAGACAACTTCTGAAATACTTTCACATTATACACACGCCAAATAAATATTACACTTAGAGTTTGCATATTACACATAAGACTCACTCCTAACACTTTGTCTACAATAGATTCTTGGAATTCCTACCAGAGCTGGGGTGAAACAACTGTTTGTTGTTAAATCAGCTCACTGTTAGAATAATACTAAACTATTTACAAATGCTAATAGCACATCAAAATGACGGCCAGACAAGTTACAGAATAATTTCTATAATGGTGCTTTTAAAGTCAATACCATGATTTTGATACAAAGAAAAATCCTTCTAGTCAAAAGAGCTGAACAATTTTGAGTAATGAAAGGCCTGCCGGCTATAATAAAAATAAGGGTTTTCTTTCAATCTCTCTATAATACCAATTGTTTTTACCACTATATGAGGAATCATAGCCCCTCTTCAAAATCAGGACCCATTTCTTTAGGTGCTAGTAGAATATCATCCTAATATGAGCAAAATAATTAATAAAGGAGGAAACTGAAAGTCGCTCAGTCGTGTCCGCCTCTTTGCGACCCCGGGCACTGTACAGTCCATGGAATTCTCCAGGCAGAATACTGGAGCGGGGAGCCGTTGACTTCACCATGGCTCATGCATTGTAAGTGGATTTTTTACCAGCCAAGCCACCAGGGAAGACCCAAAATACTGGAGTAGGTAGCCTATCCCTTCTCCAGCGGATCTTCCTGACCTAGGAACTGGACCGGGGTCTCCTGCATTGCAGGCAGATTCTTTACCAGCTCAACTATCAGGGAAGCCCCAAGAAAGGAGTGGTGGATGGAAAAAAGAGAGTCGCTGCTGGCCCCAGGATAGAAAGAGGCAGACCAAAGATGAAGTTCAAGTTGAAAAACAATAACTTGTAAGAGTCATTATCAGAAGCTAATCCTTCATGGTCAGTTGAGATCTGGGTGGCCAGAAAAAGCTATTCTAGGCTACAGATATACTACCTATAATGATAGGGACCTATGGCTACAGTTGTATGACTTTCCATACTGAAAAATGAAGGTTTTTATTCCATGAATCAAGTGAACTTTTCCATTGGGTCCAATCTAACAGAAGAGACTATTTATCAAAACTACTTTCTTCCCTGTGATAACTTCTCTGCCATCCTCAAGACAAACACCTGCTTACTGATTTCTGGAAAGTGAAACTGTTAGTTGCTCGGTTGTGTTGGACTCTGTGATCTCATGGACTGTAGCCTGCCAGGCTCCTTTGTCTATGGAAGTCTCCAGGCAAGAATACTAGAGCAGGCTGCCATTCTCTTCTCCAGGGGATCTTCTGACCCAGGGCTAGAACCTGGGTCTCTTGCATTGCCAGCAGATTCTTTAGTATCTGAGACACGAGGGAAGCCCTTCTACTTTCTAGAGAACACTTTATGGTTTCTTTTAAGCTATTATGATTTAGTATACAGCTAAGCTCTTGAGGGCAGATATCATGTCTTACTCTTTGTATTAAATGTCAAGTTTCTAATTGCCACAGACTAGATACTAAACAAGTGTAATGATTATTTACTCATTAAATAAATATCCCATTAAAATTTAAAAGTTTTTTCAGGATTTTTTATTCTTCCTAGCTTCATTTTTGTATTCTGATTCTAGTGTTTTATCTAAAATGCTAAATTGTCACTCAGCTTATTCCGAAAATAGGATTTTACTTTCAATGCACTGGATCTCTAAACATTAAAAATTCCAAAACCCACTGTATAATGTTTTCCATTCTCTTCAATCTGTCAGCCTTACAACCTTTCCTCAAAGTGTCCACTACTGAAAATATCTATGGTACACATGAAAAGTTTACTTAGCCAGGCAACATGATCAACGTGCAGTACTTGTCATTTTTCTTTTCTCCTTTATGTCTAGATGTAGAAATAGGGGAAGAGAGTGAGCATCGTGCTATACTTGTACTTCAGTTGAAGGACCTTGTGGGCAAATCATACCTCTGAATGGTACTGATATTTCCCTTTCAGGGTTGTTGTGTGGATTAGACAATATACATGGAAAGCATCACATGCACAGTAGGTATTTAACACATTCAGTTCAGTTCAGTTGCTCAGTTGTGTCCGACTCTTTGTGACCCCATGAATTGCAGCACGCCAGGCCTCCCTGTCCATCACCAAATCCCGGAGTTCACTCAGACTCAAGTCCATCGAGTCAGTGATGCCATCCAGCCATCTCATCCTCTGTTGTCCCCTTCTCCTCCTGCCCCCAATCCATCCCAGCATCAGAGTGTTTTCCAATGAGTCAACCCTTCGCATGAGGTGGCCAAATTACAGGAGTTTCAGCTTTAGCATCATTCCTTCCAAAGAAATCCCAGGGTTGATCTCCTTCAGAATGGACTGGTTGGATCTCCTTGCAGTCCAAGGGACTCTCAAGAGTCTTCTCCAACACCACAGTTCAAAAGCATCAATTCTTCGGCGCTCAGCCTTCTTCACAGTCCAACTCTCACCTCCATACATGACCA
>SJYQ01001009.1:220334-246155 GCA_006410935.1 Redunca redunca
TCATGGTGGAAAGGTCTGACAGAATGTGGTCCACTGGAGAAAGGAGTAGCAAACCACTTCAGTATTCTTGCCTTGAGAACCCCATGAACAGTATGAAAAGGCAAAATGATCGGATACTGAAAGAGGTGCTCCCCAGGGCAGTAGGTGCCCAACACGCTACTGGAGATCAGTGGAGAAATAACTCCAGAAAGAATGAAGGGATGGAGCCAAAGCAAAAACAATACCCAGCTGTGGATGTGACTGGTGATAGAAGCAAGGTCCGATGCTGTAAAGATCAATATTGCATAGGAACCTGGAATGTTAGGTCCATGAATCAAGGCAAATTGGAAGTGGTCAAACAAGAGATGGCAAGAGTGAACGTCGACATTCTAGGAATCAGTGAACTAAAACGGACTGGAATGGGTGAATTTAACTCAGATGACCATTATATCTACTACTGCAGGCAGGAATCCCTCAGAAGAAATGGAGTAGCCATCACGGTCAACAAGAGTCCGAAATGCAGTACTTGGATGCAGTCTCAAAAAGGACAGAATGATCTCTGTTCGTCTCCAAGGCAAACCATTCAATATCACAGTTATCCAAGTCTATGTCCCAACCATTAATGCTGAAGAAGCTGAAGTTGAACGGTTTTATGAAGACCTACAAGACCTTTTAGAACTAACAACCAACCGCCCCCCCGCCCAAAAAAAAAAAACCTTCACTGCCATCAGGCTTGTCCAAAACACCATCATTTCTACTTAAACAACAGCAATTGCTCCTATTTGATTTTTCTGATTCCATGTGTGTCCCCCATTCCCAACACATGCAGTGATCCTTCTTACAATATAAACCTGATGTTACTCTCTTGCTAAAGTCATCCAATGGCTTCCCTTTCTTGCACCTATTATGAAAGATTGGAAGCAATGTGCATTGCACTCCCACTACCAACCTCATCTCCCACGGAGATATTCCTAACACTATTTTGCTGGCCGCCTTCTGGTTCCGTAAACAGACTAGGCACACTCTGGCCATGGAGACTTATTATATCTAAAGATCCACTGCCTAGAATTCTCTTCCTTTCACTTCCCTGGTCTACTCAATGGTCCACTCAAATATTCCTTTATCATCACCCCTTCCTAGCAACCTCCTTCAACTCCACTCCTGTCACTCTGTTTCATCCAGTCCTACCTGCTGAAGATCAAGAACAGTTTCTGCTACTCGGAGGCCCCTCAAAGTATCTACTAAATTAATGAATATATAATTAATAATAATTCTTAAAAATTTCAGATACATGCAGAATTGTAAAATTATGGAAAAACATTTCTCATGAATTTAATTTTTTATTTAGCTATTATTACAGGGGTTTTTTTTTTCGTATTTTTTAACTTGGAGGATAATTCCTTTATAATGTTGTATTGGTTTCTGTCATACAAAAACGTGAATCTGTCGCAAGTACATACATGTCCCCACCCTCTTGAACTTTCCTCCCATCCCTTCTAATCCCATCCCACCCCTTTAGGTTGCACGACCTTTAATTTAAAAATAAGAATAGCTAGTATTCATTGAAAGCTTATTTACCATACATCAGGCATTAACTAATCTGTTCCTCACATAAAACCGATACTGTAGGAATAATCACTGTCCCAGATGAAAAAACTGAGGTTCAATAAGCTAAATAATTAGCTCAAGGTTACACAGCAAAGGAAGGAATCTGATTTTTAACTCAGAGATTCTGGGTCCAGAGTCTATCTGATTCAACACACTAATTTCTAAGAACTTCACAACAGAAATATTTTAAGTCTTACAACATTCATTTTCTTGTAGGGTTCATAAAATCATTTTGATCTACTGTTTTATGTGTCAAATGATTTGTTGCAATTCAAGGAGCACTTTTTCCTGTCATGTTGGGAAGGGTAGGAAATAAGACAGGACCTATTTCTCAGTCGGCCCACACTTGAGAGTTCACAGAGGTCTGAGGAGACGCAGCTCTCTGTCTCAACAGAAACTGTATGAACCACTCCTGTTCATCAATCATGTGGTGGCTGTTTACTCATCCCCAGGCCACCTTTCTCTCCACATGGCATCTGGGTCTTCCTCTCAGCAAAGCTACAATGTGCAATGACAGATGAAATTCTGCTCCTATTTGGATGTGAAATTCAAAACTAAGTTTGGAATGTCTCACTGTTGGAAAACAAACTTAGATCACTAATGAGACATAAAATTCACGCTTGATAAGACTGTCCAATGTAAAAGTATATTCACTTTCAAATTCATGATGAAAAGTTAATACATAGAACTATACAAAAATCATTCTCTCTTAACTTTTGCTGTATTCTAATTTATAGATTAATTTTTGTCTAAGTGACCCTGCTACTTTGCTGAGAGAATTGTTCAAATGTAAAAAAATAAATTGACAGAAATTAATGCAGGGAGCAGTAAGAATTATGACCAGAAGTAGTTATGTTATATAACATAGAACCTATTCTACAGGCTCTGCCAATTATGGAATTAAATCACTACAGATACGGCTAGGAAATAGGAGAATAGAATGCTAATATAAGAATTAAGAACTAGGCTTTTTGTTCTTTACAAAAGGTAGCTGACTGGCTTACCTACTCTGTACTTCAATAAGCTCACTATAAAATTCATGTAATCACTTAGATTTTCTGCCTGACTCAAAGTTCAATGAAGAATGGTGCTGATTTTGAGATTCATGAACCGCCTACCAAATTTAGATTCATCAATCTCTAGAAACTGCCCACAGTATTTTGTGTAGGCATTTATATGTCAATTTTTCTGTAAAAACTTCCACATCTTACACCAATTTTTCAAGGGAATCCATGACTTAACAGAGTTTAAGAAAAAAATAGCCTACTCAATAGAATCATGAAAAATAGGTGCTCTTTGATATTTGTGTATTTTATATGCATACACACATGCATATACAAATATATGGAAGAGAAATTTTATAAGACTTGCAACCAAGATTTCTGTTTGGGTTTAAGTCAAACTACATAAAGGAATCTCAACTCATCCTCTACCAGAGCACAGTTTTTAAATTGTTAATTTATCAATGTGTTGAATAGACAGAGGTAGTCCTTCTGATCCTATTTTCTATCAACATAAGTGTATTTCTAAAATGGCTGACAATGACCCATTTAATTGAGCACCCATGCATATTTATCATGGCTCTCCATGCAAATACAGACTTGAAATAGGTCTCAGGTTTGTAGAGAAATTAAGTGCTACAAAGATAATAGTTTATTCATCATTCAAAATGAAACCAATTCCCAAATGCAAAACACATGTTAAAAGATCCATCATAATTCTACTTTAGTGTTGTTTTAATACAAAATATATAATTATATTTAAAAAGTCATGTCCTAGGTAGTTGTTTGGTTGGTTTACTAGGTGTCAGTCCTTCTTAGACATCTTTTGAAAATTACAGGTGAATAAGAGTCCATTTAGGGCCAACTGTCTTTCTTACACCAAAGACTCACTGATTCTCATGGATCTAAGGAATATGAACAGCTCAAAATGCCGTCACCAACAAGCCAACGATCGCCTCCACAACTCACCAACCACCATTTACTGAGAGCTGACTCACACTCTGCTGGGCATTTCACACATATTTTCTCATTTGTCCTCACAAGAGGTTGAAAGGAAGGCTACTGAAGTGCATTTTAAATGAGGTAAAGGATTATTACCTAGACCTCCTTTCTGGGTCAAAGGCTTTTCCTATTATACATTCTTTTTGGAGAAAGGGAAGAACTGATTTAAGTTCTCAGACAAGTGTGCAGACTCTGAGACATTCTGTCATTCTGCTAGCATATCATCTCTTCAGAGGGATCGATTAAAAAACAGCTGAGCTACAGGGACAATGGAGCAGGCTTTCTGAGTACAGATAAGGAAAGGATACCTTCAACTATCCATCATATTAGAAATTAGAACGGATTCATCGGACACAACTGAAATGATTAAGCAGTAGCAATAGACCAAAAAAAAAGAAAAAAATATCCTAAAGGAAGAAGAAATATGAGATTCAGGGGCTTACTCCTATAATATTAGACAGAGAAACTATCTTAAGTGTTATTCTGCACTTCTCATTTAACTCCCAAACTGTATGTGTTTACATACTTCATTATATACTAGATCTTTTAGTCCTTCATTTAGTCCTTCTAAATGAAGAATCACTTGAACCAGATGCAGCGCTCAGTTTAACTTGTAGTATAAAAACTATTTTAGGAGGTTTTCACTTTGCATCATAAAAAGCACATAAAATATTACAATTCTTATCTGCACAAGGACAATGAAAAATTTTAAACTACCTTGGAATGATTTGCTCCCGAAATTTCATGCTAAAAATTAAAACTACCTTAAAAAAAAAAAAAAACTTGAATACAGATTAAATTGAAAGATGTTGCTCTAGAGCTAAATACAGTCTCTAGGATTTAAAGAGTTGAAAAAATAATAAAATAGTGTCCCTCCCCCACCTTTGTGGCAGCAAACTTATTCATACTGAAAGAGCTCAGGACCTTTGGTCTGAAAGGTTGGAAAAAGTTAAAAATGACCCAGCTAAAAACACGTCATCGTCTTACATGGCTCACAAAGAACAGGAAAAGGTCTTTAAATGCCGAGATATACAAGTGCAACTGATCTCCAAAAGTATGAGAAAATAATTGTATAAACTACAAGGTTGAGAGTTTGCTATTGATTCTGGCAAAGGCTCTAGGATAGGTTTTGAGTCCTGAGAAGATTAAATTGCATCAAGTATCTGACTGGTTATTGGTTTAGAAAGCTATTAAGATCTCTTCTGAACCAAAAATTATAGGCCTATCAGTAATAGGGACTGGTTTGGGTTCTCTGGATAAACATGTTAGAATGATGAAGAAAATGTATTAGATTAACACAATTTAATAAAAACCTCACATGATAGCAGTATATCGCCTAGGATTACGAGGGATTCCTCTGGATCTGATTAGATCTGATTCTGTTCTTATTCCTGTTTCATAATCCTTTATCTGAAAATTTAAGGGCTAGAGTTTAGAATACTTTTAAAATTTTTACAGAGAAACTGTATAGATGAATATATACAAATGAATATGCTATTACATTAAACTTCCCAGAACCCAATATTAAACACAGTGAAATGTCAATTGCACTGTGTTTAATACTGGGTTATGGGAATTCAGTAAATAGCTCTCTATAAATAAGGGCTCATGTACCTATAGTTTTGTGACTTCACATTAATTATTTAATTGCTACAGGCAAATTATTTAGTTACTATGAATTTCAGTTCCCACATCTTGAAAATCAAGATAATGACAACTATCTTAATGGATGCTGGTGATAATTTAATAAAAGAGTGTATGTAAAATACTGGATAGAAAACCAGGAATTACCATGACACGCCCAGAACCAGACACTCTGGAGTGCAAAGTCAAGTGGGCCTTAGGAAGCATTTACTATGAACAAAGCTAGTGGAGGTGATCGAATTCCAGCTAAACTATTTCAAATCCTAACAGATGATGCTGTGAAAATGCTGCACTCAATATGCCAGCAAATTTGGAAAACTCAGCAGTGGCCACAGGACTAGAAAAGGTCAGTTTTCATTCCAATCAAAGAAAAGCAATGCCAAAGAATATTTAAACTACTGCACAATTGCACTCATTTCACACTAGCAAAGTAATGTCAACGTTCTCTAAACGAGGCTCCAACAGTACGTGAACTGAGAACTTCCAGATATTCAAGCTGGATTTAGAAAAGGCAGAGGGGCCAGAGATCAAATTGCCAACATCCGCTGGATCATAGAGAAGGCAAGGGATTTGCAGAAAAGAAATCTACGTCTGCTTCACTGACTACTCTAAAGCCTTAGACTTAAGAGTTGTGGATCGCAACAAACGGTGGAAAATTCTTAGAGATGGGAATACCAGACCGCTTTACTTGCCTTCTGAAAAATCTGGGTATGCAAGTTAAGAAGCAACATTTAGAACTGGAGATGGAACAGACTGGTTCCAACTTGGGAAAGGAGTACAAGAAGGCTGTATAATATCACCTGCCTATTTAACTTATATGTAGAGTGTGTTAGTTGCTCAGTCATGTCTGACTATGTGACCTCATGGACTTCATAGCCTGCCAGGCTCCTCTGTCCATGGAATTCTCCAGGCAAGACTATTAGAGTGGTTACCCTCTTCCTTCTCCAGGGGATCTTCCCGACCCAGGAATAAGACCTCGGTCTCTCGCCCTACAGGCAGATTCTTTTATCATCTGAGCCACCAGGGAAGCTCCCAGTACATCATGTGAAATGCTGAGCTGGATGAATCACAAGCTGAAATAAAGACTGCTAGAAGATATATCAATAACCTCAGATATGCAGAGGATACCACCTTAATGGCAGAAAGCGAAGAGGAACTAAAGAGTCTCTGAATGATGATGAAAGAGGAGCATGAAAAAGCTGGCCTAAAACTTAACATTCAAAATACTAATATCATGGTATCCAGTCCTGTCACTTCATGGCAAACAGATGAGGGAGAAAAATGGATACAGTGACAGATTTCATTTCCTTGGGTTCTAAAATCACCGTGGACTGTGACTGTAGCCATGAAATCAAAAGACGTTTCCTCCTTGGAAGAAAATCTATGACAGACCTAGTGAAGTGAGTGAGGTCACTCAGTCGTGTCTGACTCTTTGCAACCCCATGGACTGTAGCCTACCAGGCTCCTCTGTCCATGGGATTTTCCAGGCAAGAGTACTGGAGTGGGTTGCCACTGCCTTCTCTAAAGTATCTTCCCAAGCCAGGGATCGAACCCGGGTCTCCCACATTGTAAGCAGACCTTTTACCATCTGAGCCACCAGGGAAGTCCTAGACAGCATATTAAAAAGCAGAGACATCACTTTCAACAAAGGTCCATACAGTGAGAGCTAAATTTTTTCCAAAAGTCAGTTACAAATGTGAAAGGTGGACCATAAAAAAGGCTGTGCACCAAAGAACTGATGCTTTCAAACTATGGTGTTGGAGAAGACTCTTGAGTGTTCCCTGGACAGCAAGGAGATCAAACCAGTCAATACTAAAGGAAATCAACCCTGAATAATCATTGGAAGGACTGATGATGAAGCTATAATACTTTGGTCATCTGATGCAAAGAGCTAACTCACTGGAAAAAACCCTGATACTAGGAAGGATTGAGGGCAGGAGGAAAAGGGGACAACAGAGGATAAGAGGGTTGAATGGCTATCCACTGATCACCGACTCAATGGACATGAGTTTGAGCAAACTCTGGGAGACAGTGAAGGACAGGGAGGCACAGTGTGCTGCAGTCCATGGGGTTGCAAAGAGTCAGACATGACTTAGCAACTGAACAACAACAAATTATTAATTTTGCAACCTTTGCTCTTAACAGGTGGTTTAGTGGTCAATACTAGCTACTAGCTACTAGCTTGAAAAACAAAAAGGCATCTTTAAAAAAAAAATAGTAATACCACACACTATCAGTTGCACTGGTATTTCTCTCTCTGCTGGTATGACCAGGAACATGACAGTTTTCAAAGCTCCCTCTTGATTCTGCTATCAGAGAGATTAAAAACCACTATTCTAAATATATCATCACTGGGAATCCTGGATGCTGCTGCCTTTTTTTTTTTTTTTCTTTTTGTAGCATCTAACGACTCTCTGAACAAATTCATCATCAAAAAAGGGAATGACCAATTGCTTAAGAAGATATGTCTGCCAGTTTACATAAATAGTCTTTCCATTAGAAGTGTCTTAAATTAGTTCAGTGTGTATGGACTTAGATTACTCGGTGGTTGTTTTCTCACAGTCTAAGTACTTTGAGGAAAACGTCTAGCCCCACAAATACAAGTGACTAAGGCTTAGATCCAAAGTGCACCAACTGTGAGGCTCTGGAAGAGCACATCACTTTCTTTGCACCCCTGTGTGTAATGATTCCACTTGCACAGGGCTCCTTCTATGATGAGACCCTCTCAGACCCTGTATGACAACAGAGCTCTGACTCACAACTTCTGAAGCAACCAACTTGGGAAACCACACTACAATTCTGCAGCAACTTGCTCAGCACTGTCAGAACTTGGTCAAAGTTCTGCCAGCACCTCTATACTCTTGCCCTGTATTGCAACTCAGGATCGACCAAAGAAAGCCATCGATGTGCCCAACCAATCACATAAGATGCCCCACATCTGGACAGTCCTCCATAGCTTCCCCTTGCCAACATCTTTTATCACAGAACACTCTAAGCCCCTCCTCTTTTTTTTGTAATGCTGCCCCACTCCCCTCCTTGCCCCTGTGTCTAGGCCAAGTACAAGCGATGGTGGCTGCCATCTAAAGCTCAGAATAGACAGCCTCTGTCTTTTCTAACAGGCAAGGTCTTCATTTACCTCCAGAGTTCGGTGGATGAATAGTATAAAGGCTAGGAACACAGCTCGATTTCCTGTTACATTTTTCCATCCATTCATTTAAACTTTGTGTGGAAGGACAATATACACGCAGAAAGTCATATCTCCCAAGCATAAAACTCAATGAATTTTTATAAACCAAAGCTATGGTTTTTCTAGTAGTGAAGTATGGATGTGAGAGTTGGACCATAAAGACAGCTGAACACTGAAGAATTGCTGCCTTTGAATTGTGGTATTGTAGAAGACTCTGGAGAGTTCCTTAGACTGCAAGGAGATCAAAACAGTCAATCCTAAAAGAAATAAGCCCTAAATATTCATTGGAAGGACTGACACTGAAGCTCCAATATTTGACCACCTGATGCAAAAGGCCAATTCATTAGAAAAGACCCTGATACTGGAAAGGACTGAGGGAGGAGGAGAAGGGTATGACAGAGGATGAGATGGTTAGATAGCATCACTCAATCAATAGATAAGGGTGTGAGCAAACTCCAGAAGTAGGTGAAGGACAGGGAGGCCTGGCATGCTACACAGCATGGGGTTCCAGAGTCAGAAACTACTTAGCAACTGAACAATAACAAACACAGCTGCGTAATGAGCTCAGAGGTGAAAAAACTCCACGTTCTGAGCAGCCCCAAATACCCTCTATTGCACTCCCTTCCAGGCACTAGAGTTTCCCCCAGAGTAATTTGCATGCTAGCTGTTAATCCTAGTGCAGCTTGGCTTGCTTGATACTTTATTGATATGGAATTAGGGAAAAGTATCCACTTGTGGTGTCCAGCTTTCTTCACTCAAAGCTATGTTTCAGCTTTGTCCTTATTATAGCATATTTTCACTGCCATATCATATTCCCATGTCATAAATGTACCACAGTTTATGCTTCTATTTTTACTATTGATGGACATTTGAGTAGCTTCCAGTTTGGTGCTATTAAAAATAGTACTGATCACTATTTACAATAGCCAAGACATAGAAACACCTAAATGTCCATTGACAGATAAATGGATAAGGAAGATGTGGCACATATATACGATGGAATATTACTCCACCATTGAAAAGAATAAAATAACACCATTTGCAGCAACATGGATGGATGTAGAGATTACTTTAACAGTAAAGTATTGAGCGACTTCACTTGCATGCATTGGAGAAGGAAAAGGCAACCCACTCCAATGTTCTTGCCTGGAGAATCCTAGGGACAGGGGAGCCTGGTGGGCTGCCGTCTCTGGGGTCGCACAGAGTCGGACACAACTGAAGTGACTTAGCAAAGTAAATTGGACAGGGAAAGACAAATACTAAATAGTATCACTTATATGTGGAATCTAACATACAACACGAACAAATCTATCTATGAAAGGAAAAAAGGAAAAAACAGACCCACAGATCTAGAAAACAGACTTTCGGTTGCCAAGGAGGAGAAGTGTGAGGAAGGGAAGGATTGGAAGTTTGGGATTAGCACATACAAACTATTAGATATAGGATGGATAAACAACAGTCCTACTGTAGAGCACAGGGAACTATATTCACTACCCTGTGATAAACCATAATGGAAAAGAATATGAAAAAGAATCTACGTATACACGTGTAACTGAGTCACTTTGCTCTACAGCAGAAATTAAAAACCACATTGTAAATCAACTATACTTAAGTAAATTTTTTTTTAAATAGCACTGCTATGAACATTCTTGCACTCTTACATTCTTATATTCATGTAAGTGAAAGACAGGGAAGCCTGGTGTGCTGCAGTCCACGGGGTCGCAAACAGTCAGACATGACTTAGTGACTGAACAACAATAAATATTGCACTGTATGTCTTTTGGCAACCTACATATTTCTATCAAGAAATGTATCTAAGAACTGCAAGATTAGAGTGTATACATATGTTTCACTTTGATAAATATAAAAGGTGGTCTCTAATTTAAAAAATAAATCATGGAAACCATGTACTGGCTCACAATTAAAACTAAAGGAAGAAATTTAGTGTCTGAGTTGATAAAACCCCAACCTTGTATTCTCTTATCATGCTATTGTTATTTGAAAAGCCTGCTTTAAACTTTTACTTCTGAAAAAAAGAGAAAGAAAAACACTGCAGATAGTATGCCAGTTTTACTTCTAGAAATATACAGACTAGCTTTTGTGAAATAAAATAATTTACATCTACTGGAAATACATCTATCCAAGAATACCAGTATAATAAAAGCATCCTTGGCTTTCTTTTTATATAGTATAAAAAGAAAAGAAGCTGCTTCCATTTTAGAGAATCTTAAAATTAAGCAGAACAAACTTCTCCCTTATATAAGCTACTTGAGGTAGGGACCAGGTCAAATTCATCTTTATATTCCTACATTTATACCTCCAGTACATAGAAGGCTCTGGTTCAATGCTTATAAAATAAATGAATCCTCGAAAAGAAACATCAGCAAATGTTCCCCTTGAAATGTTCTTTTAATGAAGAGGTAGGACACTTGATAAAATTACTTAAATCTGCCTCCCCAGCTTGCCTTTTGTTGTCTGTGCTTCAGGCCCCAATGCAAAGTGCAGAGACCCTGCCTCAGCGGAAGACTGGAAAGGACTTGAACCAAAAGAAGAAAAGGAATTGTTTGCATTTTACCACTCTGGTTACATAGACTGCTCACCTATGGTTTGTGTAAGAGCTCTCCAACCCCAAGGCTGGATGGAGGGAGATTCTGCTTAATATCAGTGTAGCTAGAACCAGGCACAAGAAAGAGAAGTCAGAAATGCAAGTGAGCCGCCAAACCTGGAAGCTTCGATTCACACTTGTTGCCACAATAACTGTGTCTATTAAATAACTGGCATTAATCTTTTACATTTGCTAAGAGATGATAGCTCAGAGGGTAAGGAGTCCGCCTGCAATGCGGGAGACCAGGATTCGATCCCTGGGTTGGGAAGATCCCCTGGAGAAGGAAATGGCAACCCACTCCAGTATTCTTGCCTGGAAAATCCCATAGACGGAGGAGCCTGGCAGGCTACAGTCCATGGGGTCACAAAGAGTTGGACAGGACTGAGTGACTTCACTTCACTTCACCTCAAGAAATGCTTAGGTCAGATTGCCAATAACATGTTTTGGAGAGAACCAGAGAAAGAACCCTGTAGCAAAACACTTCAATTTTGTAAGATCTCAATATACTACCACCAAAAACCAAAACTACATTGTAAGATAAACAGATAGCAGTGTGACAAGAAAAATGTCATTGGTCTAATTAAAAAGCAAGTGCTCTGAAGTTTATTATGTACTCTTGCTCTCCACCTGATCGTGCCCAAGTGAAAAGAATGAAAATAACAACAATAACAGAACATTATCACCCCTAATTCCACCACTTTAGCCCGAGAGATGTTTGTACTTTTCCTAATGCTTATATTCTTTATTCAATTGTACAATTCTAATAAATCATGATGTGTACGTGCATACACTTTTAAACTTGTACTTTACCCCATGACACACTGTCTATATTGAAAGAAACATCATATAGTACTTTTTTGTAAAATATAAAATACTCTACTCACTAAAAAAGTTAAAATTATTAATATTCTATTATTGAGTGATATTTAAATTTTGAACAACTTTCTACTATTCTATGTTTGTGGCTTTCTAGCCCTTTTCCTACTTTATAAACTATTTTTTGAGGATAAATACCCAGCAACAGGAATATGAGGCCAAAGAAAATATACTTTTTATTTCTAAAATACTTTTGCCAGTATTTAAATTAAAATTCAAATTTAAATTGTTCTAATGTTAAAATTTAAAATAAAGTAGCACCTCAAATTAGGATGCCACACTCATTTAGCCCCAGTTCACATCACAATGATACACATCATCTACAACATAAGGATTTTTCAACTGACTAATGCTTTCATAAAGTGATATATGTTTTAAAGTAACATGTCCCCTTCTTTGTGTTGCCAGCAAATCAGATAATCCACACATTTCTAAATGTAGATTGAGATAAGATAGTCATAGGGGAAAAAAAAAGAATATACAAACTTTTATTGAAAACATATCATGTACCAGACCTTATGTTATAGACTTTCTCATGTGTTATCAAAGGTTGCAAAGCATATTGTAACTGCTCTCATCTCATTTGTACAAAATTCAGGGTAATGCACTTGGTTTCTATTATAACATCACAAATACACATGGAAAAGTCTAAAACTAATATATATGCTTTAGGATTGCTTTCAAGCAGAAATCCTGAAATATTTAAAATCAGGTAGGTAATTTCTTACAACATGGAAGCAATTAATTTAGATGACATTTAGATGAAAACTTTTTCTTTCCTGACTTTCAGCTACTTATAGAAAAGAAACCCTTCATAAAATATATCTTAGATGAAAGAACTAATTCTAAAGCATCTTAAACTAAATTCATCATAAAAGTATGTTCCAGAAAACATTTTATCCCGAACATATCAATATTTCAGAACACAAACATTTCCAGAATTTTCTTCAGGTGCTCACAAATATTTATCCATACAGAAAAGTGTATCAAGTATAATGATTTGAACAAGAAGGAAGTACTCAAGATGCATTCACATCAAAACCAAATCACCAGCATCTCAGAAATGTCCCTTGTGCTCTAACTTCTAACACCAGAGATTAGTTTTGCCTTCGCAGATATTTTTTTAATCTAGCAAAGCTCTGATAAATTCTTTGTGACCTTTATTGAAGCATCCATTTAATTTCTGCTAGCTCTTTCATTTCTTCACTGAAGACAGAAATTTATCCCCTGAGATCAAGTAAAGCAGACCTGATGAAAATAGTAATATCAAACCTGCCCTGATCGGGACAGCCTTTGAAAGTCTGTCACTGGCGCATACTACACATTCGCAGGTTCTGTTTTCCCTTCCACTCTTACAATCACATCAAAACCAAAAAGATTATGTTTCACTAAAACAACTCAGAGATAGTAGTTATATTTGCATAACATGATTTATTCCTGCTTAGTTCACTACCATCTGTTTTCATATTTTAAGTAGAAAGATTTATACATGTAACAATCTTACATAACCTTTCACATCTATTTTAGAGAGCAGTTGGCCCAAATCTAGATAATTTTTTCTATGTATAGTCATTTCCAAAAGGTAGGGCACAAACTCTTCATATCAGTAAATGTTCTCAGTATAAATAATTTAAAGCCTCATTACACTGTGATAAGAACAACTGCTTGTTCCATTTACAATTAATTATTAATTGAAATATGCATTAAGNTAAAAATTAAATATCTGGCCATATGTTAGTTAAATATATGTTCAATGAATTTGTGTCTTTATTATCCATCAAAAGTTTTTCAAGAATAATTTTTTTTTTTTAGAAAAAGATAGCTATTTTTCAATCTTGAAAAATTTTACATTATTTCACCACAAGGGGGCCATAATAATCTTTGAATTTTTCAGACAACCCAGAGAAAACTGAAATCAATGAAAATTAAGTAGTTTAAGAAACATTTATTAATGCAGGTATGATTTTTGAAAGTGAAAATGAATACAAATTACCTTGCTTTGTCCCATATATACTATGTCCCATATATACATGCATTTGAAGAGAATAACTTTTTCTTACTTCTCTCTCCTAAACAGGCATATCCTCCTGCCTCTGGGCTCATAATACAGTTTTAGTTTAAATAGAATTAGTATTAAATATGATGGCCTTTGAGAATTACTAATAAAACTGTTACTATTTAACTGCTGAAACATATCACATGGCAAATATTAAACTCTACCCAATATCCAATGCAGTGAGCAGAGTAGAAACTTGGGAATGAGTAAAATTACTAAAACATGTTCACCAGGCTAAACAAGCAAACTAAAAGATGAAAGTAATGTCTAACAACGGTATGCTTTAATTCTGTCCCTCTTCCTTTTAATTAAAATTACTTACAAAACAGATGGACTGGTAAGCTATATTAAGCTACTAAACATTTTGCTCAAATATTCTCCGTGGTGCAATCGGCAAAAATCAACTCCTCTCTGCAGATAAAAATGATATAATGCTCGTCTCCTGAGAGAACAGTTGAACCAGTGCTAAAAGTAAAGTGGAACTAAACCAATTATATTTTAGCCCTTTAGCTGGTGCCTTGGGCCAAGTTGTCCAGCATAACCACCAAAGGTAAATGGACTTGAATTAAAAAGACAAGGATGCTTCCTTCCATGCACTGGTAACATTATGAATTCGCTATTGCCAATGATCCTTTTAACTGCCAGAAACTCCATCCACTCTCACACATCACTTTAAATTCTGTTAAACCAGAGAAGTGAAAAGTGATGATGATGATCATGATGATAGAAATAGCTGAATAACCAAAGATTAATCAGAAGAATACTGATAAAAGATCTACTGATGATTCTTCTAATTTTATCTTTTTTATTCAATCTCACAGATTTTGCCTAAGATGCCAAGAACACTGACTGTCCAGTGACTCTGGTGGTTGGACTTTTAACTTCGGAGCAATAGAGGCATGATAACCAGTTAGAGAAGCAAGAATGACCTGGGTGTATGCCTAAAACGCCACTGTGTATGAGGCCAATGATGTCTCTAGACTAAGGAGATGAGATTTCTGTGTCTCATTCCCCTCATCTCTCTAACGAAAATACACTCCCCACCAGCCCTACTGATGACTGACTTGTGCTAGGAACTAAGTAAGAACTTTCCGTGAATAAACCCTGCTAACACTGCCAAAAACTTATGGAAAAGCTAAGCAGAGAACAGAAACAAGCAGACTAACAACTGTTAACATTCTCAGTTGGGTAGCACTGTACTAACAAGAAGACACCTGCTTCCTAAGGAAAACCAAGATGTGAAGAGAAAAATGCAGCATCGAGAGAAAAGTCCTCTCTAGAAACTCCGCTGTTACTAGGTAAATCCCAAACTTACGGAAAGTGAGCACTGACTTCCTAGGCAAGAATGTTGTTTCTAAGCAAACTTACTGGGGCTTTGGATCCATTCCAAAGCATAGGCTCATTCGGCTCGAATGGAAAATAGAGACAGCATCATTCCAAGAGCCAACCTGCATTAAGAACAGTGCAGATCAATAGTGTACTTGGCATCTGTATGCCAAACTGGTAGGTGCTGCAGGCATGCATAACTAATGCACAAAGTCTTAATGTTTTTCAAAAGACCTTCAACAAGTTGCACTTGACATTCACAAAAGAGCACATTCTTGGTGATAATGCTATTTCTCTCTTTGGTTTTAAATTAAATGTGACACTCATAATTTAATCTCTACACTAACCAATTATATATCAGAAAAATTGACTCGGAGGAAGCCATTTTCTTCACTGATTTAAGTTACAAAGAGGAATTCAAATAAAGTTATCAGAAGCCTTCTTCTCCTCCCTTTCAGTAGTGTTGCCTACATTTCAGCTTTTTCAAAAAGTATCCAACTTGACAATATAACAAAAGCAGAAGAAAAATGTTATTATTTTTAAGTTCTATTTGACTTATGTTCTTAACAATGTTTCCTCACTAATGGCAGAGTTCCATGACATAAAACTAATTTGCCATCTACTGCAGGTGATTTTTATTCTGAATTCTAAAATTTTATATTGAAGAGCGAAACAAAATTACAAATAACCCATTTGGCTAGAACTTGTAAAAGGAAATCTGTTTCCGCAGCAATGGTGGAATCCACTTACATTTCTAACTAGGTATTTTAAATATAATTATAAATTTAAATAGTCTTTATTTTAATGGGTTCACCTAAATCATATACTAGCACCTGTAGAATTGAAATTTGTCACATTAATTCTATAACACTGTGCTTACCATGAATATATTTCAAAGTGTCTAATAGCTGAAAACTTATCAAACACATTTTTAAATTACAAAGAAACTCAGAATCACAGTATCCTAAATCCTAAAGTTAAAATTCTTAAAGTATGTTCCTACTCTTAATAAATCTCAATAATAATAGTTGCTTCCCTTTATAGTCTTTTAAAATTGGGGGTAATGTTAGGAACTAAACAGAAAATTTAATAACTAGAATCTCTAAAACTAGCTCAGTGAATAATTACTCAACACATCAGAGCTGTATGTGTTTTTGGCAAAACATCAGACATATACATACAAACATATCTTTCTGTCTGACTTTTTAGAGTTTTTATTTCTCCCCATGTCTCCTGATATTTTTTCTACTGTGACTCTCAGGTATGAATACGTTGTGTCAAACCCTATGCAATTAAGTACTTTTAATTTTACAACCAAATCATGAGCAGGTATTAACCTCACTTAAATATTCTGATCTCTAATGGAAGTTCTTTCCAAAGTCAAAGCAACTGGTCCAACCAGTGGCTTACATGGAAACAAATTTAAAATTGGCTGGAGATGTCAATTAAAAAAATAAGGAAATATGAACCGGACTTATGATGATATAAGCATTACCCACCATTACTGCTCTTCTCAGATATTTATTGTTATACAGCAACAGTAATTCTTTCCACACACTATATCCTACATAATCTGCCATCATCTTCTCTACTGTCCTACATTTCAGATAGTATAGATACTATCTTCTTTTGGGGGGTGAGGAAAGTGAAATCAAACAACAAATTCACACTGGAAACAA
Organism: Redunca redunca; assembly: GCA_006410935.1. Classification (NCBI taxonomy): domain Eukaryota; kingdom Metazoa; phylum Chordata; class Mammalia; order Artiodactyla; family Bovidae; genus Redunca; species Redunca redunca. Next base: position 237,298 of record SJYQ01001009.1, read on the forward strand.
GAATATTAATAAGGATTCAGGATTATCTGTCTAAAAGTCCAGCATTCAACAACTAATGTGTGTCTTACAGAACCCACATTTCTTGTGTTCCTCACTAGCAGGTATGCGTATGCTAACCTTTTGAATAAATTCTTGTTATCACCAAAACTCACTTAAATCTTGTCTAAAAGGAGAGAAGAAAAATCACATCACACTGGTGAGCATTCCCAAATGTATGCTGGAACTATTATTAATCAGTCAAACCACCCACGATCAGAACAGATTAAGTCTTCCTTTTCTTCCTCCAGTTTTACTGAGATATAATTGACATGGAGCACTATGAACATTTAGGGTGTACAGCATAATGACCACTTAAACACATCAAGAAATGATCACCACAGTAAGTCCAGTCAACAGCCATCATTTCTTAGCAGTTCAGTAACTCAGTCGTGTCCAACTCTTTGCGACCCCGTGGGACTGTAACACACCAGGCTTCCTTGTCCATCACCAACTCCCAGAGCCTACTCAAACTTATGCCCATCGCATTGGTGATGCTGTCCAACCATCTCATCCTCTGTCATCCCCTTCTCTTCCCACCTTCAATCCTTCCCAACATCAGGGTCATTTCAAATGAGTCAGTTCTTCGCATGAGGTGGCCAAAGTATTGGAGTTTCAGCTTCAGTAACAGTCCTTCCAATGAATATTCAGGGCTGATTTCCTTTAGGATGGACTGGTTGGATCTCCTTGCTGTCCAAGGGACTCTCAAGGGTCTTCTCTAACACCACAGTTCAAAAGCATCAATTCTTTGGCCCTCAGCTTTCTTTATAGTCCAACTCTCACAGCCATACATGACTACTGGAAAAATCACAGCCTTGACTAAACAGACCTTTGTTGGCAAAGTAATGTCTCTGCTTTTGAATATGCTATTTAGGTTGGTCATAGATTTTCTTCCAAGGAGCAAGTGGCTTTTAATTTCATGGCTGCAGTCACCATCTGCAGTGACTTTGGAACCCAAAAACTAAAGTCTGTCACTGTTTCCATTGTTTCCCCATCTATTTGCCATGAAGTGATGGGACCAGATGTCATGATCTTAGTTTTCTGAATGTTGAGTTTTCAGCCAACTTTTTCACTCTCTTCTTGCACTTTCATCAAGAGTCAATAAGCTCTTTAGTTCTTTGCTTTCTGCCATAGGGTGGTGTCATCTGCATATCTGAGGTTATTGATACTTCTCCCAGCAATCTTGATTCCAGGTTGTGCTTCATCCAGCCCAGTTTCGCATGATGTACTCTTCTTACACATAAGTTAAATAAGCAAGGTGACAATATACAGCCTTCATATATTCCTTTCCCGATCTGGAACTAGTCTGTTGTTTCACATTCAGTTCTAACTGTTGCTTCTTGACCTGCATACAGATTTCTCAGGAGGCAGGTCAGATGGTCTGGTATTCCCATTTCTTTCAGAATTTTCCACAATTTGTTGTGATCCACACAGTCAAAGGCATTGGCATAGTCAATAAAGCAGAAGTAGATGTTATTCTGGAACTCTTTTGCTTGTTGGATGACCCAGCAGATGTTGGCAATTTGATCTCTGGTTCCTCTGTCTTTCTTATAGATAAAAAATTTCTTGCTGTATAGTTGCTAAGTCGTGTCCGACTATTTTGTGACCACGTGGACTGTAGTTCGTCAGGCTCCTCTGTCCATGGGATTTCCCAGGCAAGAATACTAGAGTGAGTTACCATTTCCTTCTCCAGGGGATCTTCCCAGCCCAGGGATCAAACCTGCATCTCCTGCATCGGCAGGCGGGTTCTTTACCACTGAGCCACCGTGAAAGCCCCAGATACGAAGTAAGGGAAACAGAAAAAAATATATTTTCCTTGTGATGAGAATTCTTAAGACTTACCCTTTAACAACAGTGTTAACTATATTAATTGTGTTGTACATTACATCCTTAGCACTTACTTACATTAACTGGAAGTTTGTATCTTTTGACTGCCTCTATCCAATTACCTCTCCCTCCCCCTCCTGCCTCTAGTAACCACAAACCTGATATTTTTTTCTACAAGTTTCTTTGTTTTGAAGTACAATTGCCCTGAAACACTATGTTAGCTCTTGTTGTATAGGATAGTGATTTGATATTTCTCTACATTTTAAAATGGTCACTACAGTAAGTCTAGTTATGACCTGTTACAATACAAAGATTACATAATTACTGACTGTATTTCCCACACTAGATATATCATATATGTCACTTGTTTATTTTGCAGTTAGAAGTTTGTACCTTTTAACTTCCCTTATCTATTTATTTCCTCCCCTCTAGCAACTACCTATTTGCTCTCTGTATCTATAACTGTTTCTATTTTGTGTGTTCATTTGTTATTTTTTTATGTCATATATAAGTCAAATCATAAAGTATTTGTCTTTCTTTTTCTGACTTATTTCACTTAGTTTAATACCCTCTAGGTCCATTCATGCTGTTCCTGATGCCAAGATTTCATTCTTTTGTAATGGCTGAGAAATATCCAATTGCATATAGATACCACGTCATTTTCCATTTGTCTTAGGCTGCTTCCATACTTTGGTTACTGTGAATATGCTGCAATGAACACAGTGGTACATGTATCTTTTCTAATTAGTACATTTGTTCCTCAGATAAATACCCATAAGAAGAATTACTGGATCATATGGTATTAATAGCTCGATTTCGAAGTTTTTGAGCAATCTCCATACTATTTCTTACAGTGACTACACCGCTTTCCCACCAACCATGCAAGAGGTTTCCTTTTCTCCACATCCTCACCATCATTTTCTATTCCTTGTCTTTTTTAATACACGTTATGACAGATGTGAGTTGGTGTCTAACTGTTGTTTTAAGTTTCATTCCACTAATTCTGATTAGTGATGTTGAGAAAGCAGATCAGGTCTTAAGAGAAAACTTCAAAGACCAAAGTCACTGGACTTGAAAATGCTTAAGGATCCTAAGACTGAAAATAACATGGACTACAGGTCAAGAGCTAAAACCCTCAGGAGTTTATGAACATACAATTAGAGGCCAGGTATGGACACATTAGTCCCACCTCTAAGGGTGATTTCCAAAGTCTTTGCAAACTATTCCTCCCATCAAAATACCTCTCCCATAACAGAGCTCTTCGTATTTACTAATTAGGAAAATAAAAGCAAAACCTGCTAGGAAATCAAAAATTCATTGAAATGATTTTCTTTTTTATCATTATGTATCATCTATGGTAAACATGAGATTCTTCTGAGGAACCAAATTCATAGGCACACAACACTTTGATATATATTTCACTTTTTCTATATTCTGTCTTTTATAATCTGTTCATAATTAGGAATAAGATATGCAATTTTTATACATCCATTAGATATGAACCTAGGAAACTCTCAATTAAGCTTAATTGAAAAAGTGTATGGAATAAAAATTGAGGAAAGGTCTTTAATAAGTCCAACATAGCTGAAGTTCATCTCTAACAACCTTGGGGCAGGGGTACACTCATCTGCCAAAAAATGCCTATGGGAAGGACCATGTCATGGTCTCCTTATATTCACAGAGCCCAGGAAATTAAAGGTACTTGAAGAAATTCAGTTGAACAAATAGCCTGCCAACTGTGAACACACAGCCAGCCAGCCATGGGTCCTTAGCAGTGAAATATCTTGTTAATGAGAAATCATCTGGCCTCTGGCCATAGTCTTTTCCTGTTTGCACTCCTGGAGTGTTTTTTTTTTTGTTGTTGTTGTTTTAAGAAAACAATGTAGTCCATTTAAAGTCTCTTTATAGCTGCCTGTCATTTTCAAGAAAAATCCCAAATTCTTTAACATGACAGTCTGTGTTGTTCTGAAAAAAACAGAAGAAAAAGATTCTCTGTACCATGGTGTTTCTTTAGTCCCATCAAACTGCTATTTTGTAGTTGCTGGCAAGTATGTGTTCGCTTCAGCAATCCCTAAATCAGGTAGTAGCAATACCGTTCTTAATCCTAGCCCAACACAAGTAACCACTCCTTTCTCTGTACTTCCCAAAATCATGAAGGTAATTCTAACAGCCATAGTCAAAACAAACCATATACTTACACCTCCACTTACCAGAAGTCTCTGAGTTTTTTAAATGTACAGTTTAGACTTAGACACAGAAAAGGCAATGGCACCCCACTCCAGTACTCTTGCCTGGAAAATCCCATGGACGGAGATGCCTGGGGGGCTTTAGTCCATGGGGTCACTAAGAGTCAGACACGACTGAGACTTCACTTTCACTTTTCACTTTCATGCATTGGAGAAGGAAATGGCAATCCACTCCAGTGTTCTTACCTGGAGAAGCCCAGGGACGGGGGAGCTTGGTGGGCTGCTGTCTATGGGGTCGCACAGAGTCGGACATGACTGAAGCGACTTAGCAGCAGCAGACTTAGACACATTTGTATCTTCAAGGCTATCACTATGCCAGTCACAGGACAGACACTCATTAAATGCTCGCTGAATCGAAAACTGTCATTGCTTCATAACACACATGTAGTTGACTCTGATGGATCTGTCTTTATGGACAGACTAGATGTTGCTTGAGGACAACCACAACAAACTCATTCATCTCATTATTTCCAGAACTCATTACAATATCCAACACAAAACAGATGGGAAACAAACCTTGATAGAGTTAAAAAAAATTACTCAGTAGATGATGTATTAGGATAAGGACATTACGAGAAAACTAAAATACTACTAAGTAATAATCCTTAAGAGGCTCCTTACAATATGTTAGGAATTGATACATTAAACTGATAAAAAGATATCAATAATAGCAACCTGACAGAAACTCTAGTAACCTGTGTTTATTTTTACAGCAGTATTTTAGTTAAATCCATCTCTTTACACCTTTTTCTCTCATTTCTTTAAGAGCAACAGAATATTAATTTAGAGATACTATCATGTCAGGTGGAGAAGGCAATGGCACCCCACTCCAGTACTCTTGCCTGGAAAATCCCATGGACGGAGGAGCCTGGTGGGCTGCAGGCCATGGGGTCGCTAAGAGTCGGACACGACTGAGCAACTTCACTTTCACTTTTCACTTTCATGCATTGGAGAAGGAAAGGGCAACCCACTCCAGTGTTCTTGCCTGGAGAATCCCAGGGACGGGGGAGCCTGGTGGGCTGCTGTCTCTGGGGTCGCACAGAGTCAGACATGACTGAAGTGACTTAGCAGCAGTAGCAGCAGCATCATGTCAGAAGAATAAAGACACTAAAGAGTATGCAAAGCAGAAAGCTAAATCTTATTGCCTCTAATGCCAATAAGCTGGTCAAATAAACCTATATGTGGGCCATATGTGATAAATTCAGAGTATGCTCCAAAAAAAGATCAGGCCTATATAAAAACACCATAAAGGAATGAAAATTTAAGTTCCACTCAGTCATGTTTCGATGAACTAATAATTGTAAACTATTCAGTAGGCCACATCCCCTCCAAAAACCAAAACAAGCAAATAAACAAACAAAAAAATGCTACAATAGTGATGCCTCCCTCGTTTTCTCCAAGTTTTTCTTCGTTAGTAATTACAGCAGTAGAAGCTAAAAATAATTGTGTCATCTGGTAGTTTCTTCTAGTAAATTATTTTTTTTTCTTTAAGGCACATTTAAAAAAGCTTTTCACAAAAACAAAAAGAGTCATATTCCCAATATCCACGATAAAGATATCATAATTTATATTGTTGAAGCCAGTGCCAAAGCTTTTCCATAGAAGAGAAATCTAAATCATTTGCCTCATTTTAAATTATGTTATAGAAGCTTAATAAATGCTAAAAAAAAAAAAAAAAAATTGGATTTTCCTGCCTAGCAAATGATTTTGTCCAAGGCAGGAAGGCCTGTTGAAGTATTTAGCCTGTCTACAAGGTCTACTTGAACTTGTCTATGTGCTCATGATGTGTAAACATGCACGCACGCATGCACACGCCCGCATGCAGACACACACACACGCACGCATGCACACACACACCATCACCATGGGACAGATCCCAATGTCTTGACGTATGTACAAGATCTCAGCCACACTGCTCAAATTCTTTCCACAGTCCGTAGTAAAAAAGACAAAGATGTTAAGTGTAAAAAAGTAAGACCAAATGTAAATGTTACATGTTTAACTAAGAATAGGAATATCAAAAATGTAGCTAGGCTCTGCTTCCCTGCCGCCGCGGAGCCGCGCAAGGGCGGAGGCTCGGATGCATTCAAGATTCGGCTCCACCCGTAACCCACCGCCAGGGCCGAGGAAGGCACTGCTGCTGGAGGTGTAATGGACGTTAATACTGCTCTGCACGAGGTGCTGAAGACCGCCCTCATCCACGACGGCTTAGCACGTGGAATTCGCGAAGCTGCGAAAGCTTTAGACAAGCGCCAAGCCCGTCTGTGTGTGCTTGCATCCAACTGAGATGAGCCTATGTCTGTCAAGTTGGTGGAGGCCCTTTGTGCTGAGCATCAAATCAACCTGATTAAGGTTGATGACAACAAGAAACTAGGGGAATGGGTAGGCCTCTGTAAAACTGACAGAGAGGGAAAACCCGGTAAAGTGGTTGGTTGCAGTTGTGTGGTGGTCAAGAACTATGACAAAGAATCTCAGGCCAAGGATGTCATCGAGGAGTACTTCAAATGCAAGAAATGATGAAATAAAAAACTGAGTTCTTGTTTTCAAAAAAAAAAAAATATGTAGCTAGGACTGAGCAATGAACACAAACTACAGTTTCAGACTCTGTGGAGCGTATGGAATAGAAAAAAGATCCTTATCTTTCGAGTTCTTTGGAGTCATACAGATTCAAATTTAAATCCCACCCCTCACCCGCACCCACTTACCAGTTGTATCACTAAGACAAATTAGTTAATAAGCCTCTGTTTCTTCCTCTAGAAAACTATAATAACATTGCTGACATCATAAGTTTACTGTGGTTATTAAATCAAATGGAATCTGTAAAACAACAGGCTCTCAATATATGTTATATTCCTTCTTCATCTCCTAATTTACAATAAACTTCAAGAGAATTTGAATTTCATTCCTGAGTTTAGAAAAAATATTACCCTTTCATGACAATGCAAAACGTATTAATACAATGATCTTTAAAATCTCAGAATTGGGCAGCAAGTATAATTATATTATAGATCTGACAGTGTCAATGCATCAAAGAATTCTCACAAATCCCTTATATGCTAATTAATTCAAGTATTTTAATAATTTTTCTATTTAATAAAGTACTCTTCCTAAATTTTACGTAAAAGTCACCTTTAAGGTTTTGCAACACCTAAAAGGTGTTTTAGATTATCATCATACAATCAGTTAAAAACTGCAGTTGAATTAATAGTATGCAAACCAAAGAATCTAAAGCAGTCCTAAAAACATCTTTAATTTGGTTATTGGATCAGTATTCCAATGCTATCAGTTGTATAGTAGGACTGAAGTGAAGTGAAGTTGCTCAGTCGTGTCCAACTCTTTGCGACCCCATGGACGGTAGCCTACCAGGTTCCGCCATCCACGGGATTTTCCAGGCAAGAATACTGGAATGGGCTGTCATTTCTTTCTCCAGGGGATCTTCCCAACCCAGAGATCGAACCTGGGTCTCCTGCATTGCAGACAGACACTTTACCATCTGAGCCACCGGGGAAGCCCATTGAAGGAGTGATGCAACTCAAATACATACTGAAAATAATTTTTTAGATTTTCTCAATAGTTATAGCTCAATTATGAATCAGACATCTTTATAAGCTTTACTAATTAGATTAATGAATGCTTACTTATTAAAAATAAACTATGTTTCTATATTTCAAGATTTCACCTAAATACTTTTTATTCTATATTTTGCTCTCAACACTAGGAAGTAGCTTCAGAAAGAATCATGCTAATCTAGACTATATTTTGAATTAATTCAGGGACTTCTTAAGCTCCAGGGAAATGCTTTTCAACCTGCTTAAGGTCAGACAGCTGAAGACAGGCCAATACCCCACAAGCAAACTTCAGCAACCCCGGGAATACTCACTTCACCTCTGTGGGATCAATTTGGGAACTCATGGGAAAAGTGTTCCCAAGAGTTCTACTTATACCAACACAATCTCACCTTTTAGATGTTAATCTTCTAATCATTCTAGAATTGAGAGATTGAGAGCTCATTGGGGAGAGAGAGTGTATGTGTGTGCCTGTGTGTGTGTGTGTGTGTGTGTGTGAGAGAGAGAGAGTGTGTGAGAGAGAGACAGTGTGTGTGTGTGTAAGGAGAGGTGGGGAGACCAGGTCAGAAGAGATACTGCTGGACCCAAGTACACATAAGTGGAAATAATTCCTATGTTTAGTGCTAACATTGCTGTATCAACAGTATGAACTTATATACAGTGGCAAGTTTCTAGAAGGAAAAAAAACGAAATTAAATTTAAAAAGTGGCATGCTAATAGGAGAAATACATGCTACTATTTTTAATTTCTCTAGGAGTAAAACTGACTAACTATGCATAGTATTGGTTTACTATAAATCTTAGTACAGGAAAAAATACAACATCCTGAGCTATAAGAGAAGAATTATGCTCGTACCTCCTCAAGCACATTTAATCTCAAATATAAGCTTCTAAGATTATTCTTAAAAATCTTCCTCACTCTCTTCACCTTTATAAAGAGGATAAATCTGTCATCCAAAGTCTGCTATGAGGCTTGAATAAGACAAACTTATTCAGTATGTGACCTAGGGGTTAATTATGGATTAATTAATATTATGTGCATGTAAATATTCTTGAAGTAACAAGTGAATTTTATTGCCAAAAAAAATAATATCAGAAAGTAGCATATGATACACTAAACTAAAATAATCAGAATTATTTAATCTATCTGAAATATTATTATCTTTAAAAGATGTAAAACTCTA
>SJYQ01001009.1:259167-297829 GCA_006410935.1 Redunca redunca
ATTTATAGATGCAGGGAAATAAAGATATACACTGCTATTTTATACATCAAAAAGAGAATAAAGAATATATAATTATGAGAACTGCTTTAAAAGTACATTTGAATCTTTCAGAGTGACTTTATTGTCCTATTTAGAAAACTTTACTTAGTTATAACCTACAATGAAGACCCTTAATCAAGCCATCCATTAAAAGATGTTATGATAATACTGTGACAAAAGAAAAGCACAAAGAATTGAAGTAATCTGAATCTGTAAGTCACTTAAAATTTGAAACAGAAAAACTTAAATAAGATATATTTCATAAAAAAAATACCTGACTTAGTAGATGTTCTGATTACCATCACGGGTAATAATATATATTAATATATTGGAAGTTTCCAAAATGTAAAAATCTTACCCGTAATAAGTTCAGATAACTGACTAGGGTTGATGCCAACAATGAAGTAGGAGGAACAGATCTAACTTGAATTATTGCAAGTTGGAAGTATTTTGTCTGGATTCCCCATACTAACCAGATAGATTATGGTAGATTGTCATTTGCATTTGTGCTAACCTTTAATATTTTCCATTACAAAGAAAAATAAAAATTCAGTGAGTTTCAGTCCAAAAAATAGTTTGTTCTTCCCTCCTTTAATGACACTCAGTATGGTATCTTACATATGGCATTTCAGTTGAGCAGATCAGCTCCAGTCAGCTCTGCTCCTCGAAGGGACTGGCATAGAATACGAGACAGGATTCTGGCCCCAAGCCCAGGGCAGTCTATATTTTACCACCAATCATATATATTACCCCTGTCCTGACACTGAAAACACACACTCTGTGCCAATCGTCTATTTTCAGGGAAAATGCATATGCATCTTGGGATAATTCCCATTTACAACTGGCAACGTAATCCAAAGAATTAAATCACATTCCTTGTTTGATTCAAAGCCAATGTAGTGATGCCTAAAATCTAAATACAGGCACTGAATTGCAACAATATCACAATAAAGAAATGAATTAATGAGAGCATAAATTCTATACTCCAGGACTATGTAAACCCTAAAATAAGTTGTAAGAATAGAATAACCTAAATATGTCCTTCTTCCTTTATGGTGTTATTAATATAAGATGCTCTCTTTGAAGAAACTTAGTTTTGAGATATGGTAATTGTTAGTAATTTAGATGAATTCTTACATTTAAAAGAATATACTGGTCTGTGAAATCTAAAGATCTGGAAAGCTCTGGTAAAATCTGGCTATAAAGTAAAGAAGAAATATTTTAATTAAAAGGAACACAAAATTTAATAATATGTTTTGTTTATAGATTTCTCTTAAAAAGATGGGAGAGATTAGAACAGGTATAAACTTGTAAGCTTTGAGCCAAGAGAGAGCAAAATGGAAGAGACTGAAAATAAAATAGGAACACAGATTGTGGAGGGAAACCCCAGTTTTGGGAGAGATGGGAAGCAAATGATTTTAAAAACAGGCCATGACATTAACTTCTGACAGAGGAAAGTACATGTTTCTGGGTTGGAGGGAAACCGCTACAGGTAGAGATAAAGTCTGAAGATGTTAGAGCTGAAAGAAGAAGAAAGTCTGACCTCCACTCTCACAACTAAAGTAAATCAAATACTCTCCATTCTGAAGAGTATATACTCACAATGACTCTTCCCCCTCTCCAATTCCTTTAGAGATTACAGTCCTGTAGTCAGACTGACTTACGCCTTTCTCCTTATGAAGAAAGAGGAAAAACAGTGCTTCTGTGAATTTCATCCAAGATTTCCTGGTCAATCTGAAAACATATAAATCTAGTACAGTTTACACCAGCCTATGCAAACTTTACTGAGTCAGTAGGGTTTATAGAACTAAGGGTCCCAAATTATATCCTGTAGTACTCAGACAAACAATGAATTTCCAGTCTAAAATCTGGAGTGTCACTCAAAACAGTTTCAGATGACAAGACAAAATGTAACACCGAGAAAGCTCCATTGCAAGTATTTAAATATTAATCACATCCCTCTCTTCCAAACACTATATACTGAATCATTCATCTGAACCAACAGAGGAACACATAAGCCAATACTTTTGAAAGTGTTTCCTGCTTATTAGAAGAAAACTGTTACTACTCAAATTATAAAATCCTATAACTTATTCCTGAATAAACACTGGGATAGATATAGATAGAAAGGTAGATGATTAGCAGATATACATATAGACAGATATAGATGGACAGATGGACGATTAGACAGACAGACAGACATGCTTGGTATTGTAGGCCCTTTGAGGAGTGTGTCATCCATCCAAGAAAGTACCATTATGTCTGGCCTCAATAGAAAAGTTTAGGTGGTGATAAGGTTAAAATACAAAATGTGCCTTTAGTTTTATTTTAAATTATAGATATATCAGTGTACTTTTATAAACACGCTTGTAACATTCATGTGAAGTGAAGTGAAGTTGCTCAGTCGTGTCTGACTCTTTGCAACCCCATGACTGTACCGGGCTCCTCCGTCCATGTGATTTTCCAGGCAAGAATACTGGATTGGGTTGCCATTTCCTTCTCCAGAGGATCTTCCTGACCCAGAGATCGAACCCAGGTCTTCCACATTGTAAGCAATCTAAAGCTTTAATGTGAACCTCTTTGCAATTTTCTGTGATATACATTTGAGCTATTTAGACAATCAACTTAAACTTGAATGCAAATTATTCAGTCATTGACCTTAACTAAAGGTCTCTTTTGCTACTTAATATCACAGCCTCCCAATCTTGCTGGGGCAGTTATCAGTGTCCCTCCTTTATAAATGAGAACAATTAGGAACTGAAATGGCAGAACACTCTACAGATTTTGAGATTCCAAAGATCCTCTGGAATATATATTATTATATATATTATATATAATATATATTATTATATAATATATATGAAAGTGAAGTCGCTCACTTGTGTCCAACTCTACAACCCCATGGACTGTAGCCTACCAGGCTTCTCCATCCATGGGATTTTCCAGGCAAGAGTATCTGAATGGGTTGCCATTTCCTTCTCCAGGGAATATTTCTGACCCAGGGATTGAACCTGGGTCTCCCACATTGCAAGCAGATGCTTTACCCTTCTGAGCCACCAGGGACTCTTATAATATAATTAATAGTAATAATATTAACATATTATATATTATTACTACTGTTATTATTATTATATTCTCTGGAATATACATATTGTCAAATGGCTGGTGAATATCATTTGAATAACTATTTAGAGAATTTTAGGAACTTTTTACAACATGAGAAATACATCAAGTCCTTTCCTATAAACGTCTACTGGAAGATAACATATTGGTAGCAGAACATCTCTGAGAATCATTCAGCTGATAAATTTAGTTCCAAGAAAGCAAGTCTAGAGGTGTGATGTTTGGTGTAATCAATAAGTAGTTAAGAGATAAAAGATAATGAGAACTCTTTGATTAAATACTTATAAGTACACATTAATTCAGTCCTAGATGCTAAAGGGGTTAAAGTAAATAGACACAATCACAACTATCCAGCAACACTGATCGTAGAAGGATAAAGAACTGAAAGACTAGAATTGCCTTGGGTCACAAGCTCAGGCAGGTGGGAAGTGAGGACCAGGGATCTGCACCTACTGCAGCGGTTACGAGCCTAGACTCTGGAGGGACTTCCCTGGGGGTCCAGTGGTTGAGTCTGCACTTTCACCACAGAGGGCATGGGTTCAGTTCCTGGTCAGGGAATTAAGATTCTGCATGTCATGAAGTGTAGCCAAAAATATTTTAAAAAGCCTACACTCTGAAGTCCTATTCATTGGTTTGACTGCTAACTCAACCACTTACTAGCTTTGTGACCTTGAGCTACTTTTTTAACCTCTCCATACTTTGCTTTTTGGCCCATAAAAATACATATACAGATACATTCACCCCCATAATAGCCAAATAATATCACGATGCTATATTACATACATACATATGATATCATTTGAATATAGATGAAACACTGGATTAAATGAACTTAAATAGGTCTCCTAAATGTAGGACCTTTGCTGTTGTTTAGTCGCTCAGTTTTGTCCAATTCTTTTGTGACCCCATGGACTGTAGCCCACTAGGCTCCTCTGCGATTGATTACCGGAGGGTGGTGCCATTTCTTTCTCCAGGGGATCTTCCCGATCCAGGGATCAAACCTGCGTTTCCTGCGTTGGCAGGAGGATTCTTTACCATTGAACCACCAGGGAAGCCCTTTATATCACATATATACATATGATATCATTTGAATATATATGAAATGCTGGACTAAACGAACTTAAATAAATCTCTGAAATATATGACCCTAATCACAGGGTTTAATGAGTCTATGAAGATATATAAAGTATGACCAAAATTTAATGGATCATGGCCCCATTTTTCTAGAATCTCTCTATACCTGGGTGCTGTGGAACACGTTTTGGCAAACGCTGCATTGGGTAATTACTGTTCCTCTCCTTAGCAGCAAGTATGGCTCTAAGGACTTCATCATCTGTAAACTTCTCACACTAATCTTTTTTCTTTCTTCCCACCTGACTGGTGTGACTGAGGACAGTGGATCAATTTCCTTTCACAAGAGCTGCACTACTGGCTCTTAATTTTTTATCTCCAGATTCTAATTTATGCTTTAGGCAAAAAATAAAGTATGCCCAGGATATAAGAAAAAGGTATTTCCATTCTAATAACCCTCCCTTAGGCTGATGAAGTCTCCTTTCTGGTACAAATCAATTATGGGATGAGGACTGGTAAAAGGAACACTCTTCTAAGCATTTTTGAAACAACATCATAAAGGTAGCCTCTCTACCTGTATGTAAGGGCAGTAGTCTACATAATCATTTCTAATAAAAAAATCATCTTATCACAGAGATGATAAACATCTGTATAAGGAAGAAAGGACATTAGAAATAGAAACAATAGTTCATTGTACGTGGAAAACTGAGACAAGTGATATTCCGGTGTTGGTAAAGCTCAGGGTCTTACTGGTACTTTTCTTACAATGACCTTTGCGCTCACAGAGTTCAAGTAAATTAAACTTTGTTGAACACTTATTTGGAGGTAATGTCAATTCTAAGTGCTGGTGAGGAAGGCGACCAATCTATCCTTTCCATGCAACGTTTCTATGCTAACAAAAAGTAATAAGCTTTTCATTATTATTATTGTTGCTGTGCTACTATTATTTTATCATGTAATTCACTGAACTAGAAGTAAAAATCTGCTGAAGATGATTCAAAACCTTACGTAAAACAAAGAACACAAGAAGAGAGAGGGGGATTTGTTCCTCTTACGCTGCAGAAAACATCATGCTTTGGTCATTTGGCTCCAGACAAACAGCCTAAGCTTAAATTATTAAAGCTGGATGCTATTATTTTTAAAACACTGCTACCAAGTTTTTTTTTTTTTTTAAAAAAAAAAAACCTAGTATTTTTCCTTTAAAAAAGAAANTCTGAAATTACAAATGAATATGACTGAAAAAATATCAGATAAGAGTGATTATCTTAATAGAGCATTAAAAAATTCTGCTTAGAGATGTCTTACAAGAGACATTAAAAATGAAATTAAACACATGAATATATTTAATGTTCTTTCAGTTTTAATGTTATTAGAACTAAATTGTGGGCCATTTCTCATGAACAGGAATAAAACCAGAAAAGCAAAGGTATGTTTAATTTTCCTCTTAATGGCATGAATAAATCTACATGGGTATGGTAAGCAAAATAGAAAGGGTTGCTTCAATCTCCACAAATGAAACATATCACAGTATGCTGCTTTTCCCCCATGACTAGGATAAAGCTATAAAGAAGCACATCATATGGGAAATTTTTTCTGTTAATTTGGAGAATATTCTAGTTTGACGTTATTATGTAGGCTCTCACTGTTTTCAAAAATTGCATTAGGCCCATAAACTCATTCTAATTGGCAGATTTTAAAAAATGATGTTTATGTTTACAGATCCTAATGCTTTTGAGAAAACAGACACCCATTTCCACTTCTTTGCTTCTCAACACATCGCACTGGTGACAGATGTTTCTGAACTGTTTCAATGTCCCTATCCAAATATAAAATGCGCATTTAATGATACCCATGTGTGTGCATTTATACTTCCAGTCATATCTTTATATCTACAAAAAACCTCTTCCCCTTGGTAATTATATTTCTATTCAATATTAATGAGTGACTGGTCAAGAAATGTCTTGTATTTATATATGCATACACAAAGGATGTTTTTGCACATTAAGATGATTATAGATATACACTTAAGTTTGCTTCAGTGTAAACAGCCACAATGTTTTGTTTTTCTGTTTTAAAAGCTTCAACCTCAAATGCTTATTTTCAAGGCATACAGTATCATTTACTGTGAGAGAGTAAAAGAAATACAGCTTAGTGTCAGCTCGGCTGTCTTTGACTAATCTGCAAGCCACCCACTTTAATGGCTCTTCATAAATAATTCAAATTTTAATTATGCTACCAGCCTCTGACCTGAAGAGAAATGAAGAAAGTAAAGGAAAAGAATGGACAAGGGAAAGCATGTCAGTGGAATCAAATTTTGCATCCAATTTATGACTTGGTGTCTCAAAGCTGCACTTTATTACTCAAGATGCACCTGCTTACTCACCTAAGATGTTTTAAACTAAAATTAGTGCGATGCAAGACTCAACATTATTGATGGAGTCACTCACTCTAAAAAGAGGCTTTTTCACTCTTATTTTAAGGAGCTTTCTCTCTATCACATGTATGTACGTATGTGTGTTTATAGACACACACAGAGAGAGAGACATCCAAATACATACTACATTACAGCAGCCTCTCCCAATTAGGTCTCTCCTCTGTGTCTAATTTCAATCTCTCTCTTCTGTCCTGAAAATCCATTGAGGTTCACTGTATTATTAGGCATGTTCCTATCACTGCAGTGACACATCTGATCTCTGTTATATTAAAAAAGGGACATATAAGTCTTCTCCCAAACCCAGGTCTTACAAGTTATTGTTAGAAGGACTGCTGCCAAATTAATGGCTGGCTGAACAGACTTAGGAAAATCTAACTGCATCTGTCATGTGGAAAGCTGGCCAAGGTAGATCTGACAGGCAGTACAAGCCTGAATGATCTCCTCCCACCTAAAAACATCTTTTAATTGCATCAGGTCTCTCAATACACAGTTGAGCATCTGCTCATTAGAAGCAAAGCACTATTTCTCGAATTGAAATGCTAAATTTCACTGCATCATTTTTTTTCTAAATATTGCCTTACATTTTTCCTAAAGCAACGCAGACCCAGTAGTATTTAATCTAAGATCTCTGGGGCCAAGCCTAACCAATACATATTAATGATTAATGTTTTTTTCATTTTTTGATGCCTGTAGTGTTTTCATCCCTTTATTTAACAATGAATACATTTGGATTTCATTCAACAACATCCCCAAATCCCATTTGTAATAGGTCCTTTTGGCTTATTTTATCAATGTACAGATATAAATCTAGAAATTTAATCTGCCTTAGGTTCCTTTTCTTCTCCAAATATCTGACTGATACTGTAAGCCCTTATGAAAGATTTGGAAACGTCTTTTGGGCTCCATGTAAGAGTATAATATAGCTAGTCTCAAGAGTAAATTTATCTTAAAACTGCATCTCATACTTCAACAACATGCCATTATTTGCAGCCCACTTTCCATTTTTTTATATATTAAATTTTTGATTTTTCAATCATTCTCCTCTTTATTTTCCTTCTCCATTATCCAGGATTTGATTCTGAGAAATGAGAGACAATACAGAATCTTATATTTTTGGTTAGCTATTTTTTAATAGTTCTAGTTCTGTCTATATGACGTTAAAAGAATCAGATGGAAATATATTCTACCTCATTAAACCATCTATTAGATCTACATGGTAGTATATTTATTTGTGTGTGTGCATCCAATGCACTGTTTTTTTTTTGTAATGAAATTATACAGAGACAGTCTTAGCATAGTCATTCAATTACTTTTAAAAAGCCACAAAAGCATTTCCATTCAATAAGCCAATTTTGAAAATGAAAGAGAAATTGCCTGGCCTTTAGATAATAATGAGGTACATCTCCTTTGCCTACGTGAAATCCAAGGTTTGATTTAAGATTTGTAAGTGCAAGGTGCTACTAGTTATCAGCAGACAGACTCCTTCACTGGTCACTAGTGTTAAAAATACACATGTACTTCCATTGATTTAAGTAAGTTTGGTGGTGGTGGTGATTTAGTTGCTAAGTCGTGTTCAACTCTTGTGACCCCTTGGACTGTCGCCCACCAGGTTCCTCTGTCTATGGGGTTTCCCAGACAAAAAATTGGAATGGATTGCCATTAATTATATGCTTCTCCAAATACTCTTAGTTTAGAAGAACATACAGTGACAATGGATCTGAGTTCATTCTCATCTGCATTTAAAATATAAAAAATCATAACAGTTGTAGAAATCAACTCATAAGTACTATCTTATAAAATCCCAAATATAGCAGGTCAGTGCCTGGAGCTTCCCATCACTGTCTATTGATAGAAAAGGTCTTTGACTAATTCTGAACAGACCTATGTTTGACCTTTTTCCTTGTCCAAATAAACTGTAAGGAGAAGTATACTATCCTAAAGAAGTACCCATCCAGGATATATTTGATTTGTTCTATACCTACATTTCAATCACGGGACAAACTATTTCTGAAATATATTTTCTTCTACCAGATTCATCAACTAGATGCTTCCAATGAATGTTTACAGAATCTGGCTACCTTTAAAATTAATAAATTAATTTAGACTCAAATAGATTCAAAGTAAATATTAAAATCCAAAAAGGTCCCTATTAAACATATGTAAAATATACACGGAGAAAAAGGATATATCAATATTTTGATTTGCATTTCTCTTGGAGAGAACAAGCACTTTCATATGTTACTGGTGTGGGAGTGTATGGGAGAGGCGGTGTGTAATGACTTTTCTTTTACATTGTTTTTCTTTGGATTGTTAATTTTTTACTTATTGCCATGTAGAAAGTATGACTTTTTGATATGCTCAGGATACAGTCCCTAAGTGTCACATTAACTTACGGCCTAGCACCAACTGGTATTATGTAACAAAATCAAGAAAATATCTCAGAATAATTTATTTGCTAACAATTCATCTTAAGATATTCAATTTTAGCACCTAAACATGTACTGTGGTCTTACTTTAATATTATTGGCACTCGTCTGTTTCTCCCAATAGTCTATAAGTTTCTTGACTACAGGTACTAAATAACGTTCTTGGTATAACCAGTGGCTCACGCTTTTCCTAAAAAGCAACACAACATGTGATTTTCCTACGGATTTGACAAAAGTAAAGATTTTAAAGCTAACAGGAGGTAGGATAGATTGGGAGTTTACAAATGACTTGTTCACACTGCTATATTTAAAATAGATAACTAACAAGGACCTACTGTATAGCACAGGAAACTCTGCTCGATGCTCTATAACCTAAGTGAGAAAAGATTCTGAAAAAGAATAGATCCATGTACTTGGATAACAGAAAAACTTTTTTGTACACCTGATATTAACAAAACACTGTTGATAAGATATTCTCCAGTATAAAACAAAACAAAAATTAAAAAACAATAAAGCCAACTTCTTTATACATACAGAATCTACAAGCTACCTATCTGGAAAATAGAAAAATCAATAAATTATCAAGTTAAAACTCTTTTACTACTTGTAGAACATTAAGTCACCTCAATGTTTTATATAAGCAGAGGGAAAAAAGCTAGTTTGGGCATAAAGTTATGTTTCTAGTGTTTTATTTTTTTTTTTTTAATTTTAGTGAGTTAGTTAATGAAAGTCATTCAGTCGTGTCCAACTCTTTGCGAGCCCATGGATCATACAGTCCAGGGAATTCTCTAGGCCAGAATACTGGAGTGGGCAGGCTTTCCCTTCTTCAGGAGACATTCCCAAACCAGGGATCGAACAGAGGTCTCCCGCACTGAAGGCAGATTCTTTACCAGCTGAGCCACCAGGGAAGCTTTTTTAATTTTAGTAAAACATAATGGAGAAAGATTGAAATTGATCTAAAGAAATAAACAACCATAATTACGCCAAAGTTAAAACTGTCTTATAAAAAATTTTCATCATAGATGGCTACGATTTAATGTTTCACATATAATTTCTATAAATGCTCAATAAGTACTTTAGTTGAAAGCATTCATAAAATATAATAAATATGAAATTAACTTCTAATGGTTCTTTCACAAAAACAGGTGAAACAATCAATGCCCTACTGATAATACGGAGAGAACCTGAGGTATACTGTTTGGGGTTTATTTAATCACAACCCTGTATGGACATCACCCAGTTATTCACTCTCCCTCCAAACAAACATGGTTCACTCTGATTTTTCTACACTCCACCCTATTTTTTAATCAAAACCAGAAATACCCAAAAATAAGAGTTACTGGCTAGAGTCATGTGGACCATGTTTGGACAAAAAGTTGAAAAACCAGTTTTGCCACAAGGAGCAAGGTGTCTTGCACAGCGGCTTAAAGGATGAAAAGCAAAGATGAGCTTTAGAGAAAGTGGGAATGAAAAGAGGACTGGAGAGACCCCTGAGCCAAAAAGTAAGAGGATAAAATAAGTACCAGTATTCAGATGGTAAATCTGAAGAGTCTGCTAAACACCTTAGAACAGGAAAAAGACAAGAAGAGGGTGTCAGGAAGCTTCAATCCAGAGTTCTGACTGTACAAGAAAGTGAAGAGAGGAACTTGAAAAGAGGATGTTTCCTCAGGCCAGAATCACAGCACAAGATGAACCGGCATGAAAAACTGCCACAAAGTTTAAGTAGTCTGCAACGGAAAGTGGATGGCCCCTGTACACTCTCCCAACTGAAAAAGACCAGCGTCCACCTGATTATCAGAAACATAAACATCTTTTTCTCAAAGGTCACATTCAGAGACTCATCATGAAGTACATATTCTCCTCTTTTATCTCGCACTGCCAAGTGCAGTCATTCAGTCCTGTTCGACTCTTTATGGCCCCATGGACTGTACCCCGCCAGGCTCCTCTGTCCATGAGATTCTACAGGCAAGAATACTGGAATGGATTGCCATTTCCTTCTCCAAGGGATCTTCCCAACCTAGGGATCAAACCTGGGTCTCCAGCATTGCAGGTAGATTCTAACATCTGAGCCACAAGGGAGGCCTTCTACATTTGCATTAGAACAGTTTTCTTTCAAGATGTCTTCACTTTCTAGGATTTCTACAGCACTGGTCTTCCTCAATCTGATTTTGAAATCTTCCAGCCCATACAGTGCTAAAGCTGCCAAAATGAATTTAAAATAATACCAATACTTATTTTCTTTCTTTATTAGTCATGAGAGGACTACCTTCACTAAAACAACAGTAAGATGGATTTAAGCCTATAATTCTCACAATGCTTTAAAATGGACAACATTTTCTCCATCTTACTGGTTAAGTCATAAAATTCAAGTCCAGACATGTCCACTTTCAAGTGTAGAGGTTTCCTAGGGCACAGGCCATACAAGCCCCATTGATTATCTGGCTTCTATGGGCTTTCCTCATAACTCATTTGGTAAAGAATCCACCTGCAATGCAGGAGACCCTGGTTCGATTCCTGCATCGAGAAGATCTGCTGGAGAAGGGATAGGCTCCCCACTCCAATATTCTTGGGCTTCCCCAGCTGGTAAAGAATATGCCTGCAATGCAGAAGACCTAGGTTGTGAAGATCCCCTGGAGGATGGAAAGGCTACCCACTCCAGTATTCTGGCCTGGAGAAACCCAACAGGCCATGGGTCACACAGAGTCGGACGTGACTGAGCGACTTTCACTTCACTTTACGGACTTACTGGTCTCGCATTTCATCATTTCCTTTATGCACAATAACCTTATTGTGCACCATCTGAAATTCTCTTAAGCTTTCTCTTCACCTCAGGAGTCTGAGAATTGTTCTCCCCACTTCTATAGTATTTGTACATCTATTAAAATTGTTTGTCTAATGGATAAACAACAAGGTCCTACTGTATAGCAAAGGGAACTATTTTCAATAATTTTGGTAATAAAACATAGTGGAAAAGAATATAAAAATGGATACACGTGTGTGTGTGTGTGTGTGTGTATAAATGTGTGTATATGTATATGTGTGTGTGTGTTTAATGGAACCACTTCACTGTACAGCAGAAATTAGTAACACATTGTAAATCAACCATAATTTTTAAAAATTTATTTTTGTCTACTTGACAGTCTTCCTCTAATAGACTATAAGTTCCATAAGGCAAAGATACCATCTTTAAATTGTATATCCTTAGTACCCAGCTCAGCTCAATGTCTGGAACATAAGAGGTACTTACTAAAAATTTTCTGAGCAAATAAATGACTGAGGCCTACCAGATATCAGGAAGAAAGCGACAGGAAAGAACTAACCTCTTCATTTACATTCTCCATTCTTCCCAGCTCACAGCCTTAAACTGGGACTTCTAAGAGACATAAAAAGTAGGCAAGCGAGACTACTGTTCCATGTTGTTATACAGTTCTGTTGTTCTGTCTCTCTGGCTTCCATATCTTAAATTAAAGATCCATCATTGGGCTTCCACTAATTAAGTTCTTAACCAGTTCTCTTTAGCTATTTCTAATTTTCCCAATTGTTTACTTTTTCAGGTTTATTCACATATATTTATGCTCATTTGAGTCAAGAGCTATCCTCCCCTGTCCCCGTGCCTGAAGTAACCACTGTTCTAACCCCTGTTACTACAGATTAGTTTTGCTTGTTCTTGAACTTCACATATATCAAATTATGTAGTATGTAGTCTTTTTTTTTGGTCTGGTTTTCTGGGCTCTTATCTATACCTGGGAGATTTGTAACTGCTGTTGTATGTAACAGTCCTTCTTTCTTTTTATTTCTGTGCAACATTCCAAAGTATGAATTCACTAAAGTTTATCCAAAAATGTCTTGTTGAAGGACATTTGAGTTTTCAGACAAAAACTATTACAAATAATTTTACATGACTATTGGTAGACACACATACTCACTTCTCCTGAGTATATTCTAAGAATTGGCTTGGTCATAGCGTTCAATTCAGTCACTCAGTCATATCCGGCTCTTTGTAACCCCATGGACTGCAGCACGCCAGGCCTCCCTGTCCATCACCAATTCCCGGAGCTTGCTCAAACTCATGTCCATTGAGTCAGTGATGCCATCCAGCCATCTCCTCCTCTGTCGTCTCCTTCTCCTCCTGCCTTCAATCTTTCCCAACATCAGGGTCCTTACCAATAAGTTGGCTCTTTGCATTAGGTGGTCAAAGCACTGGTTCTTCAGCTTTAGCATCAATCCTTCCACTGAATATTCAGGACTGATTTACTTGGGTGAGATACTCTCAAAAAATTTTCCACAAAGTTTGCTACAAAAATGGGTATCCTTACATCTAACGTATTTACATTCCAGAAATTGGCATGGCGAGTCTTTAAAAAATCTTTGGCATAGTGAGTCTTCTAAAAAAATTTGACATAATGAAACTTTTAAAAAATTCTGGCCATTCTGGTGAACTTGAAAAAACAGACTTCCTTACTGTCTCCTTCTAACTACTTCTTTAGTCTCATGCATGCTTTTACTTTTTTCATTATGTCCTCTGCCTAATTACTCTAATATCTATAATTTGTAGCTCAACTGTATTTTGTTTCATAATCACCTACTTAAACTGAATTTCTTCCTTAACTGCAAACTCCTCCCCTTGCTGTACCGGATATGTTAATTTCTTCATTCCTATGCAACTCTGGCTCTATTCCCTACTTCCACTTTATAAATATCGTATTTTCACTACAGATTCAACCTTCTGCTCTTGCTTTTCATGTCAACTGTCCGCATATAAAAACTACATCTCTATTACCATCCTTCCTCTGAAGTGTCAATCCTCTAACTTCACTGGCTGTTAACCAGCTACAGCAAGAAAGACTACCATCACCTCAAATTCCTCTGTAGGAAAGTAAAGCCACTGCTTTCTCTAGAACCAAGCTTCCCATCTAGAGTTTCCTCTTAACTACTCAAAAAAATACCATTATTCACCCAATCATTCAATCTCTAAATACTGAGTCTTTTCTTTTTGCTCGTGTTTCTCCTCTATAGTGTAGTCTATGAATTATCTTGATTCTCTCTCAAATTTTATTTCCATTCTTTATCCCATAAAATATACTCATTCCATCAAAATGGAGATTTTAACTCTAACTTGATGTATCTTCTTCCATCCATAAATTAATACATTCCAATTGGCCAGATTTCACACAAGCTTGCTAGTTTTCAATCTGCTGATTTTGGTCCTCAGGCAATCACCACTATCACCACTACTAAGAAAGCAATAGCTAACTAATATTACAAGCATGCTGTGGATATAAAGCTCATTTATTATCCATATTTAGAAGCTGAGCAATGTTGAAGTTTAGAAAGAGAGTTATTAATTAGAGCCAAGGAGATAAAAAGGTTTCAGAATAAAGTAACTGGGTAGAGTAAGGAACGCAGTTAATTACAGTATAAAACTCTAAATCCTTTTCTTCTTTCCTGACTATCTTAACCTATTTGAAATAAATAGAATTTATAATCCTAGATAGTAGATATAGAGTAACAATTCAAACAGTACACACAACACAAATTATAAATTTATCCAAGTCAAAACTCATTTAAGCAGAAATCCAAATAATGAATTTATGAATCAAAATGTATGACAGAATTTTACCCCTAATACAATCTCTAAATGACAGGTATTCTAAATAATATGAAGATAACCTAACTTATAGAATTCCAAGCATTTTAAAATAAACAATTATGACAGCACAGGAATTAGAATATATGATAAGCATGTAAAATAGCCCTTAATGAGTAAAATCTGTACTACAGACAGCGAGATGGTAGCATTGGTTGTCCAGTATCAATTGTAGTAACACTGTCAGTGTCCTATAAGACACCAGTGAGAAAATGGTAAAATCTCTTGAGCAACTTTAAACAATGTGTACAGATTTTTTGAAAGTCCCTTCTTCAAGTGCTGAGGCATGACTCGGTGATGACATCTAATACATAGAGAAAGTAATTCATCTAGTGAAGAAAAGAATAAGGCAAAGTCACATTGTCAGTGCTCTGCTAGAATACCATATGTCTTCCAACCCTTGACTGCCTCTCTGAACGCTTTGAAACTCTCACACTTGTTCATTAAACTCCAGTCATCCTGGCCTTTCTATCCTGGGACCACACAAAGCTCCATGGACCTCAGGGCTTTTGCACTTCCCACCCCCGCCCTCTTCCTGGAGCGGCACCTTCATTCCTGAGCATGGCTCCTTCTCCCAATACATTTTCCTCTCACATCAACACAGAGGAACTTCACTGACTATCACATTCTGCCCAGGCAACAAATTAAGAATTATGTCCCTCTGGTTACCAATCTTCTGAACCTTTTTTTTTTTTCTCAGAGCATTTTTTACTATAAAAAAAAAATCTCTTTTTTACTTTCTTGTTTGTTCATGGTCTGTCTCCTTTAATTTATAAAATATAAGATTACAGCAGGAAATCTGTCCATCTTGGTAACTGCCGTACTCCTAGTCCCTAAAAATACGCCTACCCAATAGCAGCAATTCAAGCAATATTTTCTAATGAATGAGGGCTAGAGTGAACACCTTGTTGACCATCACCTAGTCTTCATACTGTCTCCCCTCTTGGCTTATATGAGGGACTGTACTCTTCTTCCTTCTTCGTTTCTACTGTTTTCTCATTCACTGAAGTCTGTTACTGCTTGTTTATCCTTACTAAACCACAACAAAGGGTTAAGCAAAGTGGAGACCACCAGACCTACATCAGTAACAATATGTGGGCAGTCCTCTCAATGCAACTGCATTCCTACATTCAAAGACTGCTAGAATATAAGCTCCATGAGGGAGGTGATTAGTTTCTGTGCTGTTACTAGCTCGTAAATCAACACCTGATATAAATTAGGCACTCAAAAATAAATAAAATTGTTGAATACATATATTTATGTGTTACTGAATGAGGGATCACCAGTAAATTTTATCCCCTGCATTAGAGGAAACGTTGACTGAAACTGCCCACCCTGGCTGGGCACCATAGTAACCATCTGCATGAGCTGTTTTAGGACAGGAGGTCCTGGTAAGGAACATGGAACTAATAAGAGTTCAGGAAAGGTCAAAATGAGACACCACGTGTCCTACCACCTCCCAGAATCCTCCTCATTGGAATCCATCCTGGTAGAGCAATGCATGTTCCACCAGGAAGGACCATGAGTCAGAATGATTGGCCAGAGACAATCTGGAAACTAATCCCATCAGCATGAAACCCAGGACTGTGAGTCACATGGCCGAGCAATTCTCCTGGGTTCCCTTACCCTACTGGTCTCTGCCTGGCTGTCCCTTCCCAATAAAGTCTCTTGCTTTTTCAGCATATGTGTCTCCTTGGACAATCCATTTCCAAGTGTTAGACAAGAGCCCATTCTCAAGCCCTGGAAGGGGTCCCTCTTCTTGCAACACCTGCATCCATTAAAAAATGACATTAACTTCAGGGAATAGGAAAAACAAGCCAAATGTAATTCTGTGCGAGGACGTACACGCTGTGACTCCTAGCGTGTAGCAGTGAAAGTATAAAAGTATACAGAATGAAAATCACTTGTTCATGAACCAATTTCATGTGCAAATATTAAGTAAGTTTTATAAGAAATATATACACTGCTGTACAATGCAAGCTTTTTTCATCAAGCAGCCAGTTGTCTGGTGCTACCAATTAAGTCACAGTTTAAATTTATTACTTCATTAAACATTAAAATTTACCCAAGACCTACAAGATCTTTAGCTCTATCACCTAGTTCCCTGAAAAGACCTGGAAACAATACCACATTTGAACTGCTTTCCCAAGTAATCAAAATTTCAATAGCATCCCTACCCCCATTTATAATACTTCTTTAAATTCTGTCCAGCTCAGAGCCACATATCCAGCAGCATGTGCTCATTATTTAACACTTTCTTTAAACTTCCCTGATCTTCCTAAATAGATGGCACAGCTGTGCCGCCAAGGTGAGGGCGGCATCCCCTATCAGGTTGCTCTCTGACTCGATCAGTTGCCAAAGCAGCTCTATCATTATCTCTGGATGGGGTCTTTCTGCAGAGAGCGCACAGTTTGTATACGCTTCCCATACACTCTCCAGTGTGACAAATATCATCTAGCTGGTTTTACACTGTCATTTCCATTGAAAGCCTGTAATTACTTTCCACAAGCAACACTTCATCCTGCCAGGCTGATTAAAGGCAATACACACTGGAAGGCAAAGATCAACAGTGCTCAAGCGATGTATCTTGTGAGTGTGTACCTTGTAAAGCAATAGTGCAGTGGCATGCACACACTAAGCACTAAATAATTGTTTGAAAAGATATAACATTTGCCCTTTGACAGACAGTGTAATTACTGATTTTCGGCTGAAACATAATAGATTTTTAAAGAGCAAATTGAGCAGATCATAATGGGCTTTTGAACTGTCACTTATTATATATATTCCACCATAAAGGATATGCTCTTCCAAGGTCTCCACTCACATTATCTCATTTACATCTATACCAATTAAGTAATTGTTTAACTGTTCTAATTTCCTGACAGGCAAACCAATCAAATAAGCAGTTTTACTTTACCGTGTTCTTGAAATAAGCTGAGTCTATTTTGCCCAGGCTGATTAAAGTAATCACGGAAACCTGAATGCCAAATTATTTCGACAGAGGCATGTTTAGAGATACTTAATTGCAGTAAGCTAAACTTTACAATAAGCTAAACTGTCTCAGTTTACTTCTTTTTGACTTTCTATGGTTAGAGAATGTCTCAAGACATAAATTATGCTGGGAGGCAGTGCCCACATCAAGTACAGAAATCAAAAACCTATTTTGTCTATTTTCTTTGCCCCTGAGTTTTGACCAACCTCTTTGATTCAGCCAAGCTGATGGACCTGCCCTGGATTTTGAATGAGGTTTGTCACACAGAGAAGCAGGGACACTGACACACTCAACCTGGCTGTAGCAGCAACATCCAGTTTCAGAGGCAGCAACAAAAGCCCCAGGTGACCCATGCTGATGGCGGCAGTGTAAGCCATGGTACCCGTGTTTGGGGTGGTGGCAAATGTGTCCTCCTCAGCCTGGCTCTGTATGCGATGTCCTTCTGTGAATTATCCAATGTACTCATGCAATAAATACGTCTGCTATTTAAATTGGCTCGCCATTCTCTGTTACTTGAAACTTAAAAATGTCATGAAGACAACTTTCAAAGAATGAACACTTTGATAGGTTACAGACAGACACCATCTTTTTTAATTTAATCAACATCATTTGACCTTTAGAGCTGATTAAAAGTGCTACTATCTAAAAGCCAGTGGTTTTATTGAACAACATATTCACATTGGTCTGCACAGCAGTGTTAGTAGGACTTTATATTTGAACTCTTAACCACAGTCCCCCCTTTTTTATTTTCTGCAATGACTGCAGACTGGAAAAGTAGTGTTGGAGACATTGGGCAAAGAATTGTTAATATGATTACATTAATGGAGTTTGGACAATGATAGGAATTTGACCTAACAAAACTGACCAATCCCTAACATTAACTGGAGATATGGAACTATTAGTGTGTGTATATACCCATGCATACATACAAACAAAATGTTCAGAATTATCCTTGACGCTTCCATCATAAAAAGGGCCTACCAGGGGTTTCCCTGGTGGTCCAGTAGTTAAGAATCCAACATGCAACACAAGGGACACTGGTTTGATCCCCAGGACAGGAAGACCTCACATGCCACAGAGCAACTAGGCCTGTGTGCCACAGCTACTTAGGCCACGTGCCCCAGGGCCTGTGCTCCCCAACAAGAAAAGGCACCACAATGAGGGGCCCATGCACAGCAACTAGAAAGCAGCCCCTGTGCAGCAACGGAGACCCACCACAACCAAAACACACACACACACACACACACACACACACACAAAAGAACATGACAGAAATTTCTACATATTTTTAGTTCTTTGATAGCAGGGCTTTTCTCTCTCAACATGTATAACTGTCATACATTCTACTTTTAGTAATGAATCACTTACAAACATAGGAGATTGCTGTCAACCTATTATGTTAATACAATTTATACCACAAATGGAACATAATTTACTAATTTTTTGAAACATCATTGATAGACCTAATACACTGGTATCAATGAAAAAAATGTATATCTTCCCTACATGAAGAAATTCCCATCTTTGGATGAAGCCAAGTTCCCAAAATGAAACTTTGGTAAAATCTGTTATAAAATGCATGAATTATCATCTCTCCTTTCTTTCGAGTAAATAATTTANTTGGTAAAATTTGTTATAAAATGCATGAATTATCATCTCTCCTTTCTTTCGAGTAAATAATTTAACAATTCAAATAAACATTAATGATAAAGTACAAAACTGTAGTTTAATCTCAACGTTTAAATTTGTCTTTGAATAAGCTATTTGTCTATTCAAATGAATAGTTTCATTTGAATAAGCATCCAAAATTTATATTAACAAAGGCACTGAAAGGAAAATAGGGCATAAGACTTGAAAGGGAAGCATATATAAGTGTCCTATGTGTCAACAGAACACATGAGTGGGTTCTCAGTAATTTTCAAAGGTTTCTGGAAATCTAAGCAAAACCCAGCTGACTTTCTTTCCAATTCTTGACACACTTTAAAGCCTCCAACCAATGTTTAGCTACCTGTCCCAGTATTTCCATTTACAGAAACTTTGCAGAAAAATCAGCTCCAAAGTTTTCTTCCCTTTTCATGAAAACTTTGTTGTATTTTGTGGGCAATTACATGATCTTCATATCTGAAGAGAAAAAAAAAGAATCTTGCTATTAAGGTAATTCCCTTATGACTCATTTACCTATTGCAGGAAGAATCTGCATGTTCAAAAAGGAGCAATAAACTGAATTTTATATGTTTTAGAAAAAATATAACATTACAGGGCCCTTTGGCTCCTCTTTTCTATTCCAGGCTGTAATCAGCCCATTTCCAGCAATAAAACAGATTGCCAATGAACAACTATTTCTGAAAAGGGGAGAAAACAAACTATATATTTTACAGTTCATATACAGGACCTGATTTTCAACCAAAAAGTCATTCTTTCTTAGAAACTAAAATACCTGGCCAGTAATGCTCCCTGTTTCCTCAGAAACAACACATAGATAAATACCTATTCTCCAAGTTTATTTTCATCTGAATGTAGACAAATCTACATGAGATTGAAACTAAACAAATTGCTTAAATAATACCCAATCTCCTCTTTTGAGAGTTGCTATCATCTTAGGCTTCGGGTTTCCATAACCTACTGCCTTCTTTAATAGCTCTTTTAAAAATAAATTTGTTCATAGGACTTGGGAAAAGTCAGGTTTCCCTGAACAAATAATTGTTGTATAAAATGCTTATTATCTGTACCTTGAAGCTTTGTATTTAATTTTAAAAAAACATTAAAATGTTATTAGATTGTATCTTATGACAAGAATAAATCTAGTCCAAATAATTTTCATGGGATGTAGTCTCTGTTCACAGCTGATAATATCAAAAGTAAATTGTACTTGGATAACTGTAAAAACACAAACAAAATTTCTTGTAATAGTCACACATTTTTCATACCTTTGCTTTAAGCACTATGAACAAAGTCACAGTGATTAAAAAAGTAAAACATGACACCTGGCATCCACTTACTAAAATGAAAGTAAATCCTTGAATTAGAAAAAGGTCAGGAATTAAAGATAAACTAATTTTAAAATAAAATAATGTAAGTTATCTTGAATCACAAGTGAAAATAAATGTTACCTATAATTATATTTGTAATTACTAGGTTTTGGCTAATTTTAAATTTAAGGCATTACTCAATATGCAAAATGTGGACTAGGGGTTCAGGATTAACAGATGTAAAGTATTATACAGATATAATAAACAATGAGGTCCAATGTATACCACAGGGAACTATATTTAATATCTTGTAATAAACAATAATGGAAAAGAATGTGAAAATTATATATATGTATGTATAACTGAATTAATTTTCTATTCACCAGAGATTAATCAGTTCGGTTCAGCTGCTCAGTCATGTGGGACTCCTTGCAACCCCATGGACTGCAGCACTCCAGGCCTCCCTGTCCATCACCAAAACCTGGAACTTACTCAAACTCAGGCCAACTGAGTTGCAGATGCCATCCAACAATCTCACCCTCTGTCGTCCCCTTCTCCTCCCGCTGTCAATCTTTCCCAGCATGAGAGTCTTTATAAATGAGTCAGTTCTTCCCATCAGGTGGCCAAAGTATTGGAGTTTCAGCTTCAGCATCAGTCCCTCCAATGAACAGCTAGAACTGATCTCCTTTAGAATGGACTGGTTGGATCTCCTTGAAGTCCAAGGGACTCTAGAGTCTTCTCCAACACTACAGTTCAAAAGCATAAATTCTTCAGTGCTCAGCTTTCTTTATGGTTCAACTCTCACATCCATACATGACCACTGGAAAAACCATAGCCTTGACTAGACAGACCTTTGTTGGCAAAGTAATGTCTCTGATTTTTAACATGCTATCTAGGTTGGTCTTAACTTTCCTTCCAAGGAGTAAGCGTCTTTTAATTTCATGGCTGCAATCACCATCTGCAGTGATTTTGGAGCCCCCCCAAAATAGTCTGTCACTGTTTCCACTGTTTCCCCATCTATTTCCCAAGAAGTCATGGGACCAGAGGCCATGATCTTAGTTTTCTGAATGTTGAGTTTTAAGCCAACTTTTTCACTCTCCTCTTGCACTTTCATCAAGAGGCTCTTTAGTTCTTCACTTTCTGCCATAAGGGTGGTGTCATCTGCATATGTGAGTTTATTGATATTTCTCCCAGGAATCTTGATTCCAGCTGTGCTTCATCCAGTCCAGCATTTCTCATGATGTACTCTGCATTTAAGTTGAATAAGCAGGGTGACAACATATAGCCTTGATGTATTGCTTTCCTGATCTGGAACCAGTCTGTTGTTACATGTCCAGTTCTAACTGTTGCTTCTTGACCTGCATACAGATTTCTCATGAGGTAGGCCAGAAATTAACATAACATTGTAAATTAACTATACTTGAAAAAAATAAAAAATATGTAAATCTGTTTGCATTTGTGTGTGTGTATGTGTGCATACACTTGCACACATACCCACACATTCATATACAGGGGAAAGAAACATTTGAGTGACAAAAGTACTGAGACATCACAATGCTCAAAATCCCAGAGACAAAGGATTCCAAAGAAATAAAACTCAAAGCTCATGTAATCAATACGGGAATCCTATGACATTTGTTGTTCATGTTAATATATTGCCAGATCAACTTTGTATCATCTTAATATACCCCAAAGAGTACACAGGCCTACCACCCTAACCTCAAGGTCTGTAGTCTTCTCAGAAGAGCTTAGAGGTTAATGATCTTCATCGTCAACCAAAATTCAGATTGTGCTTTATCCCCCTAACTTTTTAATTCAGAAAACCAATTTAGGATCAGAGGATTTTAGAATTTTAGAGCTAGAAGGAGCCTTTTATGTCATCTCATTATACCTTTTTACATAGAAATGTTTTGAATGAGGTCAAATGTTTACATAGAAATGGTTTGAATGAGGTCAAACCACAAGTAAATGGAAGACCTAAGAAAATAATTTAGGTTTCTGATTTGGAATCCAGTTCAGTGCTAATTCCAAGACAAATATGGCGGGAGCCATGTTAGGCATTACTGACGAAATGGAGGCACGACCCCAGCCCCCTCTCCTCATTCCACAGGAATGGACATGGGATGAAGGAGTTAGGCCTTGTAATTCTGACTTGTTTTTTCCTCTCCTTGGCTGAGTTGACTGAAAAGTAATATTAAGGTGCTTATTGTTCTTGAGAGGAGCATAAGAAGGCACAAAGCCTTCTGCAGCTATGCTCAGAGAATAATTCATAAAGTTAATCACTGACATCTGTTCAAGGACTTTTACAAAAGAGTGTTCCAGGATGAGGACATAGGACGCAGCTTGAGGCCATGGGAGGGATTGCTATCTGAAGCCTATTTGTGAGGAAAGTGTTTATGGCAAAGGAGTTTACTGAATTTAGGGCTCAGAAATAATTAAAATAGTTAGAAGTTAAAGATTTAAGGAATGTTGTAAAATTAGCATATTTTACTGTAGCTTATAGGAGTTAGGAATTTTTAGAGACACTATAGCTACACTATAGCTAGAAGCATTTTAAGAGATAGTGAGCTCAGGACGTTAGGGGCAAACAGGACTTAGGAAGATAAGTAGTAAACTGAGGAATGTAGCATGAGCTACAATGTAATCACAAGTTAATTATAGGACACATTAGAGGAGGTAGATAATAGACGGTAAGGCTGATTCTGAGAGAATCACTGAAGCAGGAACTCTGTTTGAAGAGCAACAGTGATTTATGGACATAATAAATCTGGGTGAGGGGGAACTGAAAATGTCAAACCTCTGACCTAATGCTTCTGTAAAAGTATAAAAGAGAATCTTAAACTTGAAATAAATAGGAACTCCAAGAAAACTAAGAGGCTGTCTCATCGCCGACACTGTTCATCTCTTCAGGTTGAATCCCTGACTGATGGAGATGGACTCCGGCACAAATACATCAAGCCAGAAAATGGGTTTTCTTCCATCCGCAAGTAACTGAAAACTTAAATTGGCCTCATCAGAAAGGGATTTATTAGACTGTGGCACAAGGCAGTCAGATGTAAGATGAGTCAATGTTCATCAAGGATCCAAGATCTTATCATCCAATGGGTCCTCATATGTTCTTCAGTTCAGTTCAGTCACTCAGTCGTGTCCAGCTCTTTGCAACCCCATGAATCGCAGCACACCAGGCCTCCCAGTCCATCACCAACTCCAGGAATTCACTCAAACTCATGTCCATCAAGTCGGTGATGCCATCCAGCCATCTCATCCTCTGTCGTCCCCTTCTCCTCCTGCCCCTAATCCCTCCCAGCATCAGAGATGTTCTTAGAAGAACCAAATTCCGGATCAGAAAGAGAGATGTTCTCTTCCTCACATAACTAACTGAAGAAGAGATCTGAGCTTTGCACTGATGGGATCATGTGTTAATTAACCAAGCCCTGGGTTGTTATAAGAACCAGTCATTGTTTTAAGAGAGACAGTGCCATGTGAATAACTGGTCAGTGTCAACCAAACTAATGTTACACAAAGAAGCAGAGTAGATTGGTTGCTAAAGAAACAGTCTCAAAGCCTACTACACAAGACAATGGGGAACTTAACTCTTCCCATCAGTAGTTACTACTAATTATTATACTTTAAACTATGAACATTCTCAATTATATTGAGCTGAGATTTACATAGATTACTAAATAACATTCTCCTGAAAACCATTCTAGCCTTAGAACTGATCCCCTGCAGAAACTGAAGGACCACCGGATAAGTGAAGAAAGCTAACTGCAAAATAGTGTGTGTGTGTGTGTGTGTGTGTGTGTGTGGTATGTCATAAAATTCAAGCCCATATATGTATGTAAATCTCTTTCCATTTCTCTTTCACCCTCCCCACTCCTCATACCTAGCTATAGCTCTACCTCTGACTCTTATCTTCATCTCTACCCCATTCAATCTTTAATCTCCCACATGGATATATATCCTCTCTCTTACCCCTCTTCCAGCAAGATACATGCTTAGATGAAACATACAAAAATATTAACACCAGCTATCTTTAGGTGGAAAAGAAGATTTTTTTTTCCCTTTATATTGGAAGTTTCTAAATTGTTTATTTAAAAAAGCAAAAAAAAAAATTTTTTAAATGAGTTAAGTAAAGAGGATGATATCTGATAGTCAAAGGAAAAAGTGGCACAGTAATTTGCATGACTTAAGAGCTGAAGCAAAGTGCCTATATCTGAGTATACTAGAAGATTATAAGAAGGGTTAATGTAAAAGGAAGAAGAGATACATGTAAGGACATTACCAGGAAGTATCATTACAATTACTACAGAAATACAAAACATTAAACATATGCAAAAGGTTATTATTACTAATGTTACCAGTGCTCTAGTAGCCTGAGCCAGCTCTAAGCACCCAGAGACTGTAAAATCTCTATTCCTCTATTACAGAAAAGACAGAAGGTATTTAACTAAGTAAATACTTAGGCAAACTCTAAATAAACCTAAATTTATAAAACAACCAGAGTTTTGCTGGTCTTAAGTTATGCCAAGAGTTGTACCAGTAAAAACACAAGACTAACGACCATGATGGCAATGGTGAGAGGGAGCAGGGTGGCATCAGTGCTATGTATGTGCAAAGAAATGTTTTAGAGGTGTAACTGGTACATAAGAAGTCAGTGGAGTTGTCCAAGTATCTGCTATTTTCTCTCTCATCATGGGGGTTAATAAAGATCGAAGTTGTTTGGACTGTCTCAACATACGTTAGGGCCAGAATGGTCCAGTCCTTCATTCAGTTGACTCTGGGAAACTGCATGGATCAGTTATATAAATGAGCCAAAGACCACCTCTGTATGTTGATCCCTAGGTTGCTTATATCTTCCAAGCAGACTGAGTTCTGTGAGCTCAAAAGCCCACTAGCACCAAATTCAAAATATATACAACCATTTAAAAAATAACCCAAACAGATGTTTTAAGCCTTTTAGTACCTGCATCCTTTGCAAACTCCCTCAAAAATCCTACCCCACATGTTCTAGTAACATCTAATTGTTAGACCCTAAGGTCTTCATGGCTCAGAGCTTAAGACACCAACACTATTCTCTGACATGGGGACTCCCTGCAGTACTGCCAAGCAACACCATCCAGATATGGAAATCCCTCTCTGATGCCCCTCTTCTCCAGGAGTTCCTTTGTCCCACTCCATTTGGAAGGTGCTCCTTGTCCCATAAGCTTATGGACAGTCACATGCTATGGATCCCCCTTTTCATGCAGCCTTGTCCAAGTGCCACCCAATAAAGCTTGCTGTATTTTACTGCTTCCCATGGTTGTGAATTTTTACTTGATCAGGTCGCAAATCCTTCAAAACCCCTACACAATCCAGATCTGGATAATCTTGCAGTCCTAGCCAAGGACCAATTGTAGATGGCAGAGTGTCATAGTATGTAATAGCTACTCTTGAAATAGTTATTTCCTTATGTGCTCTTAACATATAAAGAACTTTAAATATCTATTAATTTCAGTCTTTTAAGAGTCATATAACTTTTATAAGGAATCTTAGGTCCAATAAGGGAGTGATGAGAAAGTCTCAGAGACATGCCTGTAGACACATATTATGACAGTTTTGGCTTGGAGTTCATTGAAGTAGACCATATAACATATCATTTAAATGGAACCCTTTCAAAAAAAGTAAAATTGAGTGGTATACATAAATGCACTGGATTACAGACAGAATCGGGACTTCCTTGGGCAATTGGAACACAAGAGTGTCCTCATTAGTTTGGCGATATTAATGAATTTGGGATGGAGCCCACAGGACTCTCTATGCAGAACATGGTTTACAAAGAATCTCTCCCACTTTATGATGAGTTAAATAAGTTAAAGAGGTTCAACAAACATAGTTTATAAAATACAAGAGTATTTGAATAAATAATTAGTTCCATTATTTCCAGATCAAAGATGAAAAAAGCCAGAGTCTACTAAATTACTCCTTAGAAGATGAGAGCATTTTCAAAGGTAATCCAACAGCAGTATTTTGCTATTGTCCTTTTGTCTTGTCTTTTTATCCCTCCTCCTTCACTGATCATGCTTCTTAAACCATACCATCATTTCCTACTTTTCCTCCTGTTTTTCCTTCTCTCCCATGTCTTATGGGGAATATCTTACAGCATTCTTATGTCTGTTAATAGTGTTCATGGATACTGTGTGCCAAGCAGTAGGCCTAGTCATCCAGAGAGCAACAGGAAACACTTTGGGGAAAATGGATCCTGGCTACTGAGAAACTTCACTGTGAGGGCCAGATAGCATGGCACTTCCCAGGAGTCTCTGCTCTTCTGACCTCTTCTCTGCCTCATCTAGGCTGTTCCTCTCCTTCCTGACTCTGCCAGTCCCCTACTTATATTCTTCCTATACTTCAGAGGAAGAAGTGGATTTACAACCACTCACAGGAAATTTTGATCAAGTTTTACTCATACACACATATACTCCACTCAAAAAAAAAAACAAAAAACTCACTGAAATAGACACGTTTCACTCTAAAAAAAAAAAAAGGGCAAATATCCTACAATTTTTTGCAATCTAACAAAACACAATATTATAGAAACATATCAAAAATGTTTTTCTCAAAGTCTTAAATTTTCCAGTTTGACTCCTAGAAACTCTAGTTTCCCTACTTTCATATTCTGACAACTGACTCTGGTTATTGATGTAGCACAGGCTGGGCAGAGGAGGGCAGATTAGATCATGTCTCAATACTTCATCTGACCTCAAAAAGCTTTAGTTTGTTCTGCTAAGAAAGGAAGAAGAAAGCAAAAAGAAAAATGCCTTATTAAAAAAAATTTCCCAATAAGTTTTTAACTATCACCAAGTTACTTTATCTTGTTGCCTTACGTGTGTGTGTGTGTGTGTGTGTGCGCACGTGCCGCGCTTGCATGTGTGTGTGTGTGTTTCCATTTATGAAGATGAAATGGACTCCATGGGCTGTTAGGAACATATTTGACTTGTCTAGAGGTTTCAAAAGCACAGCATGTCCAGGGTATAGAAAAGGCAGGCAGGCACTCTCTGCCTCCTGCACCATTTAACAAGCACATACAGATTAAGAGAGTAATTTCCTCGTGTTTTAATCATCAGCTGGTCTAATTTACAGTTCATATACAATTTATTATCACTGTCTTTTGAACATTCTTTTTTTAATAACCTATGTCTTCAACCTAGGGCAGTGGCAATTAGCATCATTTTTTTTTTTTATGGATTTCCAGAAAGTAGCTTCAAGACCAACTGTCTGGTTACTAACATACAAATCAATTAACACATGGGAAGTCTAGCCCGGACTCTTTATTGTCTTTTTCCACACTAGAGAATCTCTCATTTATTTCTAAAAACCAATTTCTTATAAATTTTAATTTTATTTAGACAGACCAGGTAAGTTGTAAGGTCAGGGGCCTCAAGAATGGATGCTACACTTGGCTGGGATGTTCTGGAGAAATAACCATATTGAATTCCATTACATCTCTTCCCAAGCACATTCCACTGAACACTTGTGTTTATTTTTCAGTCTTCTTTCTCATACACAACATCTGTCCTATACACTTTAATGCAGTCTTTTCAGTGAAAAAAAAAATTGTAGTTGAGAAAGAAAATGAATATCAAATTCAGAACTCCCAGGAGTACTGACCCAAATTCTCAAATGATAGCATTAAAATGCACTTTCTACTTTCAGATCTAGGATATCACAATACAATCCTTTAATGATTCAAATGGCATGTATTTTGGCAAGATATCTTTGACAAGCCTTTTTAAAAATGGTGCAGACAATTAAAATAATGAGAAAACAAACTATAAACTATCTAATGACATTACTGTAAAGGAGTATAGCTCCAAGAGACACAAAGACTAAGAATAGAACTTGTTTATATTCTTACTTTTACCTGGCTACAGACCTTCACAGTGTGATGCTTTTCTCAGCTCATATGTGGAGCAGAGCACTGGATGCTGGGTGCCTGCTAAAGTTGTCTGCTGTAGGAAATATTATGAATGCTTCAGATACAATATTCCCAAGAATGGTATATAGGTCATCGAGTGTCAGAGTAAACATTTCTGCAGTTGTCATCTGTACATCCACTTCAATATTAGAAGTTGTTTTTGATATTCAGTGTTTCTTTTAAAAAATGTTTTTTCCTCGTTCCCTTTGGTCTCATGCCTGTCTTCCAAAAGTTCTTCTATGAATTATTTTAAAGAAATTGAGGGGAGGGAGGATTGCTTTGAAGGTTAAGATAGAAGAAGGAACATTCACATCAAAACCTTAGGCTCCCTACATAATGAATACACTCACACACACACACACACACACACACACACCCACCCAGAATGCTTAGCTTCTTTACCAAGCCAATGAATTGATAAACTTTGTTGAATAGTCTAGGCAGATTAAAAATTAGTCCTACTTAAATATTTGCATCTCATAAATACACATCTGTCTCTTCCAGACACTAGTTTAATATTCCATATCTGTAAGGAATCTAATGCTAACTGAGCAGGCTTTCTTCTGGTATTAATTTTAATTATTTAGAGCAGCATGGAGCTCTTCGTAATTTCCCACCTGACAACTGGGACCCAAAACAGCTGCCTATGGTTTTATGCTACTATGAACACACTGGTTATCAGAGAGTCAATAAGCTCAGGCCTGCATTCTCTGTGTGTTCCGCTGAGGTTATGAAAATGAACCCTCTTGGAGAGAGGGTTCTGAGAGATCTGCAACTATGAACAGTGTCCACACCACTGTGCAAAGTATGATGACAGTGAGAGATCTCAAAGGAGCTGCAGGAAGAGAGGCTCCCTGCTGAAATGAACACAGCCTGTGGTTAAATAATAAATCACAGCCATGTAGCCAGCCTGCAACAGCCACTACCATCAGAAGGGCACCATGATCACACAGCACAAATATTTAGTTCTACACAGTTGCACATCTTGATAGGATCCAGCTAAAATCGTTATCTATTTGTCTTTTCTAAAGGAAAAGATGAATGCTATTTGTTTATGGTGATGTGAGAACTGAAATGATATTATTTAAATGTATTCAATGCAGAAAAGGACAATGAAATCTAGTTATATATCCCCACATTTAAATATACCTCCTAGCATGACTGTAAGAATCAAATGCTCAACATGTAAATAATTTAACACAAACATCTTTGGACACTTCACATTTTTTTTTCTCCTTTTGCAAAAGAACAAAAGGCTTCCTGTACGAACACACAGGATTATATTTGCTTTAAGATATGCTGATTCAGGATACAATGAATCAGATGAATTATTCATTTTGAAATTGCAATTGTTTGTGGATGGAAGTGTGCAGAGGTACAGAATAAAAAGGTAAGTAAAAGTGAGAATAGAAATGAACAGAGAGAAAGAGGGCACACCATTCTCAAGAATGGAACCAACTATATAATTTAACTTTGACTTATGATAATTGAAAACCTTTGATTAAAAAAATAAATATTATTCTCAGTGAGAAAAAACATAAGAGACAAAAAGAACCACCATTTAATCTACCACAGCTGAAATATACTTCAATGATCCTGAATCTCTCTTGGCAAATACTTAGCCAACTATTGTCTCTGAAACCCCAGCCATTTCTGTGAAAATGCTAACATTAACTGCCTTTCTACCAATGTGGCTGAAAGAGAGGGGATTGTCTTTCTAATCTTTATAACCCTAGTAGCTAGTAAAGTGTCTGATCAATAACCAATAAATATTCTTGAGTGAATAATCTTATCACTGGCACCAGGAACAGTGACGTAAAATGCCTATCCTGAGATAATTAATTTCCAATGAAAGTATAGTGCATCATTTTCCCCTTAATTCTTTTTTGTTTACTGAAAGAACTTGCATCCCTGTAGTGATTACTGCAATTTAACCTGTAAGTACTGTAGAACAAATTAAAGCATGAAAAGAGTAGGTGAGTAGAAAATCATTTCACAAGTTGTCGCTACATAACAGGTATGAAGTAGTAAAAATCCAGGCTAAGATAGCATCTATAAAAAGAAGACTCAAGAACAGAGGCAAGCATAACACAGAAAGATGCAAATACTATGCTATGCTATGACAAGTCGCTTCAGCCATGTACAACTCTTAAGATCCCACAGACTGCAGCCTGCCAGGCTCCTCCGTCCAGGGCATTCTCCAGGCAAGAATACTGGAGTGGGTTGCCATGCCTTCCTCCAAGGGATCCTCCTGACCCAGGGACTGAACCCAGGTCTCTCACATCTCCTGTGTTGACAAGCGGGTTCCCTACCACTAGTATCACCTAGGAAGCCCCAAAGGATGCCTCATGTATCTACATGCTAAGGCACAGAAAGAAGAGTGATAAATTGTTGCTATTTCATTCTCACTAAATGCAAAAATACAGGATTTCAAGAAGAAAAATATCTTTCAGCAGTTTTATAAGTACCTAAAACTATACACACATGTTGCAAAGATACAAGTGTCTAAGCCAAATTTGTGGGGTAATACATAATTTTATAGAAGCAATACAAATGCAGTATATTTATTTCCAATTAGAAAATGCACAGAATATTTTGTTGTTAATTAAACTTTATTTTCCCTGAACAATACAGATGCTTCATTTAAAAGTCAATCAGGGGCTTTCTTGGTGGCTAATTGGTAAAGAATCCACCTGGCAATGCAGGAAACACAGGTTCAATCCTTGGGTTCCAGAAGATCCCTCACGCCATGGAGCAACAAAGCCTGTGCACCGTAACTACTGAGTCTGAACTCTAGAGTCTGGGAGCCACAGCTACTGAGCCCACATGCCAGAACTACTGAAGTCCCCGTCCCCTACAGCCCATACTCAACAACAAGAGAAGCCACTGCAATGAGAAGCCCATGAACTGCAACTTAAGAGTAGCTCCACTTGCCATAACTAGAGAAGCCTCAGCACAGCCAAGATAACAGAAATAAACATTTAAATGCCAATAAGCATTATAACTCTTAAAAGGAAAGAAAAAGATTTCTTAAATTCCTGTTACACCTTTTTCAACTCACAGTTGATCCCCCAAGTCAAGCATTTTCAATCATATTATCTTTCTTTTGTTATGTACCTCCATTTAAAAATGACACGCTAATATCCATAAAATTCCTCCTATGAAAACTTATGTCGTCAGTGACTTAGGTCACTTCCCTTTCACCACCATACATACACACACACACATTTTCTTCCTGTCAATTTTACCAGTATAGTAAAATTGATTTTTTACATAGTTCAATGCTCAGTGTTGATATAATTATAATGTAGATATTTACTCAAAGCTAAGCCATGTAGTGTACTAGGAAAATAGTTTGTTTCTCTTACAACCTTGTAATATCCCCGGAGTTTGCATATTGCCAGGTTGTCTGAAGGAAAAGTCAATCCTTCCAACAGGATCAACACACTGAGCAATCTAAAACTCATGTTTTCTTTGGAGATCTCACAGTGGACTTCAAAACCACTCTGCACATGTTTGAACTGAAAACTCTTGGCCTGCCATTCTGTTAACATGTAGTTCACTACCTTTTCTATTCTCATTTTCTTGTTTTTTTTTAAAACATCCATGCATTCCTTCTGTTACTTGGTTCCTCATTTTGTTTGGGAGTATTTACAGCAGTAGCTTCCTGAGAAAGAATGCATGGAAGGACAACTTTATAAGAATGTTCTTACCCTATCTCACACTTGATTGATATACAATCACACTTGAGTAGATATGCAATCTTGTATAGAACTTATCATTTCTCAGAATTTTGAAACCATTTCCCAATGTTGTTCTTCAAAAGTCTATTGTCTTTTGACTATTATTCCAATGTAATATCCCTGATTTTTCTCTCTAATGTTCTCAAACCTCCTGCCAATGACTTTTTTCTTATACTACCTAGTGATTCTCATCAAACTGGATTTCTTGATCTTCAGTTACAGGAAATTAGGGTTTCCCTGGTGGCTCAGATTGTAAAGAACCTGTCCGCAATGCAGGAGAAAGTGTTAGTCACTCAGCTATGTCCAACTCTTTGCGTCCCATGGACTGCAGTCCACCAGGCCCCTCGTGTACGTGGAATTCTACAGGCACAAGTACTGGAGTGGGTTTTCATTCCCTTCTCTGCAAGATCTTCCCAACCCAGGGATAGATCCTAGATCTCCTACACTGCAGGCAGATTCTTTACCATCTGAGTCACCAAGGAAGCTCAATGCAGGAGACCTGGGTTCAATCCCTGGGTTGGGAAGATCCCCTGGAGAAGGGAATAGCTACCCACTCCACTATTCTTGCCTGGAGAATCCCATGGACGGAGAAGCCTGGTGGGCTATAGTCCATTTCACCATCACACATAATGTAAATACATGAATATATATATAATATATATATAATTCATAAGAAAAATCATACACATCTACACATATGTACATAGCATTTCTTCCTATCCATTTTATTTTTATTTTCTCTTTTTTGGAACTCTTATTTCACTACAGACCTCCTAGACTAATTTTCGAAGATTCTGTCTCATTTCTTTTGGCCTTTTTTCCTAAGAAAGTGTCCTGAACTTTACGTTCCTTACCTTCTACATAATGTTTTTGTTTCTGTTACAAATTTTTACATGTTCTCTGAACATAACACTCCAGTCTTAATTCAGGAATGAAAGATCTCTTATCTAAGGATATTTATTATTGCTTAATTGACATTTTATTTTGTTTCCTGCACTGTCTTTGTGGTATCTGTTTTGCTTTTGTCTTCTTTTTCCTTTTTATCCTGTTTGTCATTTTGATGTTCTCATTATAGTCAAAGCTTTCCTCAAATATATGTGCTTTGTCTATTTCATGGACAGAGGAGCCTGGTGGGCTACAGTCCATGGGGTTGCAAAGAGTCCAACATGACTGAACAAACACATTCAATAAATAAGATTCTAAGATGTTAAAACGTTTTCTGCATGTAATTGAGATTATATATCTGCATAAATTCTTTTCTATTTCAGGGTCTAGAATACTATGTTTCTTCACTTAAAAAAATTAACATTAAATGCATTACCTACCCCATTTAATAGTTTAAGAACAATCTTGATAATATAATGTGACATAAATGTCTCCTGACAGCTAATACTGAATAAAGATAGTTTCTTTAGAGAGGTGAAGGTTGAAGACAATCTACCACTGGTTTTCCATATGTAACTGTGTCTAATTAGATGTGCATTTCTTCTAATCTTATTATAAAAGCAGTAATAGAAGGAATGTACAGAATTTGTGTGTGTATCCTTAGTCACTCAGTCGTGTCCACTCTTTGAGACCCCATGGACTGCAGCCAGCCAGGCTCCTCTCCAGCAAGAATACTGGAGTGCTAGAAAACCTTAAGTAAGGTCAGTTTTCATTCTCAAAGGAAATTAAAATGAAAAGAAGGTTCATTATGATCAAAGAATAAGTAGGATCCTCATTAAAAATAATAACAACAGATTTCTAAAATGTTGTAGCTACATTTATTCCTGCAATTACTTTCAGGTTTTTAATCTAGCTTTGAGGGCATGCTCATTGCCTCAGTCATGTTTCACTCTGTACAACCCCATAGACCACAGCTCTCCAAGCTCCTCTGTCCACGGGATTTTGACAGGCAAGAAACCGTCAGGGAAGCCCTAATCTAGTTTGGTCTTCACCAATATCTGTGTCTTTCAGCATTGTTCAGTTCATTCTATACAACACAAATTCTAAGGATTGTGTTATTTAAGGTGCTGAAAGCAAGTAATAAAGAATTTTACTATCTAACAGAAGAAGTAATAAGCAAACTTATAAATAATTATGTCTTCATTCACCTTCCTAACAACCTTGTTCCCAAATGAGACTCAAACATAATTTTTACAATCACTCGTGTAGTATGGATATCTCAGAGGCAGAATTTATTGCCAAGGGGCAGTTTTAATTAGAATCAAGTAGAGTACAATTGGAGCTTTAATAATAAGAAGAAGATTTTCCTCATTAAATACATTAAAAGAAAATGATAAAATGCATGACTAATTAGAAAATATTATTCAAATTTTCAATTCAATACAAAGAAACATGTACTGTCATTGCAGTACCATAAATATTACTTATAATTACTAAATAATAATTATTGTGAATTTTTAAAGTGCTCTCAGTTCAGTTCAGTTCAGTCACTCAGTCGTGTCCAACTCTTTGTGACCCCATGAATCGCAGCACGCCAGGCTTCCCTGTCCATTACCAACTCCCAGAGTTCACTCAGACTCACGTCCATCGAGTCCATGATGCCATCCAGCCATCTCATTCTCTGTCATCCCCTTCTCCTCCTGCCCCCAATCCCTTCCAGCATCAGAGTCTTTTCCAATGAGTCAACTCTTCGCATGAGGTGGCCAAAGTACTGGAGTTTCAGCTTTAGCATGATTCCTTCCAAAGAAATCCTAGGGCTGATCTCCTTCAGAATGGAAGGGTTGGATCTCCTTGCAGGCCAAGGGACTCTCAAGACTCTTCTCCAATACCA
The DNA here is from genome assembly GCA_006410935.1 of Redunca redunca. Lineage (NCBI taxonomy): Eukaryota > Metazoa > Chordata > Mammalia > Artiodactyla > Bovidae > Redunca > Redunca redunca. The sequence goes on from SJYQ01001009.1 coordinate 294,342, forward strand.
CAGTTAAAGTGCTCTAGTATTAAATAACGGCAGTAAATATCTGTATCACATAAATATTTTCTAAAAACTTGAAATCTAACAGAGATGTAGCCATTCCCACAGACTACTCATCTTTTTATTTCTGATTTTACTATAATGTTAGAGAAAAGGACTACAATTTTAATTTTCACTAAAAAATACACTATTAGAGTCACATTATGAAATCCTCTGATTCCATTGTCTTCCTTTCTCATATGCTTATATATTTCAAGAGTTGTCATAATTCAGGTTATTCCATTCCCTTCTATAATACTGTTAACATCTGAATGACAGTTATCTTCTATCTTTAAAACTACAGACTAGAACTCATGAACTAGTTTTCTCTCTTTATTTTAAAGTTCATATTTACAGCTCAATCACACTATGGAATTTATTTAAACTGAAGGATCCTACAAATGTCTTTCACAATGATGAAAGTTATGGTAGGCACAAATTAATAAGGGAAATTAATGGTAACTGCGAAACTATCTTTTTCTGACCTATGAATTGGAAAAATTAATCCACTTGTTATATAGACATATGGTTAACATTAAAGAAGTACTACAGATAAAATGAAAGATCATCTTACAATAAACTTCTCTTGGTAGTTTTTTTGTTTTGTTTTGTTTTGTTTTTAGAGGGGCTAGGTTAACGTAGGAATTTTTATTGGTCTTTTTTGTTTACTTTTGTTTTTTTTTCAATCATGATGTTCTAAGAAACAAGAGCAAAGATCATTTAATGTAAAAAGTAAGAATATGCTTATATAACATTGAAGTCTCCTCACTGTTATTTCATTCAAACTTAGTTTTATTATTATTTGAGTAGCAATAAAACATGATTCAAAATCATTTCTATAGCTCTAAAGGATTATGACTATAGCAAGCCAGATAATATTAGGGAGATCATTAAGGAAACAAAACTATATTTTAATCATTAAGGAACTTAAACATTCAGAAAATATTGACTGAATGTTCATCATACATCAGGTTCTATTAGAGGCACTGCAGATACAATATTAATAAAAACTGAAATGAACCCTAGTGGACACTACTGCTTAGAAAGACAATTAAAAAAAAATTTCAATAACTACCAATTTGTGATCACTGTTTTAAAGGTAATATAGGAGTCTCTAATTCAGAATGATTTTAAAAATATAGTCAAGCATGAATATTTTGACCAACTGACCTTCCCGATGAGATCTAAGGAATAAAGCACTAGCTGAGGGAGGAAACAGAATATGGAAGTACTCTTAGGTGGGAATGAAGATAAAGACCCATGAACTGAAGCAGTGTGAAAGGACAAGAGGAATGAAGAAAACCAAAGAGAAAGAAACAAGCCAGATGCATAAAGACTCAAAGGCACTGACAGGAATACAAACTTTATCTAAATAAATAATATTTGGTAATATTTAATATGTAAGTGGATGAGAATTTGAAAGCTCTTGTATGACTTAACATACAGATCATACTGACTTCCTTAAACAAAACTGAAAACACTGAGTTATTCATAATATTAGAGTTTTACACATAATATATATTAATAAAGCCCCAGTGTTTTGCTAATTTTCTATAAGTATGCAGGAAATACCATTTTGGGGGCAGTAATTATTCCTATCTTCTTAAGTATAAATACAAGCAACCACACTTTTCAATAGAAGACCATAACTAAGAGTTAACCAAAAGAAGGCTTTTGAAGTTAGAATATTTGGCATACTGAGATGAAAGCATTCAGAATATTGGTAATGTACATCTAGTCCAGGTATCTGTCTTTGTAGTAGAATAAAAATAAAACAGAAAATGACATTAAATATCATAAGTATATATAGTATAGTTTCTAAAATTAAAAATCTAACCCTATAATCTCATCCTTGAAAAGAGATCCAAATTAATCCAATACAGTGATAAGGAAGTAGGATCTGGATGAATGGCATTAGGAATTATAAAGAATAGATGACAACTTCCAAATTTAAATGTTATAAAAGAAAAATCACCTGATAAACAACATCCAATATGAACAGTGACTGCAACCATGAAATTAAAAGATGCTTTCTCCTTGGAAGAAAACCTATGAGAAACCTAGACAGTATATAAAAAACAGAGACATTACTTTGCCAACAAAGGTCCTTACAGTCAAAGTGATGGGTTTTCCAGTAATAATGTATGGATGTGAGAGGAGGACCATAAAGAAGGCTGAGTGCCAAAGAAGTGATGCTTTTGAAATGTGCTGGAGAAGACTCCTGAGAGTCTGTTGGGCAGCAAGGAGATCAAAGCAGTCAGTCCTAAAGGAAATCAACCCCGAATATTCATTGGAAGGAGTGATGCAGAAGCTAAAGCTCTAATACTTTGGCCACCTGATGTGAAGAACTGACTCACTGGAAAAGACCCTGATGCTGGGAAAGACTGAAGGCAGGAGAAGAGGATGACAGAGAATGAGATGGTTTGATGGCATCATCAATTAAATGGACATGTGTTTGAATGTCCATCAGGAGCTGGGAGATGATGAAGGACAAGGAAGCCTGGCATGCTGCAGTCCATGGGGTCGCAAAGAGTTGGACATGACTGATCGACTGAACAACAAAATAACATTCAAATTTAATCACTACAATTTAATTTACATATTAAAGTTTTCCTATACCTGCATAAACATTGACATGGTAGGAAAGTGAAAGGTTAAAGGAAGTTTGTTAACCTAATAAACTAACCTTGTATGATTATGTGGCAGAAACTTTCAGAGCTTAAGGAAATGTAATAAAAAGCCTTAAAATGTGTACAGACTCAGCTCCATGATACCAAATTCTTACAATTCACTTAAGGAAGTAATTCAGAATCTGGGAAATGTCTACCTATAAGGATATGCATGCCAGCATTATTTATATACAGACAAATAGAAGTCAAACTAACTGTCCAAAAATGGAAGACTGTCAAGTAAATGGCATTATATGTTCAAGATAGTTTAGATGGTAATAAAAGCCATGTTATAAAGACATAGTCAATAATAATGGAAAATATAGAAGGCATGGTGATATGCTAGGGAAATGATACAATATAACTTGTGAGATAATCAGTTATTATCAGTTTCAAATGATCTTGACTCTACTACTAATTATTCTTGTGATTTTGGAAAATACATTTATCTCAGTTGAGGTAACTCCTCTCTAAAATGATAATTGTGAAGATTAAATAAGATAATACATTTGAAATATTTTACAAGAGTCTGGTGAATGCATGTATAAGCATGTAAAATATATTGGCATCAATGGTCCAGAGAACATTGAATTTTTACTTTTAACTTTTAAATATGTATACAGAAATAATTGACAAATAAACACCAAAAATGTAAATCATGGTTGTCTCTGGATAACAGGATTCAATGTATTTCCATTTCTCATATTTCTTATATTGAACATGTTTATTTGTGAAGACCAAAAAAAAAGTTACCTTAATAAGTACTAAATAAAAATTAAAAGCATA
>SJYQ01001009.1:297851-328532 GCA_006410935.1 Redunca redunca
AATAGGTTAAATATTTTTAAGGAAAAGTAGGGTACATTATTTTCAACGATTTTTATTTATATCCAATGCTGCTTTGAAAAACAAACACAGGCTTTCTAAAAGAAACAGATGAATAATGCTTATGACATCATATTTTCAATACTAATAACGTTTGGTTTCTTTTATATCTGAATCTCAAGGGATCAAAGGATGCCGAGATGCACAGGTAAATACTTCGGTTTGCCTGATTTTATTTTTTTCTATTTGATATATTTTCCATCTTTGGTTTGTTAAAAAATGAAGAAAAAAAGCTTTATTTGTAACTTCATTGTTTTATTTTTTACAGACACTAAAGGACTGTAGTTGTTTTCAAAATGCTAAAACCATTTATTCTTTCAGTCAGTTATATGTACTGTTCATTAAAGAATGTGAGAAAACCAGATAATACTGTTTTTGTCCAATTTTTCAAAAAACCAGGATAATGAGACTTTTGGCAAAGTTTGCATTCTAAGTTATTCCTGTAGTCAGCATATCAAATAACCATAGTAATATCCACAATATGAAGGAAGAACTGTAAGAAAATACAACGTGCGCTATCTTAAAGCTCCTGAGAGAAATTATGCTACTTGAACCTCTACATGCCACCTTTGCCTTTAAAAAATATAAAAATCTTAGTTAATTTATATGGTTCAAATTTGCTTAAGGAATAAATATTCACCTATTTTAATTAGTGATTTTAAACAGCAGGCATTCTTTCCCAACTCAAAAAACGTCCAGTCACCCTAGCAGCAGTAATAATGACATTTCAGTGCGGTACAGAAATGCATGCGATAACCTTGTTCATCATTATACTCATAATAATGAGATGATTGAAAGCAGATATGACTATAGTTATCAAAGGCTTCAGCACCCTCTGTTTCACCATTCCACTTCATATTACATTGTAAGGGGAAAAAAAGGAATAATAGCTTTGTTTCTCTTGTTCTAGATTTTTCAGCACACTATCTTCTTATATAATATAGTCAGTGAGATACAATGAGATATCACCTCACAGGGTCAAAATGGCCATAATTAAAAATGCTACAAATAACAAATGCTGTAAAGGATATGGAGAAAAGGGAACCCTCCTACACCACTGGTGGGAATGTAAATTGGTGCAGCCACTCTGCAGAACAGCATGCAAATTCCTTAAAAAACTAAATATAGAATTACCATATGATTCAGCAATCCCACTCTTGGGCATATACCCATGGGGGAAAAAAAAACTACAATTCAAAAAGTTAAATGCATCCCTATGTCCATAGCACCACTATTCACAATAGCCAGGACACAGAAACAACCTAAATGTCCATCCACAGATGAATGGCTAAAGAAGACAAGGTAGATAGACACAAAGAAATATTACTCAGCCACAAAAAGAAAAATGAAATTTGTCATCTGCAGCAATAAGGATGAACCTCGAAATTATCATGCTAAGTAAAGTAAGTCAGAAAGAGAAAGTAAGTCAGAAAAAAAAATATGATATCATTTATATGTGGCATCTAAAAGATGACACAAATGAAACATGAAACAGAAACAGGCTCACAAGGACATAGAGAACAGATCTGTGGTTGCCAAGGGGTAGAGAGTTGAGTGAGGGATGGATTTAGGGGGGTGGGGTTAGCCGATATCAGCTATTTTATATAGAATGGATAAATGACAAGAGAACTATATTCAATTCCTATGATAAACCATAATGTAAAGGATTTTTTAAAAAAGAATGCATTATATACATAACTGAATCACTTTCCTGTACAGCAGAAATTAACACAACATTGTAAATCGATTATTGTTGTTGTTTAGTTGCTAAGTCATGTCAGACTCTCGTGACCCCATGTACTATATAGCCCACCAGACCAACTATACTTCAGTAATAATAATAATAAAAAAAAATCCTCAGCCTTGTTGGTTCTAACTTCAATTATTTTTCCCCACTACCAACTTCTTATAAAGAGAAAAATCCAGTTCCTTAAAAGGAAAAAAAAAAGAGAAAAGAAGGTTGCTCATTCGTGTCCAACTCTTTGCGACCCCTTGGGCTATACAGTCCATGGAATTCTCCAAGCCAGAATACTGGAGTGGGTGGCCTTTCCCTTCTCCAGAGGATCTTCCTAGCCCAGGGACTGAACCCAGGCCTCCCACATTGCCCACAGATTCTTTACCAGCTGAGCCACAAGGGAAACATGCCCTTAAATTATACTTACTGAGAACCTCTTTGATAATGAGAACTAAATATAATGGAATGATTTCCTATGACCAGAAAGCTAAAACAACTGAATCAGGATCTAATACATCAAATAAAAAAATAATCTAATTCAATAATACTAGAACAGGTAATACCACAAAGGGAACGAAAATAGGGTATACCAACATCATCAAGGGCACATTGGCACACCCCAGTCTTTCACTGGTCAATGTCAGTTGAACATTATCCAACTTTTAAACATCAGCTGTACCACACACACAACTGGTGTTTCTATAAGCTCCCAAGAGTCTTTTGGAGCTGTTTCTTAAAATGCAAACATTATTTTCCTTTTTAAACACTGTCACTAATTGGAGAGGTTGGAAATTACTATTGTCACACAAACACAACAAAAATGTTTTCTACCAGCTACTTCTGTAACGGACGCCTACTTAACATGGCAATAAAACACTGGCAGATCACAGGACTGATTCTCTTGTGTGTGTGCAGCTGAGAGCAAAAGTATGGCCTGCCTTGACAGAACTGCCTTTAAGTCTTTAAACTGTCCTCCTTCCAGTATTTATTCAGTGTGCCTTCTACCAAGCTGAGAAAAGCTGTTTCTAATCAGTGTCTGAGACTGCAGGGAGAGCAGCTGAGGAACTTCAAGGTGACTCAAACCTGGGGACTTTTCTCAAGATGGGCACTAGGTGCCACTTGCTGCTTCCTGATATGCTGACCTAGCTTCCATCAGCAATAGAGCAACTGGTGTGAAATGTCAGCTAAGGACTAGACACCACCATTTAGTGAAGGGAAATTTGATCACAGAACTGCAGCAACAGTAAGCAGCCCTGATTTTCCTGGCCAGATGACAGGCAGACATTTGGCATCACTGAAATTAAAGAAAGAGGTATCCTCCTCCAAATTCCCAACTGATAATATCACTTCTGAATTATAAAGCAACAGTTCAGTTCAGTCACTCAGTTGTGTCCGACTCTTTGTGACCCCATGGACTATAGCACGCCTGGCTTCCCTGTCCATCACCAACTCCCACAGCTTACTCAAACTCATGTCCATTGAGTCGGTGATGCCATCCAACCATCTCATCCTCTGTCATCCCCTTCTCCTCCTGCCTTCAATGTTTCCCAGCATCAGGGTCTTTTCCAATGAGTCAGTTATTCCCATCAGGTGGCCAAAGTATTGGAGTTTCAGCTTCAGCATCAGTGCTTCCAAAGAACATTCAGGATCAGTTTCCTTTAGGATGAACAGTATGGATCTCCTTGCATTCCAAGGGACTCTCAAGAGTCTTCTCCAACACCACAGCTCAAAAGCATTAATTCTTCTGCGCTCAGCTTTCTTTATAGTCCAACTCTCACATCCATACATGACTACTGGAAAAACCATAGCTTTGACTAGATGGACCTTTATTTGCAAAGTAATGTCTCTGATTTTTAATATGCTGTCTAGGTTGGTCATAACTTTTCTTCCAAGTAGCAAGCCTCTTTTAATTTCATGGCCACAGTCACCATTTGGGGACAAAGGAATGACAGACAGTGAATATATTAAACATCTATACATTTGAAGAAAAATGAAAAGTCTAGGAGTTGGTCCAGGTTCTTTGTATTTTACTAACTCAGCTGGCCTCCAAGTTCTACCTTTCCTTTTCCCATGATATCCCTTTCTCCCCTCTAAAGGAGTGATTTTGCCTTCTCAATATATACCATAGCCCTACCTTTCTCACAACTTTATTTTAAGAAATGCTGACTGCCACATGCAGCACGTCATTTGGATGTGTCTGGAGTTCTGGAAGCTGACTAGCTGTTCTCCTACACATACCCCATTAGAGCACTTTGGAGGTGCTAGCAGGTGAGTGCAGCTATTCTTGAAACCTTCACCAAAGAAATGTCTGCCTCTTTCAGAAAAGGTCATCCTCTTCTATCCGTGTACAGCTTCAAGGGAGATGCACTTGGAGCAATGAGGGAGGAAGAGATACCACTCAGTCCACCAGATCAGCAGAATCAACCCTAGTGATCAATGGGCTGACAGGTGTCCACAGCCAAAGGGAGCTCATATCCAGTTTCTCACTATTCATTATAATTGAAAGTTGGTTAATTTAAGAATACCTTAGGCTGGGACACGCAAATAGCCCACTTAGCTCTGCATCTCTGCCTTTAACCAATGTTTAGAAGATATTAAACTTTACTCCTTGAAATACCAAGTGAGGAGCACAGCAACAGAAAAGTGTTGTTGGTTTCAGGGGTTACAATAAGAGAGTGCATATCCACATAGTATTGAAGCTCGGGTTTAGAAACAAGAACATTTCTAATTTTTATCTTTAGACCACAACTGTATATGCTGCACCAAGTAGACCACCAGAGTTTCCCTAAAACACTCTCAAAATATACCCACTTTTTTGAGTAAAAGCCCCAGCAGCATGTGGCTTATAGATACTCTAAAATCGTTGGTTTTCAGATATAAGCCCAAGTAATTACACTGAGCTTAATAACACTTTTAGATCCTATTAGCTCTATCTTCATCAGCAGACAACCACATATTTTTAGGTAAATACTCAAGGCAAAACAAATAATATTAAGGCTCGGGGCTTCCCAGGTGGCACAGTAGTCAAGAATCTGCCTGCCAATGCAGGAGACACAAGAGACATGGATTTGATCCTTGGGTCAGGAAGATCCCCTGGAGAAGGAAATGGCGACCCTCTCCAGTATTCTTGCCTAGAGAATCCCATAGATAGAGAAGCCTGGCGGACCGCAGTCCATAGGCTCACAAAGAATTAGACATGACTGAGCAACTCTTTCACTTTCACTACTTCTTCTATACAGCACATCTTATATAAAATAAAATACATTAACATATAATCCTATTTCGGAAAAAAAATACCAACCTAGAGCGACATGACCTTGGATAATACACTTAAAAATTTTCTAATTCTATACTTCCTTACCTGATCATATTATATGCTCATTACAAGAAGCTGAAGGTCAAAGGAGGGGGAGGAAAAGTGGAAGACAAAGAGGAGGAGCAGGGGAAGAGAAAGAGAGAAGTTATGAAACAGAAAATACATGTAAAATACTCAGGAGAGTGCCTGACACGTCATAAGTGAAAACTACAATTATAAAACTTGGCAATGAAATGCATCTGGTTTCAAATCCTTGGGGAAAATATATCTATTAAATAGTAACATTAATACATGAAGTGAAAGCATGTTGTAAGAATTAAATAAGTAAATGCAAATAAATTCCTTAGCACAGGGCCTAGTATATCATAAGCACTTCATAAAATATTATTACTATCTCTCAATATAAAATGTCATATAATGCTATTTACAAAAACAATGTAATAAACTAAAGATGCCATCACTCTCTAATGAGAATATATGAGAATCAATTTCATTTCAAATAATATAGTCAAAACATAATTATTAATAAGGGTATCATAAACTATACACTTGATTAATCTATTTTGATCTCTCAAGTTAAAAAATACCTATTTTGAGGGGAGAGTTCATGTAGACAATATTATTTAATGAAAGTGAACTAATATTCTGCAAGAGTCAAACCCATTACTGTGAACCAGCTGCAAGCAAAAAATGACCACTGAACATCCACATTTTAAAGAAACATCCAAAGCACAGAAATACCATACTGGATGATTTATTTAATTATTTTGCTTTTTAAGAGGTCATATTATGTTGTTACACTAGGGAAAAAATGGTACAGGCAGTGATGTATAGGGCAATAAATTCTCTGTAAACCCTCTTGGAGAAAATGAGTCATTATTATTTATTACAGGACTTTCAAGTCGGCTGACCTAGAATTTTTTATAAAAGGCAGTGTAAATAATCAGGGGTGATTGGTTTGTCAGGCAACAATAGACCAACATTTCTAGGAGTAGCTGTAATTGGGGAGTAATGAGTCCTGGAACTAAATGAATAAATTTAACCAGAGAAAGGGTAGACAGAATCCTATAACAAATACATTGGCTGTCAAGACATAACTTGGATTTTGCTCTTAACTGGGCCTTTACAGTGTCAGTTGCCCTAGAATACAAGGTTTGTGGGCAACAGGATCACGTATCCACAGTGCAGCATTTGGCACTCTGCCTGTGGCTGAGATAATGCATGGAAGTTAGAGCATATGAGCTGGTATGTGTAATCAGCAACTGCAACTCTTAGGCAGATTTTTTTTTTTTTTAATAAATCTGGAAGACAGATGTTTGCCCCAGACAGCCTGTTAATTCTGAACTGATTATGTTGCCAGCAACAAAGGCACTAATCTGTAGAGAACAGTATGAGTTTTTGACATTATTATAATAATTAAAAATATATATATCATTTAAAATTAAGTTCTGTGTACATATTTAAGTGACTATACTGGGCCAAATGCAACCTAGTCACACCTACCTAAGTCTATCAGAAGTTCTGCTATTTAAAAACAAAGAAAAAGGAGGAAAGAAATCAGTGGAAGATTAAAGCTTTCTATTTCCTTAAGAGAAAAATATAAATAATATCCCATAAGCTTTTTTATTCAGTCATTCCATTTATATGTCTTAATTCAAATAATCAGTTTTCCCATATACAAAGGTATGACATAAAGAATATTAAATATTGTCTATATAAAAAATATAGAAACTATCAATAGAAGACTGGGTAAATAATATACTCATATATACAAAGCCATAAGAAGCAATATAAGATGTCATATAATGACATATACTAATATCCACAGACATAAAAATCTTCTTTAAACACTCATAAGTAACACACACACACACACACACACTCTAAAGAGTCCTAAAGGGTAGTCACTACACTATAGAAGGCACTGTTTTTAACTCACAGGGAATTTTTTTTTTATTTTATATTATTTAAATTATTTATAAGAATATATGATAAATTTAGCAACATAAGTATAACATATATCAGAATCATCTAACATTCAGAGTGGTATCATCTAACACACAACCCACAGAGAACAAAGCAGTTCTCACTGTACCTGGATCACATGACCAAAAAAAAAATAGCGAACTTGTTATACTATGCTTAATCAGATTACTCTTTAGTAAAACATCACCTTCGATTGCATCCTCCATGTTTTAACAAAGTTGGAGAATATTTGATAATTTCCAGAATACAGAAATGAAAAAGAAACCAAAAATGTGTCTATATAGGGGAGTTAAATTACAGTTCATTAGATTACAGAGTACAGCATATTATCAAAAAAAACCAGAGGCTTTAGCAATCAGGGTTACCTGAGTTGAAGATCTCTTCTACCTACTATCTGAGATGGTTCAATTTTGTTAGGTAATACCTCTATCTTTAGACACAACCTCAACACAACACACCTACCTCTTAGAGTTGTTCTGAAAACGAAGAGTTGTTCTTAAGAGTTGTTCTGAGAATGTGTAAAGCATTTAACACGACGGCTGGCAATAAAGACTGCTCAGCAACTGAGAATCATCAGTATGGATCTGCCAGGAACACTCAGCTATGAGGAGCTGATGATGGGTCCTCCCACCCACAACACTCCCCTCCATACACACACAGAGATACTCTTGTAAGGAGAAAGTCAAACAAATTTTAATGTATATAGGGAACAGAAAACAAAATAGATTTAAATTAGACAAGGACATCCATGTTAGAAATAAGTTCCTGAATACTAAGCAAAGTAATAATAATGGGATATTATAATTGTGGAAGCTTCATCACCAAATATATCTGAGAAAAGAAACAGCTATCTTCTCAAACTTGGTGGTTTAGACATTCACCTACTTATGGGAAGAAGACCAGAAAACTGAATTCTCCAAATCTTTCAACTTTCTTGTTTCTATGATACTTTAATTAATAGGATATTTCATCATTCTCCCAATAAATTCTGTCAGGGGGTTTTAAGCAAAGCACAGACAGCTCATCTCTGCAAATGTAGTTTGTGACAAGCTCTAAAAAAAATTATTGGAATAGATTTAAAAGAATTCCTGTATACACACACAAAAAATTGGATGGCACTGGGTATCTCACAAAGGGCTTCTGCTGCCTTCTGTTCTCCATTAAAGACGGAAAATTAATTCAGAGGACGGTTGAGAGTTTATGTATTTCTGTAGGAGGATGACAAGGGGGTTAGTGGGGGCAAGGGGAAAACTAAACATCAAAAGATTAAAAAATAAAGTTAGTAAGGACTCAGATAAAGTTAAGAGTCAGAACACCATGGAAGGCTGAACTCTATAACAGCTAAAACAATGTTTACCTTCCTTCAGCAAAGACTACTTGATCAGACTGTCTCCAAATGTATAGCACGTTATGAAGTTTCATTTAAAGATTATATCAGGTGAATCAAAGATGGTAACCTTGGATTAGCATTGCTTCTCTATATTTATTTTCCCTTGTCAACACCATTCACTAGCACATTTAGATCAGAGCATGTCTATTATTCTGCTGGGTTGAGTCTGTAATTTTCTTGAACAGAAGTAGAATGAAATACGGATCTTACTCTGACATTCTTTTACAATTATCATAGCTTTTGGAGACTTCTAAGTCTCCAGGTAGAGTTCAATGATTACCACTGTAGAAACAGCACAGCACACAAGATTAAGAGTCCCAAGTCCAATTCCAGTTCTGACTCTGACCACCTGGGTGTGAGGGCTGGCCAGCCCCATGGGTGTGGAACCTGTGCAGTCACCCAGCTGGATCCCACAATTGGTCTAAAGCTCTGCAGCTGCCGTCTAAATTCTGAATAACTTCTTTCAAGAGGCGCCCTACATTTTCATTTTGGACAAGACCCCACAAGTTACATAGTTGTTACTGCCTGTGTGAGATTTCTAGTTCAATTCATCTATCTAATTCTCATTATCTTTCATATGATCAACAACCCAACACTCCCTCTCCCCCTAATTTTTGCAAATGCAGTGCTATCGGAGCATACATTACATTTGTTAAATTGTCAACACAATAATACTGCTGTGTTAACATTACTTTCTGATCCTAAATAATTAAGCCAACTCAAGTCTATGAAAATCATATTTCCAAAAGACATTTTTTTTTAGTAGAAGCAGACAATCAGTGTTGCCCAGAAGCTTTCCTTTTCTGAACACTTTCCATGAGAAAAGTTTTCACTTTCACTTTACCATTAATTCTACTCTCTGTGTTAAAGGTGTATTTGGCAGCTTTTTTCCAGAAGTGCCTTTGCTCAGACAATTCAGTGCAGACACTATTTCATGGAATGGACGAGGAAGAAAGTACTGTATAGCAGACAGCGATGAACAGCAGGAAATGTTTAAAAGACACTTGCTGCTAACCTTTAAATAATATAAATAACCTTCAAATAATCAGAACAGAACGTTATAAACATTAAAGTGCTGAGTGTGGCAGTGAGAAGCAGCACCATTACGAGTATATGGATCTGTTTACTTCTTAGCATGCTTTAAGAGGTCCCAAACACAGCACTTAGTGTTTCCCCATTCCTTCTGTCTGACCCCAAATTTCGATCCTTATCATTACTTGAGATTTAAAATCCATAAAAATGCTGCTAAAGTATATAACTTGAGAGAGGAAATGTGCCGTTGTATCTGGAGATTTTCATTTAACACACTAGCAAAGGGTATCAAAAAAGACAGGCATTTCCCATTTAAACCTGTCATCCACTTCAGAAAAATCATATGCTCTGAGTGAGAACTATGACATCATGCATTATGTTTATTTTGTTAAAAAAAAAAACAAACCTCATGCTTGTATCCAACCACATTCCCATATACATATACGGAAATTAATTCTTTGCTGGGTAAAGTTGAAAATTTTTTCAAAATCCTTGAGTTTTTACTTTTCAACTGTAAAATGAGAACAGTTATACCTATTTTGCATAATGGACAATGTGTTCGAAATATATAGAAAGAATCTAGCAAACTGGAATATAACTGACATTTAATAAATGTTAACTACTTATTTGTTCCTATTAGAACTCCAGAGACTTTCACTCTTCTCCATTGAAGAAAACCACTCATTCACTCATGCCTCAACCTTATCACCCAGAACTCTTAACTTATTTCATTTCTATTATTTATCAAAAATTCTTTTTCTCCACTGTTCACTACAGATTATCATAACAATGTTTACTCTTTTGAACTCAAAATTTCTAACCATTACCAGATCTACCCATGGTTCATGATTTCAAATATTTCAACTATTGTTGACTAATTCTCAAGTACCCATGATATTTAAAAAATTTACTCTTACGAGTCTTAAAACATGTATTCAATAGTCCTTTCATTCTACTGCTGTTCATACTGTGCCAAGCCTTGTTAGAAAAAAGCTGATTTGACTACACATGCAATCATTACATTTTCAATAAAATATTCTTACAAAATGGGACTTTATATAAAAAGCAAAAGAAAGCAACATTTTCCTTCCCCTCCTCAGCTTCTTCAAAATAAATTTTCTCCAGACTTTCTTCTCTAAAACTCACATTCAGTCTTGAAATGATTTGATGCAGACACAGACTGGCTGGATCCACATTTTACTTAAGTACCACAATTCTGTAGACAGATGTGGTGTCCCAGCTAAAAAAACTCTATCTATTATTTCCCGTTGCAGCCAAGGGTAACCCACTAGGATGAACGCAGAAGTAACAGAATGAGACTTCTGGAAATCCCTTGAGCTACCTACATCCAGGTTTCTTGCTTTGAGAGAAAATAAATTTGCAATCTTTTTATATCACTCTAGTTGGCTTATGCAATATTGCTCTTACAGCATCGGATCTTGCTTCTATCACCAGTCACATCCACAGCTGGGTGTTGTTTTTGCTTCGTCTCCATCTCTTCATTCTTTCTGGACTTATTTCTCCACTGATCTCAAGTAGCATAGTGGGCACCTACCAACCTGGGGAGTTCATCTTTCAGTGTCCATCTTTCAGTGTCCTATCTTTTTGCCTTTTCACACTGTTCATGGGATTCTCAAGCTAAGAACAGGAAAAGGAGTATGTCAAGGTTGTATATTGTCACCCTGCTTATTTAACTTATATGCAGATTACAAAGCTGGAATCAAGAGGGCCAGGAGAAATATCAATAACCTCAGATATGCGGATGACACCACCCTTATGGCAGAAAGTGAAGAAGAACTAAAGAGCCTATTGATGCAAGCGAAAGAGGAGAGTGAAAAAGTTGGCTTAAAACTCAACATTCAAAAAAACAAAAAACAAAACTCAACATTCAAAAAATGAAGATCATGGCATCCGGTCCCATCACTTCATGGCAAATAGATGGGGAAACAGTCAATGACTTTATTTTGGGGGGCTCCCAAATCACTGAAGATGGTGATTGCAGCCATGAAATTAAGACACTTACTTAACTGGAGAAGGAAATGGCAACCCACTCCAGTGTTCTTTCCTGGAGAATCCCAGGGACGGGGGAGCCTGGTGGGCTGCCATTTATGGGGTCGCACAGGGTCGGACACGACTGACGTGACTTAGCCTACTTCTTGGAAGGAAAGTTACGACCAACCTAGGTAGCATATTAAAAATCACAGACATTACTTTGTCAACAAAGGTCCATCTACTCAAGGCTATGGTTTTTCCAGTAGTCACGTATGGCTGTGAGAGTTGGACTATAAAGAAAGATGAGTGCCAAAGAATTGATGCTTTTGAACTGTTGTTGGAGAACACTCTTGAGAGTCTCTTGGACTGCAAGGAGATCAGTCCTGAATATTCATTAGAAGGACTGATGCTGAAGCTGAAACTCTAATACTCTGGTCACCTTATGGGAAGAACTGACTCATTGGAAAAGATGCTGATTCAATCTTGGGAAGACTGAAGGCAGGATGAGAAGGGTATGACAAAGGATGAGACAGTTAGATGGCAACACCAACTCGATGAACATGAGTTTGAGCAATCTCCAGGATTTGGTGACGGACAGTGAGTCCTGGAGTGCTGCAGTCCATGGAGTCACAAAGACTCAGACACGACTGAGCAACTGAACTGAACTGATTCAAAGTACAGTCTTTGTAGCAGACCATCACCTGTTTGCTTATTAGAAATTCAGTATATTTGGCCAGATCTACTGAATAAAAACAGGCTTCCCAGGTAGCACACTGGTAAAGAATCCACCTGCAATGCAGGGGATGCAAAAGATGCAAGTTCGATCCAAAGGTTGGGGAGATCCTCAAGAGTAGGAAATGTCAACCTGCTCCAGTATTTTTGCCTGGGAAATCCTATGGACAGAGGAACCTGGAAGGTACAGTCCAGGGGCTGCAAAGAGTCAGACATGACTGAGCACATGGACACACATACACATACACACACTAAATAAAAATCTGCATTTTAACAAGAGCCAGAGGTGAACCACATGCACATTAAAGTTTGAGAAACACTGGAATACACTGCTTGTTGAAAACATTTTTGGGAGAAACTTAAAGGAATATTCTCCACTTCCTTACTGAAAAATGAGACTACTAACGGTATATAGTGCACAGCATTATTATGAGAAATAATCAGGTAACATTACTTGATAAACACTCAATAAGGTATAATTGGCATTAAATTTGATCATCTACCTCAAATCTGTATATTCAAGATATATTTCCAATGTATTTATTTATGCAATTACATTGGTANTTTCTCCCTCACATAAAATCTAACAAATTCTACATTTCATTAGTCATTATGCTTTCTGTACTCTCCCATCATGTGCTTAAGATAGCCAGTGATCCCACAGGATTCAAATAATATACCAGGTATCTAGATCTTCAATTCTGAATGATAAAAAATAAAGTCTTATTAAGCTCCCATTTTAATCTAGTTAAAGGCAAGATACACCCTACTGCATTCCAAGACCTTCTTCTAAGGACCGTGATGGCCAGATTATCTGCTTCCTACATCCAGGGCAAAAACAAAAATGTAAGCTGATAAAAATCAATATAAATGGAATCATTTTCAGTAGTCATTAGTGAATATTAATTACTTAAAAAGAAAGTAATTTTTATTAGATAAACTTTTAGTGAAAATATATTTACATCTATAAATGATGCTTTAAAGAGGTATTCATAAAACAAAAACTGAAGATAATGTTATGAATCTTCTAATCATGAAAGTCTGCCTTACCATTACACATTTCTTAAAAATTGTGCTTCACAGAGGACTCTGTAGACACTTCTCCAAAGAAGACATACAGATGGCCATTAGGCTCACGGAAAAATGGTCAAAATCGCTAGTTATTGGAGAAACACAAATGAAAACTACAATGAGGTACCACCTCACACTGGTGAAAATGGCCATCATTAAAAAGTCTACAAATAAACAAATACTGGAGAAAGTGTAGCAAAAAGGGAACTCTCATACCTGTTGGTGGGAATATATGTTACTGTAGCCAATATAGAGAACAGTATGGATATTCCTCAGAAAACTAAAAACAGAGTTACCAGCAATCCCACATCTAGGAATTTACCCAGACAAAACTATAATTCAAAAAGATGCATGCATACCTATGTTCATAGCACCACCATTCCCAACAGCCAAGACATGGAAGGAACCTAAATATTCATTGACAGATAAATGGATAAAGATGATGTGGTACCATACATGTAAAGGAGTACTGCTCAGTCATCAAAAGCAACAGAATAATGCCATATGCAGGAGAATAGATGCAACTAGAAATTATTATACTAGGTGAACTCAGAAAGAGAAAGATAAAAGCCACGTGTTATCACTTATATGTAGAATCTAAAACATGGCACAAATGAACCTATCTACAAAACAGAAACACACTCACAGATGTACGAGAACAGACTTGTGGCTCAGCCAAGGGAAGGGAGTAGGGAGAAGGATGGACTGGGAGGTTGGGGTTAGTAGATGCAAACCACTACATTTAGACTGGATAAAAAACAAGTCCTACTGTGTAGCAAAGCAAAATACATCCAATCTCTTGAAATAAACCATAATAGAATATTTTAAAAAAGGGTATCAGTTCAGTTCAGTCGCTCAGTCGTGTCCGACTCTTTGTGACCCCATGAATTGCAGCACGCCAGGCCTCCCTGTCCATCACCAACTCCCAGAGTTCACTCAGATTCACGTCCATCGAGTCGGTGATGCCATCCAGCCATCTCGTCCTCTGTCGTTCCCTTCTCCTCCTTCCCCCAATCCCTCCCAGCATCAGAGTCTTTTCCAATGAGTCAACTCTTTGCATGAGGTGGCCAAAGTACTGGAGTTTCAGCTTTAGCATCAGTCCTTCCAAAGAACACCCAGGGTTGATCTCCTTCAGAATGGACTGGTTGGATCTCCTTGCAGTCCAAGGGACTCTTAAGAGTCTTCTCCAACACCACAGTTCAAAAGCATCAATTCTTCAGTGCTCAGCTTTCTTCACAGTCCAACTCTCACATCCGTACATGACCACTGGAAAACCATAGCCTTGACTAGACGGACCTCTGTTGGCAAAGTAATGTCTCTGCTTTTGAATATGCTATCTAGGTTGGTCACAACTTTCCTTCCAAGGAGTAAGCATCTTTTAATTTCATGGCTGCAATCACCATTTGCAGTGATTTGAGAGCCCTGAAAAATAAAGTCTGACACTATTTCCACTGTTTCCCCATCTATTTCCCTGGAGAAGGGAATGGCAAACCACTTCAGTATTCTTGCCTTGAGAACCCCATGAACAGTATGAGAAGAGAGTATATATGTGTATAAATGAGTTACTTTGCCATACAGCAGAAATTTGCACACTACTGTAAATCAACTATACTTCAAAAAAAAAAAAAAAAAAGTGTTTCAACTTCTGGCAATGTGGCATACCAAATATTCTAAAGGATCCTCTTATTATGTTACAAGATCCTGGATTTTTAAGATACATAGAAATGTATGAGGGTCAAAAACAAAACACAATTTCTGAATGCCAAGAGATATGTGTGTGTATGTATACATACATATATATATAAAATATATATTAAGTTAAAAATCTGAACTCTAAGTGATCAGTAAACAAAGAATTCAGAGTTATCCTGGAACAAACACCTGCAACAGTGCTAAGATTTGTAAAATAAGGAGTTGAACTCTAGCATTACATCTAACAAAAGATACATAAGAACTTTATAAACAAATTTTAAAATGCTACAAAGTGGCATAAAAAACAGCTAACTGGAAAAAATCATGTATATAAATATAAAGACAAAAATCATAATATCAATTCTTCCAAATTTTGTCTTAATTTGGAATTCAATGGAATACCATTTAAAATCCCAGTAAAGATTGTTTCAAATAATTGCATGCTGAATATAAATTTTAAATAATGTGTGAAAGTTCAGGACTAGTCAAGATCCTTTTGAAGAAGAATATGGTGAGAAGCTGAGCATACTAGCTTGATAAATGAGGCTTCATCAAGGGAAGGTAAAATATTTAATATATGGTCTCAGGAGAACTGATCAGAAAAAAAAAGAATAATTTGTATTGTGACCTAAAACTGTATATTGATATTAGCTACAGGTGGCTTAAATAGATCTGAAAGAAATGGAATCTTTTATAATACACAAAAATATTTAGAACATCAGGGTAGGAAATGATTTTTTAAACAAAGCATACACCTCAAAATATTTTTTTAAAGTTGACTCTGACAGCATTAAAATTAAGAACTTATTTGATCAAAATATACCATAAAGACAATAAAAAGACAAATCACAAACTGGAAAAAGAGATTTGCATCACATGTAACTGAAATGAACTACCATCAAGTATATACAATCTACAAATCAATTTAAATGATTAAAGTGTGTAAAAGATATGAAGAAATATGTCACTGAAGAGGAAACAAGAATATTCAGAATACAAAACAGATAACCGTGTCATTAGGGATAAGCAGAGATGCCATTCAGTACCCACTCAGCTATCTATAGTTAAGAACTCTGACATTGCCACTTATTGGCCAGAATATGGACCAGTGGGGACTCAAATACTGGTAGTAGAGGTCTGAACTGATACAACTATTTTGGAAAATCAGTGTCATACTTGTGTAATCTGATTTTATGAATACCCTATAGTCTAGTATTCTACTATCACATACTGATCTGTATTCTAGCACATATGTATCAAGAAACTCGTTCAAGAAAATGAAGCCACCCTATTCATGGTTCAATCCAAATAATAATTTACCAGCAGAGAATAAATGAATAAATTAAGATATCTCTTCAAAAAATAATATTTTACCATGAATAAAAATGAATTAAAGCTAAGCACAAACATCTAAAAAACTCATGCAAGCATAATGTTGATGGAAGAAAGGAAGTAGCTGAAGGCCACATACAGCATTACTAACACATGTTCAGCAAAACATTTACGTGATGTACAGCTACTTTTAAAGAGCAAAGAAACAAGTAGTCAAATATCTAGTGTACTGGCTATCTCTGGTATAGAAGCAGGGTGACGAGACAAAAACTAGGAAGGCAGGTTTAAGGATGCTTGCAATATTCAAGGACTTTACACTGTATGATCAGTTTAAACAGGACTATTACACATGATTACTTATATACATATAAATAGATGTATGTTCTAATTAAATATGCTATTTCTCTCTATTAAAATCACCTAATACATACAAATAATAATTGGAAACAAGCTAATTCATTATTTCAAGTCCACAATCAAACCATGATCTCATCTTTTATTAACATATATTAGATGAACACAGTTTCTCAGATAAAACAAGCACACTAAAGAAAACCTCCAAATACAGCATGAAAGATAAATAATAAATGAGTAATACAGAATAATAAAATGAGTAGATACAATTTAAACTCACCACCAGGGCTTTGGATCTGTTGCTCAGAAGTTTTTCAATATCCCTGGCTGCAATTTCCACCAGCTGGCGTGCATTATTTGGCTCCACAGTATACAAATCTTGGTATTTCTCATAAATCTGTATGAACAGGAAATAAAATTGTTAAGAACAACAATTGCTTATTTGGTTCCTGTCCTCACATTAGAATGTATTTAAAACCATAAACACCTGATTAGAAAGACAAATCTGTTCCTCACTTCATCTTGATCTTTTTGGAGTTCCAATGTGTTCAAAATATACACGTGTTCAAAATATATATACATATACATATATATGTATACATACATATATTTACATATACATATGTATATATACATACATATATATACATTTATATATGTTGATATACATATAAATATCAATTAACTGTAAGACCACAAGCTCACCAAAACAGTATATCATGTTAAAAGGTTGTAAAACATCTTGTAACACAACAATTTGTGTGTGCAGTTTTGCAAATTAAAGTTGTACCTCCAACCTCAAAGTGAAAAATTGAAAGTGAAAGTCACTTAGTCGTGTCCAACTCTTTGCCACCCTATGGACTATATAGTCCATGGAATTCTCCAGGCCAGAATACTAGAGTGGGTAGCTGTTCCCTTCTCCAGGGTGTCTTTCTGACCCAGGAATTGAACTGGGGTCTCCTGCATTGCAGGCAGATTCTTTACCAGCTAAGCTGGGAAGCCCCAAACCTGGTATTTACTGCCTTCAGCATTTTAAAGAAACAGGGAGGTTATTCTAGAAAATAGAAGAATTTAAGCATGGGACATCAAAACTGGAGGATGTGTGCACTGAACAAAAGTCGGGATAAGTGAATAAGATACTGCACTGAGGGAGACTCGCACCTTTTCCATCACTGAAGCTAAGATGTATGCTGCTAAACAGGCTTATAACCAAAAAGAGAAACACAGAGAATGAAGACCTTCCCCTCCTCAGGTTCATCCTGGTGGCACAGGGAGCTTCACATTTCACAGTGAAGAACAAGGTCACCGAGGTCTACATTAAAATTTGGTTGAAGCTTTAATAGTATAAGCATTTATATTATGAAACTGAATTTTTTTTAAAACTCACTGAATAAGACTATATTGAAAGTAACCTATACAGCAAGAGAAAACAATTACATTTCTGGCTCACATCAGTATTTATGAAAGGATTTCCCTAGAGTAGCATAAGATGCACCTGGTTTATCAAGCGTGTATACTCCTGGCAGGAAATAAAGATTAAAAGAAAAGTGGGGGTAGGGGCAGGGAGGAGCACAAAGACAGTGACCTTGTCTGTGGCTGAAGGGCTGGGCTGAAAAGGAAATCCCTTATTCATCCAACAGATGGGCTGCACATGCATGACTAAACCATCTTCAAAGCCAGGGACTGGCAGGTTTTTACTGTCTTATGAGAAGTGAATCCAGGCACAAGCAGGAACCAGTTCAACCCTGCTTTTTACTGGCATAATGCCAGCATTCTGGTTACTACCAACAGGTTCTACAGCTTGGTCCCAGCTGACCATGGATGCTGCTGGTAAACACGGGTTTCAAAAGGAGCAATATACATTGGCTAACATTTATTTTTGAAGTGTGTTGGTTTCACATGAAGTTTCACAGTTTTAAGTGATTTAAAATATATCAACATTTTAATTAATAAGTTAAAATAATTAACTATAATAAAATTAATTATCTAATAAATATTTTTGAAGATTTAAATCAAACTTCTACTGCTAAAATTATCATTTTCAAACCATGAGGCTTTTCCTCACACTTTGAATTTTGACCTTGTAGGTTCTCATCCCAATTATTCAAGGCACAGTAATTTAGTCATATAAAATCCCAAGAGTTAATGTCATTCAAGATTCCTGCATATTACTGGATTTTTTTCTACTTTTTACTGATGGACAGATTATTGTGTCCTCTTTTTAAAGACCCAGGTTATCCATGAAGGACTCCCTCCAGTCCAAAGCTATCTCTTTTGTTTCAGCCTAAGACCTCATCCAGGAACATGAACTCCTAAACAGATTGATTTGAGGTACAAACAGATTAAACTCAAAATCACTTTAATTGATCAAGGATATTTAGTTCTTCGCAGAAAAACCAATATGACTAATTGCTGTGAAAGGCAGGTGTGCTTTGTATCATGAATATCTTGCTCATTTCTGTATAAAGTCTAACCTTCCTGTGGTATTGGGATTCTAATAGAATTGAAAGTTGGTAAAGATTAGTTCAGGACACACAGTCTCTACTTCATATTATGTACTACAGCTAATGGCAATTATAGTCACTATCTAGGTATGTCAGACATATTAAATATTATAAAGAATGAATTATAAATAAGAAAAAACTAGTTCAAGTATATATATATATTTTCTCAAACAGAGAATATTCTCTCAAGTTCAACTTATACAGTAATTTTTAAAAGCTTAGGAAATAAAAAATAAGATCCAGAATGCAAATAAACTTTAATAAATAAAGTCAAGGAAGCTTAAGTCTAGAGTCCCAATGTAAATGCCCCGCCATACATTTTTAGGTATAATACCACATTTCAAATGCTTTCATTGTAATAAAACATGAATTAGAATCATATAACAGCCACCATCAAAAGAAGTGGACTTTGCTTCTGGTTTCAAAGAAAGCAATCTTGTTTTTGTTGTTGCATGAGATATTGCAATGGCTCTCAAAGAGAGAGAGCCTGGTGCGTGTTTAGTGAACAATTTTCAGAGTAGAAAGTTTCACATGGATTTTTAAGATATTATATTTCCATAACTTACAAGTATTTACAATTCCTTCCACCACTATAATAAACCACATTTCTATAATATTTAACATGCTAACATGAATATTTTAAAGAGTCTTAAATATCTTTTTTCTTCTTCCTAGTTTTTCTTTTCCTTTATAAAAAATTAATTATCTGCTTTATCACTTTATCCAATGTCTTTCCTGACAGAAAAACAGCATGATGGGAATAACATGAGTTTCTGGCACCAGACAGAGCTACATTCAAATCATATGGCAGCTCCTCACATGCTATGTGACACTGGTTTCCGTTTCTTCTACTAGAAAGAATGGAGCACATGAAGAGAATTCAAGACAGGATCGTTTTCCTCCTGACTGATAACACTAACATGCTTTTAATTTTTTCTATAGTTCAAACCTTCATCCTGCCACCCTGACACTAGTCTTGAAAAAAAAGAATATTTGTCATCTTGTACATTCTTTCCTTCTCATCTTCTTAACTAGCTGGTTTTAATATTCTTTCACTACAAAACTCACAGGCCAAAATTTGCTGTGATAACAGAAACCATGGTTTCCCCTACCTTTTTCACTGAAAACGTCCATTAAGTGTCTTTGCTCTATAGTTAAGCCCATGGTTCAGCAATAATCTTCAGAACAATACATTTAAAAATAACTCACCTGTAATTATCTCAAAAGTAACATCACTCACTGACACAATCGCTAAATAAACATAACTAATGAAATGTTTCAGAAATCATAATATTAGTATCACACCATGGAATTATACCATGAAATACAGTAATTCCCCTGCATATGAATGAACTCCCTTCTGAGAGCACATTCATAAGTCCAATTTGCTCGTAAGTCCAACAAAGTTAGCAAAGGTACCCAGCTAACAAAATCAGCTACATACTGCTGCTTTTACATTTGCTTTCAGGCATCCTGGGCTTCAAATAAAGACACTGTAATACTGTACTATACTATACAGTACACAAAAGCACAAACACCTAGAGAGGATGCATGCATGAAATGAAGAATTTCACACGTGTGAATTAATGTGACTCAATCTCATGTGACTGAACATCAGAATGCACTTTTGCATCTTTGAAAGTTTGGATCTTGCAGGTTCATATGTAGGCTGTGCTGTGCTTAGTCCCTCAGTCATGTCCAACTCTTTGCGACCCCATGGACTGTAGCCTACCAAGCTCCTCTGTCCATTGAATTTTCCAGGCAAGAGTACTGGACTGCGTTGCTGTTTCCTTCTCCAGGGTATCTTCCCGACCCAAGGATCAAACCTGGATCTCCCACATTGCTGGCAGACACTTTACCATCTGAGCCACCCAGGAAGCCAAAACCGTCCACGACTTTCAATTAATCATTTTATTAATGGGAACAGTGGGTGTCAGGCTTCAGAATGTAAGCATGGAGACAATTTAAGTCCCATTTCACATCGCTCAGGAGCAAACCACTGCCCAGAGCAGAAGGAAATGAAATCCTCATGTGTCATAGTTACACAAAGGGAATCTGACAGAAATATTCATAGCAAAGCCCCTTGGAATGAACAAGTAAGGAAGCTGGAAATTAAGGATAATTATCTCTTCTAGGAGATGACCTTGGTATGAGTACAAGGGGATCCAAATGCAGACTGACTGGCCTATGGGAAGCAGAGGTCCAGCTGAAGAATAATGGTGAAAACTATCTGGAAAGATTGACCAAGTTCTTAGTACCAATAACATTAATATTCATGTCAACAGAACAAAAGACAGTAAATACACCAGATATCTTGTCATGTCAGTTTCCCTTGTACCCAGAGGCCCAGGAGAAAAGTCAAGAAAAGCAGAGAATACTGAAAAGGAGTTGGAACTCTGAATTAACTGAATATAAAACTGATCACAAGAGACTAAATTAAACTGAAAGAGCCTAACCTTGAAATTGTGAGAATAACTTTTCCCCCATTCTGGGAGAAAGAACAGCAGCTCAGTCAAGTCTTTGTTGGCAGTAAGCTAAGCTCCCTAAAGATAAACACAGTCAAATGTCTGCATAGTAAATCAAAATATGTACATTTTGATAGCCCCTTCAATAGTTGTACATTTACTTCCCTCCATTGGAACTTGTCCTGGACAAGCCATCAAGACCTCTGCTATCTTTCTGAGGGAAGTTTTCCCTTGGAAGTCCCTGATGAAATAGGAGTCAGAGGAGTTTCCTTACAAATGGGTAGCAATATTTTAATGTAAGACCTTGCCATTGGCCCCTGCCTAATAGCATCAGGACATATAAGACCTAAAAAAAATAAATAAATAAAAACAAAGGAGAAAAGGAAAGATATATTCATTTGAATGCAGTGTTCCAAAGAGTAGCAAGGATAGATAAGAAAGCCTTACTCAGTGATCAATTAAAAGAAATAGAGGAAAACAACAGAATAGGAAAGACCAGAGATCTCTTCAAGACAATTAGAGATACAAAGGGAACATTTCATGCAAACATGGGCACAATAAAGGACAGAAATGGTATGGACCTAACAGAAGCAGAAGATATTAAGAAGAGGTGACAACAATACACAGAATAATACAAAAAAGATCTCTATGACCCAGATAATCACAATGTTGTGATCATTCATCTAGAGCAAGACATTCTGGAATGAGAAGTCAAGTGGGCCTTAGGAACCATCAATATGAACAAAGCTAGTGGAAGTGACAGAATCCAGTGGAGCTATTTCAAATCCTCAAAGATGATGCTATTAAAGTGCTGCACTCAATATGCCAGCAAATTTGGAAAACTCAGCAGTGGCCACAGGACTGGAAAAGGTCCGTTTTCATCCAATCCCAAAGAAAGGCAATGCCAAAGAATACTCAAACTACTGCACAATTGCACTCATCTCACATGCTAGCAAAGTAATGCTCAAAATTCTCCAAGCCAGGCTTCAGCAATACATGAACCATGAACTTTCAGGTGTTCAACCTGGTTTTAGAAAAGGCAGAGCAACCAGAGATCAAATTGCCAACATCCACTGGATCATGGAAAAAGCAAGAGAGTTCTAGAAAAACATCTATTTCTGCTTTCTTGACTATGGCAAAGCCTTTGACTGTGTGGATCACAATAAACTGTGGAAAATTCTGAAAGAGATGGGAATGCCACACCACCTTGCCTGCCTCCTGAGAAATCTGTATCCAGGTCAAGAAGCAACAGTTAGAACCAGACATGGAACAACAGACTGGTACCAAATTGGAAAAGGAGTACATCAAGGCTATATATTGTCACCCTGCTTTTTTAACTTATATGCAGAGTACATCATGTGAAATGCTGGGCTGGATGAAGCACAAGCTGGAATCAAGACTGCTGGGAGAAATATCAGTAACCTCAGATATGTAGATGACACCACCATTATGGCAGAAAGTGAACAGGAACTAAAGAACCTCTGGTTGGCTTAAAACTCAACATTCAAAAAATGAAGATCATGGCATCTGGTCCCATCACTTCATGGCAAATAGATGGGGAAACAGTGGAAACAGTGACAGACTTTATTTTCTTGGGCTCCAAAATCACTGCAGATGGTGATTGCAGCCATGAAATTAAGATGCTTGCTGCTTGGAAGAAAAGCTATAACCAACCTAGACAGCATATTAAAAACCACAGATACTACTTTGCTGACAAAGGTCTGTCTAGTCAAAGCTATGGTTTTTCCAGTAGCCATAAGTGGATGTGAGAGTTGGACCATAAAGAAAGCTGAGCACTGAAGAACTGATGCTTTTGAACTATGGTATTGGAGAAGACTTTGAGAGTCCCTTGTACTGCAAGGAGATCTAACCAGTCCATCTAAAGGAGATCAGTCCTCAGTGTTCATTGGAAGGACTGATGTTGAAGCTGAAACTCCAATACTCTGGGCACCTGATGCAAAGAGCTGAGTCTTTTGAAAAGACCCTGATGCTGGAAAAGATTGAGGGCAGGAGGAAAAGAGGACGACTGAGGATGAGATGGTTGGATGGCATCACTGACTCGTTGGACATGAGTTTGAGCAAACTCCAAGAGTTGGTGATAGACAAGGAAGCCTGAAGTGGTGAAGTCCATGGGGTCGCAAAGAGTCGGACACAACTGAGCAACTGAACTGAACTGATATGGAACCAGCTAATTCCTGAATTAATAATCTGTGAGAAATCAGATAGAAAAGATCTACATGAACAAGGATAATATATTGAACAAATCACGTTTTCTCCACATAGGATGACAGATGGATCAAAGTTAAAAGCAGTAGCAAAAGTGAAAAGACTACCAGGAGAAAAACAGTCTTCAAATACTACTAGTGTGATAAATGATGGCTACGGATGGAGGAGCCTGGTAGGCTGCAGTCCACGGGGTCACAAAGAGTCGGACACGACTGAGCGGCTTCACTTTCACTTTTCACTTTCATGCACTAGAGAAGAAAACGGCAACCCACTCCAGTGTTCCTGCCTGGAGAATCTCAGGGACAGCAGAGCCTGCTGGGCTGCCGTCTATGGGGTCGCACAGAGTCGGACACGACTGAAGCGATTTAGCAGCAGCAGCAGCATGGTAGGTAGAGTAATGACTTGCCAAAGATAAACACATCCTTATCTCTAGAACCTGTGAATATTTTGTTACATGGCAAAGAGGAATTAACTTTGTAGATGAAGTTTTGCTAATCAGTTGCATTTAAAGAGATTATCCTGGATTGTCCTGGAGAGTCCAATGTATTCACAAAGATCCTTAAAAAACAGAAGAGGAAAACGCAACCATACAAGAGAAAACCAAATGGATGATAATGTGAGAAGAAATTATCATGTGTTGCTGGCTGTGAAAGGTGAGGAAAATGGACCATGAGGCAAGGAAAGGACTTCTCAGCCACAGCACTGTAAGATAATAAATGTGTTATGTCAATAAATTTAGAGTAATTTGTCACACACACAATAGAAAACGAACACAATGAGTTAGCAGTGGAGACAGTGCTAATACTCAGCCTCAGGGGCTGTCTTGGCTCTAGACCTTCCCTCCCACTGCCGAAACTATCTTCCAAAAGCCTTCAATTCTTGCTGAAACCCAGACTCTTTCTGAGTTTGCTTAAATGTGGTACTGTTATATTTCTTTTACATGTAGTTCTACAGTAAATTCCCCAAGTGATTCACTCTTACAAAAACTAAAAATGCTAAGAAGTATTTTTCTAAGTTGCGATTAACATTGTTTATTAAATACACTTTGAATGTTCATTTCATTAGTCATAAGACTCTCTTCACTGAAATGAAAAAATAAGCTCTATTGTGAAAATTGTACAGTTTCCATTAGACTTTATGAAATAATGAAGCTATCTCAGGACTCCCATTATAGCCTTCATAATTGTTTAGGAGCCTGAAAAGAAATATTAGAAAGAGGAGCTAAAAATATAAAGAATAGATGGCACACAATGTACAAAAACATATATGAATTAGGTGAATAAATATGATTCTACCTCATAATAATGAAAGGTGGGGGTAAGAGGAAAAAGTTAGAATATACACCTCACCATCATTCCAATTTCACTATCTTTATTGACTAAATTCATATATCTTCAATACCGATGCAGGCAGGAAAAGCAGTTCACTACCCCCTTGACAGCTTTAGATAATCATAAAATCAATTTCACTTACTTTTAGTTGAATTCGGCAGTTTGGGATTTTTTTTTCCTTTGTAATAGTGTTCTGTGGGCTTCTGAATTACTTGTTTCCTAACAACTTAAGAACATCTTATTTCTTAAAAGATGCAGTAACACGAAAGTATGATATATTTTTTTTTTCTTGGTCACTTTCAATGATGAAAGTTCCCTTGAGAAATTTTTACAATTCAAAGGTACAGTTTTCCTTTAAATTTATTATAAATCTCATCATCCTCTAAGCTGACCAGCAGAGAGAGACATTAAGATATGTGAAGAGTCCTTCATCTAAGGTAAAGGGTAATTACTGACACCAAATCTGAATTGATGTTGGAATATATTTTATCAAACAAAACCAAACAAAACCTTCTTCCTTCCTCCATTGAAAACTAGCTGAATTTTAAAAGATGAAGTATGCCGAAAAAAATATGAAGTATTTCCTAATTAACCTCCTAAACTATTCAAACTCTTCCCTCTTGATTTAAAAAGCAAATAGTGCAATCTTAAACAAAAGTCAAGCTTTTAAAATGTGTTGCATCAGCTTACACAATTGGGTAAAAAAGTGAATGCCAACACCAACTGTATATTAATCCAATAGAATTTGTGTAAAATTATGAAGATGTAAGCATTCATAAGATGAAAGAATATGTTAATGTCATTAAAAGAATCAGATTTGATTGTCTACAACTTCATTTTAAGTAAATTACAGTTCCTTTTTTCTTTCAATAACCTAGTTTTCTGAGATAGGATACTGCCTTTGAAATTTTTACAGCTTCAGTTCTCTGTATTTGTGCTCCCTTTGAGCATATGCAAACATCATTAACATGTAAGTATCATGTTTATTATGTATTTCTTACTTCTCTTAATCACAATGTTAGTATCAAGAGGACAGATTTTTGTCCATTTTGTTCACTGGTTCAGCCCAGCACATAGTATAGTGCCTGGCATGTAGCAGGCACTCGATAACTACTGATGACGTGAATCAGTGCATGGAACCTGATACTGCCACTATGTCAGGCTTTTCTAGCAATGTGAATGCTTATTTAACAAAGTCTTCCTTATATTTTAAAAATGCATATCTATTTTGAACCCCCAAAAAGGCTACATAAGGTGTTTTGCAGTTATAAATGAAATAAAAACAACACCTAAATGATAATTAGATTCTAATAATAAATACACAAATAAGGTATTGATCAATATGAGGAAGAGTATTATTACAGTTCCATTGAAGAGGTACAGAAAATTTGGCTATCAGAATTGAAAGAAAAGTAAGATTACATGGATTGCAACAGTCAAAAGATGGTATTACAGCCATGTTTTTGAGGAAATATGCATTAATAGGAGAGAAAGATATCCAAATGAATGTGATGTAAGGAATTACTGGACAATACTGAAAGGCAAACCGGAACACTATGAGGAAAAGCTTTAAAATTCAGGATATTGGTTGGTATTTTACTATGTAGTCAAGTCCAAGCTATTTTAAACTGATTCCTAGAACATCTAGTGCCTATTATAACAACTCATACATAGGAAGAATGTAAAATACAACATAGGCTTGTTTATTACAAACATGATCCAAATATATATACATACATGTATATATAAACATATTCACACATGTTAATCATGTACATACACACACATATACATAAATACACATATACAATATGTCGTGTTCTCACTTCTACAGTGCATGTGTTCCTGTCATAATTCCATCAAACAGGCATTCTAAAATCAGACACCAGAGTTTGATAATATTTTCCCTACTTCCCTTATTCATTCCATTTGATACGACACAGTGTCTTAGCTGGGACAGAACACATTTCAACTGGGACATTATTTTGAGGAAGAATATTAAGAAAGAAGTCAAAGTTAGTGACTCTTCCACAGCATACACTCCTTCTTGCCCTAATTCCTAGTAACAAGAATTTTACTGTGACGCTTTTGAGCACTATATTTAAAAATGTAAGAAAGAACAGAACAAGTGACAAGCATAAGTGTGCCTGTTCACTTTCTCCATACTACACATGGGAATAGGTGATTATTTTCAACAAAAAATACAAGTGAAATACTAGGGGTCATTTCTAGAACAAGGAAAACAACTCTAACAAAGACTGAGATGAGCATGAAGAACATCCAGATCAAGAATTCTTCAGCTTTTAGGTTGGAGACATTGCCCACATATGGTAGTTTTAGGTTTCTCTTAGAATGCTTAAAATTAAAACAAGAAAAATATTAAAATATGTATGAAACCTACCTACTTAGTTTTCTGTTTGTTTTTAATTTCAGAAATAAATTGTTAAACTATTCTGTTTCCCTTCGAATGTCTGGAGGTATATATGAATTGTGTATGTGTTTTGACCAGAAAATTCATATGTAATTAAAAGAGATCATATTAGATTTTATAAAAACTAAATTAAAAAAATAATTAACCATAGGCTGAGTGAAAGGCTCTTTTAATATCCCTAAATGACCTAAATTCCTCTCACTGCCAACAAAAGAATTTTGAAGAGGAGCAGAGTTTAATTTGCCCTTAACCATAATACTTTATTAACGAACAGCTTTTGGAAAGTAAAACTGCTAGCCAGAGATGCTGAGATCCAATTTTTACAATTTTATATTCATTTAAAGAATTCTGGGAGATTTATCCTTGCCTTAAATTCTTCGGTCCTTCTAGAGCAGTTTTGCAAACTCAGCACTGCACCAGGGACATTTTTACTAAATAAGTCTGTTGTGGGGTGGCATCCTGTGCATTATGGGATGTTTAGTAGCATCCTCAGTCTCCACACTAGATGCCTATAGCCCTCACCCCTCCCCCACCCCCGGCTATGACAATCACAAATGTTTCCAAGCATTGACAAATGTCTCCTGGGGGACAAACTGCCCCTGGCTGAGAACCACTGCTCTAGATATAAAGACATTAATGACAGACGTCTTTAGGGGGAAAAAAGGTAGCAGCAGTAGCTCTGTGTTGCATATTCAGAAAGTGCAGTAGTAAATCATCGTCTTTTATACCATTCATCTTCATTCTGGAGAAGAAGCCAACACTTGGCTGCAACACTTATGAGCTTTTAGTTTTCCTCTTTGTGCAGCTCATAGACAAGCAAAGAACACAACTACTATACATTACTCTCTCTGTAATTATTATTACCAAACCATTTGATTGCTATTTGGAGAAACAATAACAAATCATTCATCCTTCAAGTACAGCATAATTTAAAGTATTAAAATTGACAATGAAACAGATTTGTAAGGTAGAAAACATCTGTAATAATCCTTCACCGTTCATGTGTATGAAACAACAGTACTTAAAAATCTGTTAATAAAATATTGAAAGTCACTTTAAGATTAGAAATTCCCTTATGTATTCTGTATCTTTGAAAATGAATGTAATTAACTACAGTCTTAAAAAAAGAAAATCGTGTCTTACTTTAAAATTTCCAATAGTTAGTTGGGTAAAGGGGGTCCACAATCTCTACTGATAATACAGTCTATAGTCAAATAGAGTTCTTTCTCCTAAGAGAAAAAAAGTGTTTCACCCCTAAAATCATAATAATCTCAGGTTGCTGACAAGCAATGGTAACTGATTTAATTACAACACTTCATCATCGAGGGAATAAGGCAAATCTAAATAAAACCAGGACATATGAAACAAAAATAAATAGCTTTGTTTAAAAAGTAATTATATTACCTTTATAATCATTATACTGCCTTTATAAAGTAATTATAAATATATAAAGTATATTGCTTTTACAAAGTAATACAAAGCTACATTTTTAAAAGTAATAATTTAACTTCTTCACAGCATCTACTATTGTTTCCACATTTCATGTTATTTTCCTTTTACCCCTGTAACATTTCTATAAGCAAGGGAGAATATTACTATCTGCCTCACTGGACAAGCAGGTAAAGAGAAAGCTAGCATCATGCTACTACTTAACAGACCTAGAGG
The DNA here is from genome assembly GCA_006410935.1 of Redunca redunca. Lineage (NCBI taxonomy): Eukaryota > Metazoa > Chordata > Mammalia > Artiodactyla > Bovidae > Redunca > Redunca redunca. Next base: position 327,163 of record SJYQ01001009.1, read on the forward strand.
AGAAAAGAAGATTCCCCAATCCTGTTGTTGCCTCTGCATCTTGCTGGTTTCCTAGTCACAATAACCAATGATTAATTATATTCTGATTCTAGAAACTATTTTATTTACATAAAGATGACATGACCACAGTGTCAGAGCATCAATCTGTTAATCCCACAAGTAACTAATGAAAATAAAATTTTCACTTAAAAGAGTTATGTAAATACTAACTTAATTAAGAGTTCTGAATGTTCAATATTTAGACACATTTCATATTTACATTTTTGAGAGCATATTAAAATATGAAGATATTAATTTCAACATAACTTTAAATTACGAAATCATAACAGTGAATCAAAAGCCAGGAAATTCTATGATAATGCCTTTGCAGCCTCAGTCTACTTCAAGAATGAACTTCCAGGAAAAATTAATCAGTAAGCTTCTTAAATGTGTTTGCACATTCTAGCCTAACATGTTAGAAATCCAGACAGAATTTACTTTTAAGAAGTATGTCTTATAAAAACAATGTGACAAGCATCATTTCAACTCTCTTAGATAACAAGAGGAATACAATAGTCTTTGTCAACAAAAAGCTGGATTTCCCTAACATCGTTCATTATAAGAAGACAGAACACATTAGAATTGAAACAGAGGGGAAGTAGAGAGGAGTGTCTGATAATGGGGTAAAAATTTCAAAACATACATATTGTTAACACTAGAGGACCAGCCACTGTACCTTACATTGACAGAAGAGTCTGGGAGGCTTATAAAGCATCAAGTAAAGCTGCAAGGAAGACCAACATTATCCACTGGGGAGAAATGCACAGGAAAGAAAAGGTAGCCTGGAATTCCTGTGATGTTCAAAGGCTAAAACGCCTCTCCTTTGAGCCATGGGGAGCAGAAGACGCTGAGCAAGTCAGCCTTTACTGTTCCAGGGCCCCAGAGCTAGGACTAGGGTGAGGCAACAAAATTTCAGGAGCCACTCACTCATTCTGAAGATGGTACAAGCTCTAGACTCTCAGGATGAGTGAGCCTCCCTCAATTCCCAACCCCCAGTGCATCATGTGCCTCATCTTGTTCCAGATTCTGCAAATCCCCCATCCCCACTCAGTCCCTGCCAGAAAAGACAAACCTTGTTATGAGGAGAAGCTACACCTCTTCCAAAATGCAGCCTTCACACCTGCTTTCTAATACCAAATATGTTCTGCTCAGGGATTAAAGTGAGTAAACAAAGACTTAAATAAGCAAGTATAAGTGATAACTATCAATCCCTTCCTTTTGTAACAAAGAGGAGGGAATAAGAAAGCCTTGTACTCCTAAAGGCAAAAGAAGAGGTGTGAAGAAAACAGTGCACAAAGGAGACCACAAAACTGGATGACTGGGATTTACTT
>SJYQ01001009.1:328648-340254 GCA_006410935.1 Redunca redunca
TGAAAGAAATTAGTAAAGACATAAATGGAAAGATATCCTGTGTACATGGAAGAATTAATACTGTTAAAATGGCTATAGCACTGTGAAATGGAGTATTTCCCGTCAAATCAATAAACAAGGATATCACAGCCATCAGGGATTCCAGCCCTCAAATGTGAGTTTCTGAGCCCAGGAAGAAAAATGCCATTGAGCTGCCACCACTCCTTACAATAAGCAAGGAACTAAGGTTAGGTATAATAAAATCAAAGGATGCTGACCCTAGATAGATGAGATATATATGAAAGGAATGATTTCAGTAAGCCCAGACTCTTGTGTCTTCTCATACACAGAAAAGCACTAAATTCCTTGAGATATCTGGTTTTCCTTAATTAACAATAATCTTTTAATGGTCAAACTACCTGCTTTGTTACAAGTTTCTATAACCTAAATTTTCCCTGCACCTGCTCAGAACAAGGTCACCTGAGATGCTGTCTCCTGGTCTTGAATTTCTAAAAAATCCCATTAAATAAAACATAACTCTCAACTTTTAGGTTGTGACTATTTTTTAACTTAACACTGCCCAAAGTTATCTTTAGATTCAACGCAATCACCATTGAAATACCAAAGGCATTCTTTACAGAAGCAGAAGAAACAATCATAAAATGTGTGTGGAATCATGGAAGACCTCAGATGGCCAAATCCATTCTGAGAACAAAGAACATAACTAGAAGTATCACACTTTCTGCTTTCAAACTACACTACAAAGCCATGGTAGTTAAAAAAAAAAAAAAAAAACAGTACAGTACTGGCATAAAATACATACACAGACCAGTGACAGAGAATAAAGAGCCCAGAACTGAATTCCAGTATTAGTGTTAACCATTCAGTTGTGTTACTCTTTGTGACCCTATAGACTGTAGCCCACCAGGCTCCTCTGTTCAAGTGGGTTGCCATTCCCCTTTCCAAGTGATCTTCCCAACCCAGGGATCCAACATAGGTCTCCTGCACTGCAGGCAGATTCTTTACCATCTGAGCCAACAGGAAGCCCTTAAATTCCAGTACATACAATCAACTAATATTCAACAAGAGAGCCAAAAATACCCAAGGGAGAAAGGATAGTCTCCTTGATGAATAATGCTGGTAAAACTGGAAAAACACAAGCCCAATACATAAATTGGACACCTATCACACACCACATGCAAAAATTGACTTATAATGGTTCAAAGACTCAAACATAAGACTTCATACCATAAAAATCCTAGAAGAAAACATAGTTGAGAAGCTCACTGATATTCTTTTGGCAGTGATTTTTTGGACAATGCCAAAAGCACAAACAAGTAAAGCAAAATCAACAAATGGTACTGTATCAAACAAAAAAAAGCTTCTGCAAAGCAAAAAAAACAATTAACAAAATCAAAAGGTAGTCTACAGAATGGGAGAAAATTGGCAAACAGTCTCAAACTAAGTTATTTAGCAAAATATATAAAAAGTAGCACAACATAATAATAATAATAAAATGACCTAATGAAAAAAATTAGCATCAGAAATAGAAACTTCTCCAAAGAGGTCATCAAAATGAGCACAAGGCACATGAGAAGATGCTCAACATCACTAATCATCAGGGAATGCAAATAAAAACCACAAGATATCACTTCATATCTGTTACAATGGCTATCACCAAGTAGATGCTGGGAGAAATACCAATAATCTCAGATATGCAGATGACACCACCCTTATGGCTGAAAGCAAAGAAGAACTTAAGAGCCTCTTGATGAAAGTGAAAAAGGAGAGTGAAAAAGTTGGCTTAAAACTCAACATTCAGAAAACTAAGATCATGGCATCTGGTCCCTTTGTTTCATGGCAAATAGATGGGGAAACAGTGGAAACAGTGACAGACTTCATTTGTGTTGGGCTTCAGAATCACTGCAGATGGCGACTGCAGCCATGAAATTAAAAGACACTTACTCCTTGGAAGGAAAGTTATGACCAACCTAGACAGCATATTAAAAAGCAGAGACATTATTTTGTCAACAACGGTCCATCTAGGAAAGGCTATGCAGTAGTCATGTATGGATATGAAAGTTGGACTATAAAGAAAGCTGAGGGACAAAGAATTGATGCTTTTGAACTGTGGTGTTGGAGAACTCTTGAGAGTCCCTTGGACTGCAAGGAGATCCAACCAGTCCATCCTAAAGGAGATCAGTCCTGAATATTCATTGGAAGGACTGATGCTGAAGCTGAAATTCCAGTACTGTGGCCACCTCATGCAAAGAGTTGACTCATTGGAAAAGACTGATGCTGGGAGGGATTGGGGGCAGGAGGAGAAGGGGACGAAACTGTGGATACTCCCCAAACATGCCAGTGATATTTGTTTGCAATAGAAAATAAATAAAAGTATTACACTGTATTCAAAAATTCTATAATTCAAAGTGCTTAAAAATACACATCTGGAAAATGGCAGAGCCTGGAGAATCCCAGGGATGGTGGAGCCTTGTAGGCTGCTGTCTATGGGGTCAAACAGAGTCGGACACAACTGAGGCGACTTAACAGCAGCAGCTGCAGGATGGGGAGACCACTTTCTCCCCCACAAATTCATCGAAAGATCATTCGAACACTGAGCAAATACCACAAAACAACTTCTGAACGCTGGCAGAGGCCACCAGGCACCCACAAAGGCAGCCCACTGTCTTTGAAAAGAGGTGGGACAAAATATAAAAGATAAAAAAAGAGAGACAAAAGAGTTAGGGACAGAGACCCGTCCTGGGAAGGGAGTCGTAAAAGAGGATAAGTTTCCAAAGGCCAGAAAACCCTCTCACCAATGGGTCTGTGGGGAGTTTGGGAATCTCAGAGGGCAACATAATCAGGAGGAAAAAATAAATAAATAAAACCCACAGATTACGCACCTAACCGCAACTCCCAGCGGAGAAGTAGCCCAGACACCCGGCTGCCACCAGCAAGCAGGGGCTGAACAGGGAGGCGCGGACTGCGCTGCTTATGGTAAGGATCGGGCCTGAATGTCCTGAGGACAATCTGAAGGAGCTAACGAGAGATAGCAATCCAAACTGGGATAGCCAGAGAGAGGGAAAAAAAAAAAAAGAGGAGAGAGAGAGAACTTTCCTGTGAAAAGCACTAACCTAAGGCAGTGCCAGGCTGTTCACAGAACAAAGGACTGGGCGAATACCAGAGGAGAGCTAGCCAGCTATGGACCGGCCCCTGACCTGGCAGAGGTAAGGAGGCAGGCGGGTGCCAGCCAGAGCCAGAAGGCAAGGGGCAAACTTGGCCCCAGAGACGGCATCCTCTCCCAAACTGTGAGCAGGCTCCCAGTTGCTAACCAAGTCTTCCTGGGATCCTGGACAGTTGATATCCACTAGGAGGGTCACAGCCAGAGATCAGCTCCCCAGAGGAAACACAGGGCACACCTGAGACGTCGCCCCCACTGCACATCCGGGAAACCGAGCAGCCGGACCAGGGAAGTGATAAGACTCACCGCCCCACCTGGGGAGAGTGCACTCACCAAGCACCTGGTCACTTGAGCTGCTCGGACCTGGAAAGGGGACAAAACGCACACCCAACCGAGTCTGTGCCTTTGTGAAGTATCCAAGAACCTGAATCTGAGTGGCTTAGGCCTGGGAAGTGCACACGACCCAGGGTCCGGTTTAGACAGATCCCCTGCAGAGCAACCTGAAGCCTAAGCAGTGTAGACCTGGAAAGCACACACGCCATGGGGGTGGGGGCGGTGGGGGGTGGCGGCAAACCCAATGTGGCCCAGAAACTGTGGATACTCCCCAAACATGCCAGTAATATTTGTTTGCAGTGTTCCTCCCTCCCCGCAGCACAACTGAACAAGTGAGCCTAAATAAATGACCACCTTCCCCCCTTGTGTCAGGGCAGAAGTGAGATACTGAAGAGACTTGGCAAACAGAGGAAACCAAAGAAGAGGGAACCGCTTTGGAAGTGACAGGTGCAACAGATTAAAACCCTGTAACACTGCCTACATTGGAAGGGACCTGTAGACCTTGAGAAGTATAAGCTGGAACAAGGAACTATCTGGAACTGAACTGACCTCACACTGCAATCAGTAGCTCCAGAGAAATTCCTAGATATATTTTACTATTACCATTCTGTAATTTTTTTAACTTTTAAGTTTTTTACTACTCCTTTAATTTTCATTGTTAAAACCTATTACCTTACCAAAAAAAGATGCTATTTTTAAAGCAAATTTCATATATAGTTTTTTATAACTTTTGCAATTTTGTTTTGTTTTTGTAATATTGTATTTTTGAGAGTCTAACCTTAACTCCACACTTAATCTTTGCTTTTTGGCATTTGTTATCAATTTTGTACTTCTAAGAATCCAATCTTCAGTACCCATTTTTATTTAGGAGTGTGATTACTGGCTTAATTGCTCTCTCCCCTTTTGATTCTCCTTTTTCTCCCCCAGGTCACCTCTATCTCCTCCCTCTCCATTCTCTTCTCTACTTAACCCTGTGAATCTCTTTCAGTGTTCCAGGCTGTGGAGAACACTTAAGGAACAGATCACTGGCTAGATTGCTCTCTCTCCTTTTGACTCCCCCTCCTCTCCTCGTGGTCACTTCTATCTCCTTCCTCCCTCTTCTCTTCTCTATTTGACTCTGTGAACCTCTCTGAGTGTTCCAGACTGTGGAGAGAAAATAGGGAATTGATTACTGGGTAGATTGCTCTCTCCCCTTTTGATTCCCCCTCTTTTCCTTCTGGTCACCTCTATCTCCCTCTTCCCTATTCTCTTCTCATGTAACTCTGTGAACCTCTCTGGGGGTCCCTCAATGTGGAGAATCTTTTCACCATTAACCTATATGTTTTATGATCTGTGCTGAATGGATGGAGAAGTCTTGAGGCTACTGTAAGATTAAGACTGAAAACCAGAGGTAGGAGGCTTAAGCCCAAAACGTGAGAACACTGGAAAACTCCTGACTCCAGGGAACATTAATCAACAAGAGCTCATCTAAAAGCCTCCATACCTACACTGAAACGAAGCTCCACCCAAGAGCCAACAAGTTTCAGAGAAAGACACAGAAAGCTAATTCTCCAACAACACAGGAACATAAACCTAAGCACAAAAATACAGGCGGCCAAAAGTCACACCAAACCCATAGACACCTCAAGGCTGACTGCTGGACACTTCATTGCACTCCAGAGAGAAGAGATACAGCTCTACCCACCAGAAAACTGACGTAAGCTTCCCTAACCAGGAAACCTTGACAAGCCACACATCCAACACCACACACAGGGAGGAAACTCCACAATAAAGAGGAACCACAAACTTACAGCATACAGAAAAGCCACCCCCAAAACAACAATATAAACAAGAAGAAAAGGCAGACAAATTTTCAGCAGGTAAGGGAACAAGATAAAAGTCCACCAAACCAAACAAAAGAGGAGGAGATAGGGAGTCTACCTGAAAAAGAATTTAGAATGATAATAGTAAAAATGATCCAAAATCTTGAAAACAAAATGGAGTTACAGATAAATAGCCAGGAGACACGGATTGAGAAGATGCAAGAAAAATTTAACAAGGAACTAGAAGAAATTTTAAAAGGTCAATCAATGAATAATGCAATAATTTAGATCAAAAGCACTCTGGAGAGAACCAACAGTAGAATAACTGAAGCAGGAGATAGGATAAGTGAGGTAGAAGATAGAATGGTGGAAATAAATGAAGCAGAGAGAAAAAGAAAAAAGAAATGAGGACGTCAGAGACGGCTGGGACAATGTTAAAGGCCTCAACATTCTAACCATAGAAGTCCCTGAAGAAGACAAAAAGAAAGGCCATGAGAAAATACTTGGGGAGATAATAGTTGAAAACTTCCCTAACATGGCAAAGGAAATAGCCACCCAAGTCCAAGAAACCCATAGAGTCCCAAACAGGATAAACCCAAGGCAAAACATGGGATAACAGTTGATCTTTCAATAGTATTTTTCAAGCCAGAAGGGAATGGCAGGACATACTTAAAGTGATAAAAGAGAAAAACCTACAACCCAGATTACTGTATGCAGCAAGGATCTCATTCAGATATGAAGGAGAAATCAAAAGCTTTACACACAAGCAAAGAATTCAGCACCACCAAACCAGCTCTCCAACAAATGCTAAAGGATCTCCTCTAGACAGGAAACACAGAAAAGGTTTATAAACTCGAACCCAAAACAACAAAGTAAATAGCAATGGGATCATACTTATCAATAATTACTTTAAATGTAAATGGGTTGAATGCCCCAACCAAAAGACAAATATTGGCCGAATGGATACAAAAACAAGACACCTATGTATACTGTCACAAGAGACCCACCTCAAACCCAGGGACGGATACAGACTGAAAGTGAAGGGCTGGAAAAGATATTTCATGCAAATAGAGACCAAAAGAAAGCAGGAGTAGCAATACTCATATCAGATAAAATAGACTTTGAAATAAAGGCCGTGAAAAGAGACAAAGAACACTACATAATGATCAAAGATCAATCTGAGAAGAAGATATAACAATTCTAAATATATATGCACCCAACATAGGAGCACCACAATATGTAAGAAAAATGCTAACAAGTATGAAAGGGGACATTAACAGTAACACAATAATAGTAGGAGACTTTAATACCCCACTCACAACTATGGATAGATCAACCAAACAGAAAATTAGCAAGGAAACAAAAACTTTAAATGATACAACGGACCAGTTACACCTAATTGACATCTATAGGACAGTTCACCCTCAGTTCAGTTCAGTTCAATCACTCAGGCGTGTCCAACTCTTTGCTACCCCATGAACTGCAGCACGCCAGGCCTCCCTGTCCATCACCAACTCCCAGAGTTCACTCAGACTCACATCCCCAGAGTCGGTGATGCCATCCAGCCATCTCATCCTCTGTCATCCCCTCTTCCTATTGCCCCCAATCACTGCCAGCAGAGTCTTTTCCAATGAGTCAACACTTCGCACGAGGTGGCCAAAGTACTGGAGTTTCAGCTTTAGCATCATTCCTTCCAAAGAAATCCCAGGACTGATCTCTTTTAGAATGGACTGGTTGGATCTCCCTGCAGTCCAAAGGACTCTCAAGAGTCTTCTCCAACACCACGGTTCAAAAGCATCAATTCTTTGGCGCTCAACTTTCTTCACAGTCCAACTCTCACATCTATACATGACCACTGGAAAAACCATAGCCTTGACTAGACGGACATTAGTTGGCAAAGTAACATCTCTGCTTTTGAATATGCTGTCTAGTTTGGTCATAACTCTTCTTCCAAGGAGTAAACGTCTTTTAATTTCATGGCTGCAGTGACCATCTGCAGTGATGTTGGAGCCCAAAAACATATAGTCTTACACTGTTTCCACTGTTTCTTCCATCTCTTTCCCATGAAGCGAGGGGACCAGATGCCATGATCTTCGTTTTCTAAATGTTGAGCTTTAAGCCAACTTTTTCACTCTCCACTTTCACTTTCGTCAAGAGGCTTTTTAGATCCTCTTCACTTTATGCCATAAGGGTGGTTTCATCTGCATATCTGAGGTTATTGATATTTCTCCCGGCAATCTTGATTCCAGCTTGTGCTTCTTCTAGTCCAGCGTTTCTCATAATGTACTCTGCATATAAGTTAAATAAGCAGGGTGACATATATAGCCTTGACGTACTTCTTTTCCTATTTGGAACCAGTCTGTTGTTCCATGTCCAGTTCTAACTGTTGCTTCCTGACCTGCATACAGATTTCTCAAGAGGCAGGTCAGGTGGTCTGGTATTCCCATCTCTTTCAGAATTTTCCACAGTTTATTGTGATCCACACAGTCAAAGGCCTTGCCATAGTCAATAAAGCAGAAATAGATGTTTTTCTGGGACTCTCTTGCTTTTTCCATGATCCAGCAGATGTTGGCAATATGATCTCTGGTTCCTCTGCCTTTTCTAAAACCAGCCTGAACATATGGAAGTTCACAGTTCACATATTGCTGAAGCCTGAATTTCACCTTTTTCTCAAGTGCACACGGAACCTTATCGAGGATAGATCACATCCTGGGCCATAAATCCTGTCTGGTAAATTCAAAAAAACTGAAATTATCTCAAGCATCTTTTCTGATCACAATGTGTTAAGATTAGATGCCAACTACAGGGAAAAAAGCTATTAAAAATACAAACATATGGAGGTTAAACAACACACTTCTGAATAACCAACAAATCACAGAAGAAATCTAAAAAGAAATCAAAATATGCATAGAAATGAATGAAAATGAAAACGCAACAACCCCAAAACCTATGGGATTCAGTAAAAGCAGTGCTAAGGGGAAGGTTCATAGCAATACAAGCCTACCTCAAGAAACAGGAGAAAAATGAAATAAATCACCTAACTCTCTACACCTAAAGCAACTAGAAAGGAAGAAATGAAGCACCACAGGGTTAGAAAAAGGAAAGAAATCATAAAAATTAGGGCAGAAATAAATCAAAAAGAAACAAAGGAAACCATAGCCCAAATAAACAAAGCTAAAAGCTGGTTCTTTGAGAAGATAAATAAAATAGACAAACCATTAGCCAGACTCATCAAGGAAAAAAGGGAGAAGAACCAAACCAACAAAATTAGAAATGAAAGTGGAGAAAGCACAACAGACAACACAGAAGTACAACGGATCATAGGAGACTACTATCAGCAACAATATACCAATAAAATGGACAACATGCAAGAAATGGACAAATTCTTAGAAAAGTATAACTTTCCAAACTGAACTAGGAAGAAATAGAAAATCGTAACAGACCCATCACAAGCACAGAAATCGAAAGTGTAATCAGAGAAGCTTCCAACAAACAAAAGCCCAGGACCAGATGGCTTCACAGCTGAATTCTACCAAAAATTTAGAGAACAGCTAACACCTATCCTACTCAAACTCTTCCAGAAAATTGCAGAGGAAGGTAAACTTCCAAACTCATTTTATGAGGCAACTATCACCCTAATACTAAGCCCAGAAAAGATGCCACACACAAAAAAAATCAGGCCAATATCACTGATGAACAGAGATGCAAAAATTCTTAACAAAATTCTAGCTAACAGAATCTAACAACATGTTAAAAAGATCATACATCATGACCAAGTGGGCTTTATCCCAGGGATGCAAGGATTCTTCAGTATTCACAAATCAATCAATGTGATACACCACATTAACAAATTGAAAGATAAAAACCATATGATTATCTCAATAGATGCAGAGAAAGCCTTTGACAAAATTCAACATCCATTTATGATAAAAAACCCTCCAGAAAGTAGGCATAGAAGGAACATACCTCAACATAATAAAAGCCATATATGACAAACCCACAGCAAACATTATCCTCAGTGGTGAAAAACTGAAAGCATTTCCCCTAAAATCAGGAACAAGAGAAGGGTGCCCACTCTCACCACTACTATTCAACCTAGTTTTGGAAGTTTAAGTCACAGCAATAAGAAAAGAAAAAGAAATGAAAGGAATCCAGATTGGAAAAGAAGAAGTAAAACTCTCACTGTTTGCAGATGACATAATCTTCTACACAGAAAACCCTAAAAACTCCAGCAGAAAAGGGAACCCTCTTACATTGTTGGTGGAAATGCAAACTGGTACAGCCACTACGGAGAACAGTGTGGAAATTCCTTAAGAAACTGGAAAAAGAACTGCCATACAACCCAGCAATCCCACTGCTGGGCATGCACACCAAGGAAACCAGAAATGAAGGAGACATGTACACCCCAATGTTCATCACAACACTTTACAACAGCCAGGACTTGGAAGCAACCTAGATGTCCATCGGCAGATGAATAGATAAGAAAGCAGTGGTACATATACACAATGGAATATTACTCAGCTATTAAAAATAACGAGTTTGAATCAGTTCTAATGAGGTGGATGAAACTAGAGCCTATTACACAGAATGAAGTAAGTCAGAAAGAAAAACACCAATACAGTATACTAATGCATATATATGGAATTTAGAAAGATGGTAATGATGACCCTAAATACAAGACAGTGAAAGAGACGCAGATGTAAAGAACAGACTTTTGGACTCTGTGGGAGAAGGAGAGGGTGGGATGATTTGAGAGAATAACATTGAAACGTGTATTATCATATGTGAAACAGATCGCCAGTCCAGGTTCAATTCAATGCATGAAACAGGGTGCTCAGGACTGGTGCACTGGGATGACCCAGAGGGATGGGATGGGGAGGCAGGTGGGAGCGGGGTTCAGGATGGGGAACACATGTACATCCATGGCTGATTCATGTGAATATATGACAAAAACCACCACAATATTGTGAAGTAATTAGCCTCCAATTAAAATAAATTTTTTAAAAATGAGGACAGAATAGTATGCTAAATCTTTCCTCATAAATGTATAGTCAGTAATAAATAATTTTGTAAATGCATAAAGTTCCCATGTAATGTTGTGTGCAGGATAAAATTTGAGACTGTATTATATTTTCCATAAAATGATCTTATAGAAAAAAAATACAATCTGTTTCATAATCTGGGAGTCTTTATTTTTCCTTCATCTACAATTTTATTCTTAATTATGTTTAAATATATAGTCCATTTTGTATTAGCAGGTGTTTAATACATTTTTAGATATAGTTGTTCAAATAATAATACATTCTCAGTGAAAGACTACTCGTTATCCTCCACTCTTCGTTCTCGTCTTCCACTGTTATAGGGGAGGTATATGACCACTCAGCTAAAGATTTCATTTTTCCAACTTTTTTTCAGTAAGATATGGCCCTGACAGTAAGTTCTGACCACTGGAATGGAAGCAAATATGACTGTGTACCTGCTTTCCCAGTCTCTCTCCCTTTGCGTGAAGGCTGGGAAATAAGGGCATCGAGAAGGATCAAGGAAGGAAGCCATATACTGAGGATGGCAGAGCCACTCTGTTGACCCTACACTGCTCACCTCCAGACTGTTATATGAGAGGAAAATATATGGGTAATTTATCTCTTTGCTACATTAGTTCCATCTGTATCTCCAACTAATACAATATTGTATCCTTATTTAATAAAACAATGAATGACATTTGTTGAGTTCCTATTACAAGTCAAAGAATATTTTATATGGATTATGTAAACAATCTCAACAATTCCATGAGGTTAAACATCTTGGGTAGATCACAAAGCTAAAATGATACTTAAAAGAATATGTTATAACATTATATAAAAATATAATTAACTATATTTCTTTCAGTTGAATGACCATGAAGACAAGAAAAACTTTCTGTAGCATTCTTACCAATTCTTTCAATGGATATACACACAAAGCCACTTCCATGCACACCATAATAATGGAAGTTTTTAAAATTATCCACGTAAGTTTTGGTCTAGAATTTCCTTCTACATTTTTCTTTTTTAAAGAATCTCAAGGGGGGAGGGGGAGAAGATGGCCGAGGAATAGGACGAGGAGATTACTTTCTCCCTCACAAATTCCTCAAAAAAACATTTCAACGCCGAGCAAACTCCACAAAACAACTTCTGAATGCTGGCAGAAGACATCAAGCACCCAGAAAAGCAGATCATTGCCTTCAAAAACAGGTAGGGAAAAAATATAAAAGACGAAAAAAGAGACAAAGGAGGTGGGGAGGGAGCTCCGTCCCAGGTAGGGAAGCCCGACCC
>SJYQ01001009.1:347831-457739 GCA_006410935.1 Redunca redunca
CTTACTCCTTGGAAGAAAAGTTATGACCAACCTAGATAGCATATTCAAAAGCAGAGACATTACTTTGCCAACTAAGGTCCATCTAGTCAAAGCTATGGTTTTTCCAGTGGTCATGTATAGACATTAGAGTTGGACCGTGAAGAAGGCTGAGCGCCAAAGAATTGATGCTTTTGAACTGTGGTGTTGGAGAAGACTCTTGAGAGTCCCTTGGACTGCAAGGANGATCAGCCCTGGGATTTCTTTGGAAGGAATGATGCTAAAGCTAAAACTCCAGTACTTTGGCCACCTCATGCAAAGAGTTGACTCATTGGAAAAGACTCTGATGCTGGGAGGGATTGGGGGCAGGAGGAGAAGGGGACAACAGAGGATGAGATGGCTGGATGGCATCACTGACTCGATGGACGTGAGTCTGAGTGAACTCCATGAGTTGGTGATGGACAGGGAGGCCTGGCGTGCTGTGACTCATGGGGTCGCAAAGAGTCGGACACGACTGAGCGACTGACTGAACTGAACAGTTAGTCATGCCTGACTCTTGCAATTCCACGGACTGTAGCCCTTCAGGCTCCTCTGGCCATGGAATTCTCCAGAAAAGAATACTGGAGTGGGTAACTGTTCCCTTCTCCAGGGGATCTTCCCAACCTAGGGATCAAACCCAAGTATCCCCCATTGAAGGTGGATTCTTTACCATCTGAGCCACCAGGGAAGTTCAAGAATATCGGCATGGGTAGCCTATTCCTTCTCCATGGGATCTTCCTGACCTAGGAATTGAACTGGGATCTCCTGAATTACAGGTGGATCCTTTACCAGATGAGCTACCAAGGAAGCCCAAGTCTTCTTAATATAATACTAAGCATGTGATAAATGACTATTTGAAAAATTCAAGAAAATAATAAATATTTCAAAGTTTCTTATAATTTCAATGCCCAAAGATAGCTACTCTTAACATTTTGATGCATTCCCCTCCTAGTCTTCTAAAAGCATTTTGTATAGTTGAGCACATATTATGTAAAATTCATGTCTTTGACATCAGTCACTTGATACTCTCCCATGTCATTACAAGTATTTTATAAATACTGCATTTTAATGGCCACCTAATATTCCATTATCTCTAAATCACTTAATACACTTGACCATACTCCTTTTTAGAAAAAATAAATAAATATATAGCTAGAATGTCTTCAGCTTTAACCACTAAAAATTTCACTGCAACAAGGATCTTAGTACATAAAGCTTAAAAGCTTAGTCCTTAGCTAGACTTAGATTTGGAATTACTGGATCAAGACTTAAGTTCTAAAGAAATGATTTTGAGGATTAAAATCATGGCTAAAGGATCCAGTTCAAATCCTTTCCTTGTATAGTTGAGCCTTGAACAATGTTGGGGCTTAAAATTACCAAGCTCTCAGCAGTTGAAAATCCACAAATGACTTACAGTCATCCCTCCATATCCATGGGTTGACATCCACAGATTCAGCTAATGATGGATCATGTAGTACTGTGCATTTACTGAAAATCAATCATAAGTAGACCCACAAAGTTTAAACCCATGTTGTTTGAGGGACAATTGTACACACTTTAGATTAATGTAACAGAGATCTTAAAATAGGAGGTATGGATGTCTAGAGATCTTAGAAAAATTCTAAACTGATGGTCGTATTTTTCCCGTTTCTAGAGTTTACCAAATACCACACAATTTCCCCCATCCTAATAAATTAATTTGCAATTCCTTCATATATTTTACTTTTTCATCCTCGTGTTGCAAAAAGTATGTAATCTTTCTGTCCATTCAAATAGAAATAAAACACTAATAAAATAGGAAATAATGATTTACCAGTATTTTAATTTTAATTTTTCTCTCTCTATATATGGCATGTACAGCTATATGTTGCTTATCTCTCCTACTCTTTGGATTTCATTGGCACTAAACGTATTCCCTCCATTTTCTTTTTTGACTGACAGTGTTTTCTTTCCTTTTTCTTTTGACAGTGTGATCTAGTTTCATTATACTGCAATAGCAAATAATTCATACATTTAAAATGTAACTCCTAGATATGTTCATCTTAGAGTGAACATAAACTTTCAAACGAATTTATTTATGAAATAGAAACAGACTCACAGACATAGAGAATAGACTAGTGGTTGCGAAGGAGAAAGCGGGGTGGGAGAGGGAAGTATTGGACCGTTGGGATTGGCAGATATAAACTAGTATATATAGAACAGATTAGCAACAAGGTCCTACTATAAAGCACAAGGAACTATATTCAACATCCTGCGAGAAATCAAAATGAAAGAATATAAAAAAGAATATACATATACATATGTGTGTGTGTGCTTCCCTGGTGGCTTAGCTGGTAAAGAATCTGCCTGCAATGTGGGAGACCAGGGTTCGATCCCTCGGTTGGAAGATCCCCTGGAGAAGGGAATAGCTACCCACTCCAGTATTCTTGTATTTTGGCCTGGAGGATTCCATGGACTGTGTAGTCCATGGGGTCGCAAAGAGCTGGACATGACTGGGCAACTTTCACTTTTCATATATTTTTATATACATACACACACACACGTATAAATGAGTCACTGCGCTATACACCAGAAATTACCACAACACTGTAAATCAACTATATTTCAATTAAAAAAAATTTTTTTAAGGTAACTCTTCTATTAGTAAACTAATTCAAGGACTGAAGCCGGTCTGCCCACAGTAGCACTGACTCTGTCCAGTCAGCATTCACGCCTGCCCCCTCCTGACTACCAGCCTTCTCAATGGAATGACAAGTGCCGGGGCTTTGAAAACGTCTAAGAGCAGATGTCATCCCTGCTGATTCTACCAGGAAACTCTAAATGTACGGATTCTTTAAAATGCTAGAGAATGAGCTCATCAGTGGATTGACTCTGTGGAAGAATAATCCTGGTCCCTCTCCCTATTCTCCAGAAGTTTGTGACTGGCTCCCAAACATTTCAGAAAAACTTCCCCTGAGGAAAATCACATTATTCATGATTAGTATCTAAAAGGCACCTGTGCACATTTTCACTTAGGAAATAGAGCGATGAAGAGAAACACTGAACCGCTGTCTTACTCTGACTGACCAACAATCTGAATCTGAAACGGTAGGCGGCTACGCCGCCTCTATCAAGGGAACTGGTTCTCATTATTTCAAAGCCCAGCCCTGTTCACTGGTTCACTGCCCTAGTTTCCACTCCTCCTAGAATGGAGTAGAAAAGTGCTGTTTTGAAAATAAACTTTGTATTTCACAAGTGGGAATCACCAGAATTTAACTTAGCATGCATGTCTTCTCCTTAGACAAAAATTTTGACAGAACTACAAGGTCATCAACTTTTTTCTGCTAATTCTGAACGGAACAGTATTAAAACTTAAATGTAGAAGTCTAACTTCTACATGGGAAAGGGATTTAAATTAGGTATATACAGGAGAACATATAAAAGAATAATGAGCTGATTAACTAAAGAGGAACAAGGAAAATTGAAAATCAATCATGAAAAAGGATGGAAAGCCTTAGAAGAAAACACAGAGGCTCGATTTACATGTGAAACAAAATAGGTGGTAAATGAAATACATAAAAACAAGGGGTAATTTTCACACAAATGAAAATAAGAAAGAATATTTATTGAATTATGCTGTATGAGTATGATTTTTAAAATGATTATCAAGAAACAAGAAATAAATAAATGGAAAAAGGGTGTAAAATTAAGAAAAATTTATAGTACCATTAAAATAAATGATTCACGCCACATTATAAGAATAACATTATACTTTACACTACTTACAAGCTGGGGTATATATTTGAAAAATATTATAAATGCTAATAATTCTTACTACTCTATAAGTAAGTATAAATGTAATCCACTTTTACATCAAGAACAAAAAATTACAGTAGGGATGGGTAGGAGAAAAAAACATAGATATCATCTTCTAAATTCAGAGAAACTATTTCATTTCTCCAAGCAATTACTGAACAAATCCTAAAAGCCAGAGAAAATGAATCACCTCTTCTCAAATATAATTCCCAACTTTGACAAATAGTGTTCCCAGCAAAAAAAGAAAAAAAAAAAAGTAAGAAGTGTAACAAGAATAGTAGCAAGTCTTCGGCTGGGAAACTGAGAGACAAAGACTATATATGTAAAAAAAACTTAAGTCTAGAATTCTGATTTATGCTAAACTGACCCAAAACGTGCTTTCTATCTTGACACCTGAGTCTACTGTCACTGCCAGTGTTCACTGGGGTGAACCTGTTTTGGCTGAAAAGTAATTCAGGGCCCGTCCAGTCTTCTCTGTCCCACTGACAAGCTGTCAAGAACATTTTATAGGAGCAAAGATTATCTTTTATAGACATAAGGTATTACCTGGCTTTTCTAAAATGTATAGGCACTTTGCTTTTCAAACCTGGAATTAGAAAATAATAATGGCTAGGATATAAGAGGAGAAGGCAATGGCACCCCACTCCAGTACTCTTGCCTGGAAAATCCCATGGACGGAGGAGCCTGGTAGGCTGCAGTCCATGGGGTTGCTAAGAGTCGGGCACGACTGAGCGACTTCACTTTCACTTTTCACTTTCATGCATTGGAGAAGGAAATGGCAACCCACTCCAGTGTTCTTGCCTGGAGAATCCCAGGGACGGCGGAGCCTGGGGGGCTGCCATCTATGGGGTGGCACAGAGTCGGACACGACTGAAGTGACTTAGCAGCAGCAGGACATAAGAGAAAATTTCACTGATCACAAGGGAAAATATTCACATGGCAAATTCTCCATCAGTCTTTCTCTTTCTAAGGTAAATTGTCAAGCACATATGTATAATCACCAGGTCTCCCGCATTTCAGGCAGATTCTTTACCAACTGAGAAAAAAGGGAAGCCCAAGAATACTGGAGTGGGTAGACTATCCCTTCTCCAGTGGATCTTCCCAACCCAGAAATCAAACTGGGGTCTCCTGCTTTGCAGGCAGATTCTTTACCAACTGAGCTATCAGGGAAGCCTTGTATAATCACTAAGCACTATTAAATGTCTCCACAGAGAAAGTTACAGAAGACACAGCCTTTTAAGAAGATAAGAAACTGACATAACACTCCATGAGGAAGAATGTGCTGTTTCTTCTCTGTCCGCCCATATAACACAACACTGTTGGAAAAGATACTAAAACCTGGAGCAGTAGAAATGAAAGATACATGTCTTACTATCTGGTTGAGCTTTAAATGGAGTCTGACAGGAAAGAGGCAGAAGAGAAAAAGAAGAGGCAGAAGAGAAAAAGAATAAGGTGATGTAGGGGAGGAAAAAGTATCTTTTTCTTCTACCTTTCTAAATTCTTGGCTGAGAACCTTATAACAAAAGTGAAATGCATACAAATTTATTTGTTTTATATGACACAAGAGCCTTTATAAGGAAATAAAGATCACCTCAAAAAATAGTTAAGCCTAATCAAAAAATAGTTAAGCATAATATCTTTATGCGAGATTTGATGAAAAGCAGAAAGATATGATAGGGATTTCCCTGGCAGTCTAATAGTTAAGATTCTGCGCTTTATTGCCTAGGGCCCAGGTTCAATGATATGCCATGTGGGAAACTAAGATTCTACATAGCAGTGAGGCCAAAAAATTAATCTTAAAAAAAGATACACTGGGACAAAGAATATCAGCTAAGTATAGTATAGTAAACTGGGGAAAACAACACATTTCTATTGCTGCCCCATGTCTTAAAAGATAAGGATGCCCTTTTCTTCTGAGTACAGGGAAGATAACGTTCACCAGAGAGGAAGGTCAGGAGGTCCTTCCCAAACATACCACTTCCCAAACACCTTCCGCTTAAAATATTCAATAGGCCATGTAACAGTATTTTGGGATAGCATATACTCAATCTCATCAGTACAACATGAGAGTCCCTTAAAGTTTACCAGACAGTTGTGTGGGAGGGTGGATAGAGGAGGCTTTCTGCACTAGCTACTTAAATTAAGATATGAAATACAAGCGGAATTTGACAGAATCGAGAAGGGAAGGAAGTAACAACAAAGGCAGAGGGAACGTAAACCATGGCCTAGTCAGCAACCACAAGTAGCCTGTATAGCCAGAGTCCAAGGTTGGCTCAACAAATTATAGAAAGGAGGCAGGAATGGTCAGGAAGAAATTCAAACAAATAGTTGCCAGACCCAGGGTACATTCTAAAGCATTTAAACTGTATCCTCAAAATAAAGGAGAGATGATGGAAAATGTGAAGTTAGCAAGTAATAAGATCAATGAAGTATATAATGACATTATTGAATAATTCCTGTGATAGCCAAGTGGATGGTAGCTTAAAGAGAAAACAAAAAGTGAGGAGGGAAGGTCAAGACAAGACATAAGAAATAAGTAGTACTCAAAACAGCTCAGTATTAGTGAGTAGACAGGGAAACAAAACGAAGACCAAGTAGGGACTTTCCTGGTCCAGTAGTCGGGGACACTGTACTTCCACTGCAGGGGCACAGGGAACCCCTGGTCAGGGAACTAAGATCCTACATGCCAAGCCATGCCACACCATAGGAGGGTCCAAAAGTAGAGAGAGAGAAAGTAGAAGAAACCAGCTCAACAAAATCCTGAAGGATGGCCAACAGGATTTCAAGTCTTACTTGATTTAAATAGTGAATGCAGATGACTCATGGAATTTCTCAGCTAGACAATGATAGTACAAGAGGAAGAACAAGTGAGAGGGATATTGATGAGTTTGTTGCTATTGGTTGAGGTAGAGACATTTTTGAGATTGATGTATAGAAACTCAGTAGCAACTGAATATACATAGATTTGAAAGCTCTCAGAAGTTTCCGTAGAATTGAAAGATCTGGTTGTTACAAAGGACAAAGGTAAACTAATGCATGATTCCCATAGGAGAGGTTTAGAGGGGGAAGAAAACACACGGTAGCTAGAATTCTGTTAATAACACTAAAAGAGGAGACAGCAATCTAAGTAGTGGCAAGAGAGAAGGGAATCCAGGAAGAATGTATCAAAAAAGTCAGGGAAGGGGAGACTTTCCAGAGAGAGTTTCCAAATAAGAAGAGAGAAATTTATCAATCTTCTATGTGAGGAGAGTGAGAGAACAGCGTGGAACCTAGGAATAAATGGAGAACAAGTAGTTTAGTGCTCCTTTTAGTTTGTTTTTCAGCCATGCCACACTGCATGTGAGATCTCGGTTCACTGACCAAGGATCGAACCAGTGTCCCCTGCATTGGGACACAGAGCCTTAAACACTAGATTGCCACAAGAGACGAAGACATGGTTTCATGCAGAAGGAGAGGCAAGGCAAAAAGGAGACGTCACAGAGAGATTTCAGGAGAGAACATGTAACTTACTGGCAAGGCAAGGTTTCAAAAGACGCCAAATTCATTCAGCTTTTTCTTGCTCACCCCCCATATTCCAAACATGACGAGATGGCGGGTGAGTGAAGAGATAAGCAGAACACAGGAAAACTTAATCCACGGCTAGAAGGTGGGTTACTTCTTCCATGGAGACTGAAGGGAAAATGTAAAACGTTTTAAGTAAATGGAAATAACTATAATAACTAGGAAAAAAAAAAAAAAAACCTGGAGAACAAGTTCTATTTTTTTCTTTTTAATAACAGAAACAGAGACACAGTCCTCTGTTCAGAGAGAGGCAGGAGGTTTTAAGGTAGGGTAGTTTAAAAGTTGCAGGTTTAAAAAGAACAATAGCTGGAGAGTAAGGGCCAGTCCTATACTGGAGGTCATCAGTTTTTAACAGTACTAATCAGCTTAACTGAATTTTTCTACCAGTACTAAGCTAAAGAGGACAAGATGGGAGAAAAAAAGGCATTCAGATGACTATGCAGCAGATAGGGGAATAAAGGACTAGGAAAAGTAAATTGAAGGACCTGAAAATTTTAAGATCTCTACTAATTCTAAGTAAAAAAGACCACCAAAAATAGTCATTAAAATGTTACAGTATTATATTCATATACAATGCTTATTTTCTTAAACACTTTTCTCACGGAACCAAAAATACTATTACAGAATTTTTGGGAAAATGTAAAAATACTATATTACCAAATTTCAAATTTCTCATCATTTGGGACATTTTTAGACTAATAATCTCACAAAATAATATATTGGAAGACTAAATGAAGGAAGTGGCCTGAACACGTATCTCACTTTAAGTCACCTGAAACAACATAATTTCTAGAAGAAAAAATTCTTAAAATTACTGAAATAAAACATATTGCTCCCAGAAAGCTTAATAGTTTGCTTGAACATCTTTTTCTTAGAAATAAATACATATTACAATATCTGAGCAGTTCAAAAAAAGTTGAATCAATGTAGATCTGGTTATATAGCTACAACAGAACTTGACTAATAGGTATAGTGTTTCCATGAGAAAATGCATGGGATTTTTCAAATTGTGATGTCAGGAACACACTTACTCTGCTTATTAGAAATGTAACCATGGCTTCAAGTGTTAAATGGTAACAGAGGCTTCACGGTAACAAGGATAGGACTAGAGCATGACCGAAGCAGGAGAGTGAGAATGCATGATATTTATAGAGGAAAATGGTGAGAAGTTCCAGAGACTGGGTATGTAGTCAACCACAGAATGGAACACAACTACTTTCTATCTCTCTGCTAATCCTGTATCCCAATTTTCCAATGTTTTTTGAAACCCTGTGTTTTTCAAGCTTCTACAACCCTAAAAAATCAAAATCTCATGACTTCAATTACCACCTTTACATATGTAATTTGAGCTCCAGTTCTGTCTTAACTATTTGCCAGATTACACCCTTTTGATTTTCCACCATTTTTTTCCAAAAATCTATAAAATGGAACTCAAAATCTTCCCTCCCAACAGCACTACTCTTCCCATGTTCCTTCTACTAGTTGACCAACCATATTCTCAGTCATCCATGTCCCTGCCATCAATTTCATCATATCCCTTCTTCAATCAATCCTTTGTATCTCAGTGTTTTTCCAACACACTCTTGAAGGCTAAATGCACTGAGATCTTATTTTCTGCCAAAATTCTTGCCTAAGTATTTAACATTCTCTCTCAGTCATCAGAAAAACAGTGTTCACGTTTCATTGATGAGAAAACAAAGTTTAGAGAAATTTGAAACTTAACTGTTCAGCCTTCTAGCTTCTGCTTTTCTAAGCCATTTACTTCCAACCTCCCATATTTCCATGTGCGTAGACTGTCCTTTTTCACATTCTGCTTTTGCTCTATAACTTCTCCCTGAAAGTAAGCCTCTACCATCATTGTGAATAAATTTCACAAATACTTTAATAGCACCTTTCACAAACTCCCAAACTAAAAATATTCTTTGTGCCTCTTTTTCTGTAGACTCTCATGATTAGATATACTTTTATTCTTATTTGTCACTCAATCAATATTATACTGCCTTGCATATAGCAGGCACACATATATTTATTGAATAAATAGAAAAATGTATTGAAATGTAATCATGTTTTTTAAAATGTACAATTATCTTTACTTAATGCATACAGAATAAGTGATTTATTTACCAAATTCCCTCTTCTCTCCAAAATTCACATGAGAAAAACATAATCTGCTGAATCCATGTTTCTATAAAAAGCACCCACTTTTCAACAAGTAGAAGAATTGTAAAATATGACTTAACAGTTTAAATAATTTTTTTTAATCTCTAGCATGCATATCCCTTATAATTCTAAATCTTTCAACTGGATATTAAATTTCATGGGAAAAAAATTAAGTCTTATAATCCTTCTCTAACTCTACAATAACTCATTACAAAATCAAATACCAGTATATGCTTCCAATTGTTTTATGATGTCTGCAGATCCAGTGTAATTTGGAGAGATTGCTAAAAACTGAGGCAAATATTTTATTGAATAGTTGAGATAATCTTTTATATCCTCTACTTCACTTTATTGTACACAAACAGCACGAATTCTGAAGGCAAATAATATAATCAAGTTTTCACTAAATTTGAAAAAAAAAATACTAGTCATGCAATTAACATTGTTCCTTTTGAGATGACATTTGCCTGTCAGATGGCTTTCAAAAGAGTATTGCATGGTTCAGAAAACTTTATTAAAAAAAAAAAAGGAGAGAGATGGTAATTCATTTCATTTTGCATGCATTTGAGGAACATCAAATTCAGAACAGCACAAATTACACCCTGCTCCATCTATTGTAAAGTGTAGCAGCTGAGTACAAAGTGTCAAGTTTGTATAGTTATCTATTTAATTGTTTTAAATGCTATAGAGAGAATTTGCCTTTCCACTGGTTGGAATAATAGAGCCAAACTGATAGCTAAGAAATGTTGTAACAGGTCCTACAGAGGCTGACTGTCTTCCTTCCTACACTCACATAGTAGGTCCTCAGTTAAAAAAGAATGTGTGAACTTCCTGCTATTAGTAATATAGTATTGAAACAGACATCTTTTTCCTACATCCACCTTGAATTATCCCACTAGTAATTATAGAGACAAGAGTAAAAAAGGAAGATATTGATGTGTATATGTCAATCTCAATGTCCCACTTTATCCCCCTTCCCAACCCCCACTTCCCCCTTGGTAACCAGAAGTTTGGTTTCTATAAAAGAACCTACTGAATAGCACAGGAACTCCGCTCAATAGTTTGTATGATCTATATGGGAAAAGAATCGTTAAAGAAGTGGATACATATATGTGTATAGCTGATTCACTTTGCTGTATAGCAAAAACTAAAACAACATTATAAATCAACTATACTCCAATAAAAATTAATCTTTAAAAATCTTTTTAAGTTATTGGAGATACACAGAAAATAAATGCAAACAGAACAGGGCTGGTACAGTATGAGACTGAAAGGAAGAAGAGGAACAGGAGAGTGAGAAGCCCATGCTCTCTGGGATCCTTGTCCTAAGGGAATTCTCAGCCTACGCTAATATTTTTAAGAAATAATTTTATTTTTAACCCAAGGAAATCAGAAACAATTCTGCCCTGTGGGCCTGGGAAAACAAAAATATCACAAGGTCTAATAAACTGACCATTTCAATTGTGTTGATATATAGCTTATTCATAAATTTGAAATAATAAGACCATATATTTCAAAACTGTCCCACTTGCTATAAATATCCCACCAATGCCAAAATTCTCCCAGTTTTGTTATATAATAAAACACCCACAGTGTTCTCATAGTTGGATAAAAAATAACATAAGTAAGCCAAAGATTTAAATAGCCTACACATACTATTTTATTAAATATGCATTTCTTATAACATAGATAACTATATTATGAAATACTATGTGTGTATGAAAGGAACACTTGGTATCTACATTAAACATAAAATTGCTTGTGAGATGCATGTCATGGCAGGAACCTTAGTTCCTGAAATTATCCTCTATTTAAACCATTTTCAATAACACTGCTGCTCTGTTTTTAGAAAGCTGTTTAGACTTGTGAAATGTCTTACTATTTCATTTTTGTCTAGAGTCAATCCTGAAAGAAATGCAGAGAAAGATGTGATCGTGCTAATCAGGGTGGAAAACTAAAGTACTTGAGAATAGAAGCAAAAAGGTTTCACCACTAAAAACGGATTCCTATGCTGTTGTGTTCCTCTGCCTTCATTTCTGTTTGCTTTTCGCTGTCGTGTCTGTCCGTTTAATCTGCTTTACAAATATATATACTCATAATACAAATATATACAAATATATATACTATACATGTTACTATATGTAATATATATCCTCTACATATATAATACAAATATATACAAATATATATACTCATATATACTCATAATTCTCAAACCAAAGTTTCTTCATGAGATCTACCTTTCCCACCATCTTGGATTGATTTTTGTTTTATCCCAGCATTTTCATTGTTTCTTTATTTAGCTAATATTTTTGCCTCAGCTGCAGCAATGTGCTGCCAGCTTCCAAGACAAAAAATAAGCAATACACTTCAGGGTTAATGTTAGTGTAGTTCCCTGGATTAGCTAGAGGGGAGAGGGTTCTCATACAAGGGATTTGCTCCCTGGAGGCCTGAAGAGCTTTGTTACTTATGCTTCCACATCACCCTTAGTTACAACCTGCAGCATTGTCCCTCCAGCCTGGTGCCAAGGGAGGTGTCCCAAATGGCCACGCAATCTGCTGGTGTTTCTATGAACCAAATGAGCTGAATTTCTAATTGCACATTATAAAACCTCCATTCACTTTCTTGAGGATCTTCTCTTTCATTGTTTCTCTATATTTTTTCCTCAGGGATTGCAGATAGTTCACAAATTTTATTTTACCCTAATTCAGGCATGTAAAGATTATTTAATATCATAATCAAATTATCCTCATTTCCTTGCTTCTCTGAATTATTTACTGCACATCCACAATATTTCCAATACTGCAAAATCCTTAAATATTTATTATGTTCGGATTCTGACTTAAACAGCCCATCTACTTCCCTTCATAGATCAGTATCTGAAGTGAGGCCAGTTTAAGAGTTTCACAAACATGTCAGTTTTGTCATGTTATTTAATCACATTTTCCACTAGCCTCAAATGACCTCTCTTAAGTCTCTTCGGTGCCTGAAAATCATTTTTCAAGTCGATACTTCAGTTCCTTCTTCTGGGCAAGTCCTCAAGCCCTCAGAAATTTTCTTTTTTCTAAGTTCCTAAAAATAGACACAGCCTGTCCTACAAAACATCATACACACTGATATAGTGTCTTTTGTTAGTATTATTTTTCCCCAACAATGCTTGATTTCCCTGAGTGGATGGGCCACAGCTTCTCATTCTGTATTCAGAGAATATCTAGCACATTTCTGAACAGATAGTAAATGCTCAGTAGACAACAGACAGCACCTATCACACACCTATGTGCCAACAGCTGTTCTAAACACATTATGTGAACACACTCTTTAATTCTCACAAAAGTTGTATGAGGCAGATACTATTACAAATCACACTTTACAGGTAAGGAAACTGAAGCACAGAGAGGTTATATTACTTGTCCATGGTCACAGAATTAGTAAGTGACAGAGCTGAGCAATTTACCCTTAGAAGCCAACAGTCTACCATCTTAATAAATGCTAATCGATGTCATTTGAAGCATGGCTTGTTCTCATCTCACCAGACAGCAGTCTCTAATTCTCTTCTCATCCTAACTTGCTGCCGCTGCTGCTAAGTCGCTTCAGTCATGTCCGACTCTGTGCGACCCCAGAGACGGCAGCCCACCAGGCTCCCCCGTCCCTGGGATGCTCCAGGCAAGAACACTGGAGTGGGTTGCCATTTCCTTCTCCAATGCATGAAAGTGAAAAGTGAAAGGAAGTCGCTCAGTCGAGTCCAACTCTTAGCAACCCCATGGACTGCAGCCTACCAGGCTCCTCCATCCATGGGATTTTCCAGCCAAGAGTACTGAAGTGGGGTGCCATAGCCTTCTCCACATCCTACCTTACAAAAGTCTTACGTTTTCACTTTTATAGACTTTCATAGGCCTAGGTTCTAAGTGTATTTCATTGATATAAATAGAGGAAATAACAATTAACAAAGTTTTAGTTTTACACAGTAAGAAAAGAATTAGTTATATTTAGAAAATAACAATTTAAAAACTATAACTGAGAAAACCCATGCATCTTCCTAAAAAGAAACGTGTGACTATTTATGTAACAATTTTTCCTCAAATTAAGTTTTATCCATATTATCAAATAAACAAGCATTAGTTGTTGTATTTACAAAACCATGAATTTTGCTGCTTTCATTAACATAATATCATGGCTCCTCAGCATTAGGTACATAGCCAGACTCTCGTATTATACACAATGCACACAAAGATTTGACATGGAGTAGCAGGTCAGATGTAGAGTCAGCCCTGATGTGTTTTTATATATAAAATATTCTAGAAGCAACATTACATCCTTCACCTATAAATGGAAAACAAGACTCTCTCAGCTGGCCTTCACTGTGTTCATACTGCAAGTTCAGATCACAAACAAATGCAAGAATACCAAAGTCTGGGCCTAGACCAACTTGTATGACGCTCCATTTAAAGACAGCTCATAGTGTAATTTGTCTGATAGCTATTCCAGGACAAAGTTAATTTATCAATCAAAAAGATTTTCATGCACATTTATTTACTAATGCACAAATTAGAAAAACAATAACTTTCTTTCTGAAGACCATCAGAAGGAACATTTTAAAAGTAGCCCATTGGTAACATTTTTGTTCCTGAATATTTAAACACAGGATTCTAGAAAAATAAAGTTGTTTTTCAAATGTGAAATAGTACATATCTTCCCAGTTCAGAAAATACACTACAATTTAATTGTTTTCAACCTTTTTGTCCTCACAGACATGTGGTTCTCTTTGACCCTCTTTGCCTGAGTCGTATGTTCACTGCCCTGGCACTCCTCTCTGATGGTCTGAGATCACCCAAGTATTCCAAGTAGAAAACTGCTTCTTGGGTAGAGATTACAACCAGTTGCTCATCCTGATCTGAGCACAATAGAAACACAAAGTTGAACTACTTTTTTTAATCAAATAGGTTTTCTTCCATTAACGTAGTGAAATTAACAATGCAGACTGCGTTTAACAATGAATTTATGCTTATGGAACAATGAAAGAATTACAACTTTTGGCACTGTCAAATAACTCCTTGCAAAGACTGTCAATCATTGGTGAAAATTTTACATCCATGTCAAAGAATACAGGAAAAGAAATCATTTTCAGTCCCTTGGTCACAATTTTGAACATGTATTATTCAAATAATTAATCTTCCAAATTATGTCATAATTGCTATTGTTTAATCAACGACGTAAGATTATGACCTTTGATGCAGTATATGTGGAAAGATGGGTCAAAATCTAGGCAATTAAATAGAAAAAATATCAAAGAGGAAAAAGTTTGCACTTTATATAATGAAATCCAATTGAAGCTTCTTTGTCATGCATTTAGTAAGTTTTAAAAACATTGTATGGAATTCCCTGGTGATGCAGTGGTTAGGATTTGGCACTGCCACTGCCATGGCCCCAGTGTGATCTCCTGGGATCACAAGAAACTGAGATCATATAAGCCGTGCAGTGAGGCCAAAATACTTTTTTTTTTTTAATTTTTATTTTTACTTTATTTTACTTTATAATACTGTATTGGTTTTGCCATACATTGACATGAATCCACCACGGGTGTACATGCGTTCTCAAACATGAACCCCCCTCCCACCTCCCTCCACATAACATCTCTCTGGGTCATCCCTGTGCACTGGCCCCAAGCATCCTAAAATGAATGAAAGCCAAGAAAAGAAAAAAAAAAACAAAAAACACTGTAATGCATGACTTACGTATGAATACTCAGAAGTCCAATTTAAACAAAAAATAAAAAAAAAATTTCTAGTTAAAATCAATCTTTATTATCAGATAATTCAAAGTTATTAAAAAAATTTTTAAAAATCAAAGTCTTAGGCATATTTTCCCTTATCATACAGTGAACAAGATGGTTACTTGAATTTAAATTATTTCTATACATATAAACACTTCAAAATACAATGGTTAATCTCTTCAAAGTCTTATTTCTACTAATGTTTATAAGGGCTTCCCTGGTGGTGCAGAGGTTAAAGCGTCTGCTTGCAAAGTGGGAGACCTGGGTTCAATCCCTGGGTCAGGAAGATCCTCTGGAGAAGGAAAGGGCAACCCACTCCATTATCCTTGCCTGGAGAATCCCATGGATGGAGAAGCTTGTTAGGCTACAGTCCACGGGTAGCAAAGAGTTGGACATGACTGAGCGACTTCACTTCACTTTGTATCTTCCAGGGCTTTCCTGGTGGCTCAGTCGGTCAAGAATCTGCCGGCAATTTGGGAGACCTGGGTTCAATCCCTAGGTCGGGATGATCCCCTGGAGAAGGGACTGCCTAACTATTCCAGTATTCCTGCCTGGAGAATTCCATGGACAGAGGAGCCTGGTGGGCTGCACTTTGGGGTTGCAAAGAGTAAGACACAACTGAGCAACGAATACTCACTTTCACTTTGTATCTTCCACATTTGAAATACTCATTCTACAATCAGAAGGGAAGATGAGAAACTGATCTCATTCAGCCATTTTAGAAACAGGGAGGAAGCATTTCATAAGCCCTCACGCAAAGAGGAAGCTTTGGCTCCAGAGGTCTATGGTAAGATGGCACATCCATGGAACTCATCATCTTCATGAAACAGGAAGGAATCACAAAGAAGCCAGCAGCATGAATTAAAAATCAACATTCCGAAAGAGCTGCTTCTAATTTTTTTCATTAATAGTTACTCTGTTAGTGTTCCTCATGCTCCATTTAGACACCTCAATGTGGATTTCAACAAGCAGTTTTGAAACAGACCACCCTGTACAGTAATACAAAAATCTAAAGATTTCTGAAGCCAGATCTGTGAATCATATGTGACTCAGCAGCCTCCCACAGGCCTGACATCTCATATATTTTCCCAGAAAATGTTCCTTCTGTAAAAGAGAGGCTGAATGGACTTGCTTATTACTATTCAGAAAACACAAAGGAATTTGAGCTCACGCACTCCATTAGAATTCACAATACCACTTTTAGGTCACTGTAGTATAGAGGGGAAAAAAGGAAAAAAGAAAAAGCCCATTGCCACATCTCTTGCTATCTAGAGAACTGTCTTTCCAACTATTCATATTATATTGCCCTCAAGTTCCAGATCATGCTCTCTTATCTCTCGACCACATTAGGGAAAGAGTAACCTCATAGTCATTTATATCACCTTTGAACATCTTGCAACTAAGTCTTTAACTCAAGTTATTTTTCCAGTTAATTCAGGCAATAAACATTATTTCAGTTCTAAAAACTGCAGAAGAATACACCTCAGGCCTGCAGTCCATTTTCCTACTTAATGGATGATTTTGATATCATTACCGCTAAAAAATGATCATGTCAATTCACCCAAATACTTCCCAGAGTAGGTGTTCATTATTGTAAGTACCCTACATACTACGGACAACTTCTCTTCCGAGAGCCTGTTCATAAGTCCAATTTGTTCCTAAGTCTAACAAACTCAGCCTAAGGAACCCAACTAACACAATCGGCGATATAGTACTGTAAAAGATTTATAGTACTTTTGACACAAATAATACATAAAACCAAAGAAAAAATTAAACATCTTTAATCTTACAGTATAGTACCTTGAAAACTACAGTAGTTCAGTGCAGCTGGCATACACGGGCTGGCACTGAATGAAGAGACAAGAAGAATTACTGAACGGAGGAGAGAGAGGAGATGGGAGATGGTAGAGCTTAAGAATCGTCAGCAACAGGAGACAACAGGCAAGGTGCAACTTCACTTATGGCTGATGTTGATGGCCCAGGTTCCCTGTGATTCAGTTCTATCTATCAGCTTGAAAAATGTGATCCAGTGATGCATGAGTTGCTGCTGCTGCTGCTGCTAAGTCGCTTCAGTTGTGTCCGACTCTGCAACCCCATAGACGGCAGCTCACCAGGCTCCTCCTTCCCTGGGATTCTCTAGGCAAGAACTGTTGGGCCCTACATGGGAAACCTTGAAAAAGAAAAAGGCTAGCATTGCGGACAGAAACTAAGATGGTGTCTGGCGGAAGAGATGGGGGCATAGTCTATGCTGTCTGTCAAAACTTCTGATTGGTTCTCTTGATTTCTGTGCACGTAGACAGCGCGTGATCACCATAGACTCCCATTATAATGATGGCATATGACGATTTGACCTTTAACGTGATTGGTGTAACTATGGAAATTCCCTTGCAAACCCCTCCCCGCTTGCCTTTATAAGCAGGGAGTTTGTAACAATAAAGTGGAACCGCACTAGACGGAACCCCTGTCGCATCTGATTGTCTCTCGCTCGCCGCGGGGCTGGTTTGGCGGACAGCAGACTCACCTCTCCTTGGGACCCCTCAGCTCTCTCTGCTGAGGGAAGTTCCACTGCCTCTCTCTCTTTCTGCGGAGCGCTCCCCGCAAGAACACTGGAGTGGGTTTCCACGTCCTTCTCCAATGCATGAAAGTGAAAAGTGAAAGTGAAGTCGCTCAGTCGTGTCCAACTCCCAGCGACCCCATGCACTGCATCCCACCAGGCTCCTCCACCCATGGGATCCTCCAGGCAAGAGCACTGGAGTGGGTCGCCACTGCCTTCTCTGATGCATGAGTAGCAGCTCCTTTTTTCTCATCACACATAACACAGTAGCATTGGACTGCATTCTGAAAAACCTCTGCAACCTTCATACCTCTAAATTCAGGGCCTGTGATTCAAAAACTAACATTGCCTCTTCAACTAAAGAAAATCCCTTTACCATTTCCCATGTCGTGAATCTCTTCAGTTACTACTTCTTCCTCTTGCCTCTCTTCATCCTTTCTCTGGGCCTCCAATTCCATCAGGTTAGTAAGCTCCTCGTGGTGTAGAACAAGGATTTCCATGAAGTCATCCACTTGCAGATCTAGCTCCAGCTTCTCACTAAGGGTCATTAAGTTCCTGAATACCTCTCCGAACTACTCATCTAACTTCTCAAATTCACAAAAATCATGAACAAAGTGCAGGCAAAGGTTCTTCCAAATCCCATTCTTGGTGACAGCCAAAACCACATGCCAAGCAAAGTCACTATGTTTTATGGCTTTGTGTAGATGTAATAATCCTCCCAAAATTGTCAAAAGGTTGTTCATGATTCATCACTTGCCTTTACCACCTAACAAAAACTGTAATGTAAACGGTATTTCTTGAAAGTCACTCTAACTCCTTGGTCCATTGGTTGAATAAGCATGGTAGTGTTCGGTGATGGATGCACTACTTNCAGTCGTGTCCAACTCCCAGCAACCCCATGGACTGCATCCCACCAGGCTCCTCCACCCATGGGATCCTCCCGGCAAGAGCACTGGAGTGGGTCGCCACTGCCTTCTCTGATGCATGAGGAGTAGCTCCTTTTTTCTCATCACACATAACACAGTAGCATTGGACTGCCTTCTGAAAAACCTCTGCAACCTTCATACCATTCTAAATTCAGGGCCTGTGATTCAAAACCTAACATTGCCTCCTCAACTAAAGAAAATCCCTTTACCATTTCCCATGTCGTGAATCTCTTCAGTTACTTCTTCTTCCTCTTGCCTCTCTTCATCCTTTCTCTGGGCCTCCAATTCCATCAGGTTAGTAAGCTCCTCGTGGTGTAGAACAAGGATTTCCATGAAGTCATCCACTTGCAGATCTAGCTCCAGCTTCTCACTAAGGGTCATTAAGTTCCTGAATACCTCTCCGAACTACTCATCTAACTTCTCAAATTCACAAAAATCATGAACAAAGTGCAGGCAAAGGTTCTTCCAAATCCCATTCTTGGTGACAGCCAAAACCACATGCCAAGCAAAGTCACTATGTTTTATGGCTTTGTGTAGATGTAATAATCCTCCCAAAATTGTCAAAAGGTTGTTCATGATTCATCACTTGCCTTTACCACCTAACAAAAACTGTAATGTAAACGGTATTTCTTGAAAGTCACTCTAACTCCTTGGTCCATTGGTTGAATAAGCATGGTAGTGTTCGGTGATGGATGCACTACTTTGATGTTGGGATGAAAGTTGTCCATCTATGGCGGGTGGCCCAGGCTACTCACTGTTGAATAGCAAAAGAATGTTGAATGGGACATCCTTCTCCAAGCAGTATTTTTCTACATCTGGGATAAAGCAATGGGAAAACCACTCCTGGAAAATGGCCTGTGTAACCCATGTTTGGGGGCCTACTCTTCCATAAAAGAGGAGGAGAGCCCTTGGCTATGTATTTAAGGGCTCTTGGGATCTCTGAATGATAAACTAAGAGAGGCTTAGCTTCATATCACCAGAAGCACTGATACCAAACAAGAGAGTCAGCCTAGCCTTTGCTGCTTTACAAGGTGGCATCAATTTTTCTTTCTTACTGATGTTACTTTGGCCTAGCATTCTCTTCCAGTACAGTCCTATCTCATCCACATTAAAATCTTGATCAGAATAACTCAAAATGCATTGAAGATCTAAATGTAAGATGAGAAACTATAAAACTCTTAGAGGAAAACATAGGCAGAACACTCTCTGACAAAAATCACAGCAAGATCCTCTACGAACCACTGCCCAGAGTAATGGAAATAAAAACAAAAATAAACAAATAGGACCATATTAAACTTAAAAGCTTTTGCATAACAAAGGAAACTATAAGCAAAGTGAAAAGGCAGCCTTCGGAATGTGAGAAAATAATAGCAAATGAAACAACTGACAAAGAATTAATCTCCAAAATATACAAGCAGCTCATGCAGCTCAATACCAGGAAAATGAACAATCCAATCAAAAGTAGATGAAAAAACTAAACAAGCATTTCTCCAAAGAAGACAAAGAGATAGTTAATAAACACATGAAAAGATGCTCAACGTCACTCATTATTAGAGAAATGCAAATCAAAATCACAATGAAGTATCATCTCACACTGATCAGAACAGCTGCCATCAAAAAGTCTACAAACAATAAATGCTGGAGAGGGTGTGGAGAAAAGGCAACCCTCTTACACTGTTGGTGGGAATGCAAACTGGTACAACACTGTTCAGAGAACAGTGTAGAGGTTCCTTAAAAAACTGCAAACAGAACTGCCTTATGACCCAGCAATCCCACTGCTGGGCATACACACTGAGGAAATCAGAACTGAAAGAGACACATGCACCCCAGTGTTCACTGCAGCACTGTTTACAATAGCCAGGACATGGAAGCAACCTATGTGTCCATTGGCAGACGAGTGCATAAGGAAGTTATAGTACATATACACAATGGAATATTACTCAGCTATAAAAAGGAATACATTGAGTCAGTTGTAATGAGGTGGATGAACCTGGAGCCATTTATACAGAGTGAAGTAAGTCAAAAAGAGAAACACCAATACTGTATATTAATGCATATATATGGAATTTAGAAAGATGATAACAATGATCCTATAAACAAGGCCTCAAAAGAGACACAGATGTAAAGAACAGACTTTGGAACTATGTAGGAAAAGGAGAGGGTGGGATGATTTGAGAGAATAGCATTGAAACATGTATATTACCATATGTAAAATAGATGACCAGGACAAGTTTGATGCAAGAAGCAGGGCACTCAAAGCCGGTACTCTGGGACAACCCAGAAGGACAGGGTGGAGAGGAAAGGGGAGGGCCTTTCAGGATGCGGGGGACACATGTACAACCTTGGCTGATTCATGTTGATGTATGGCAAAAACCATCACGGTACTATAAAGCAATTATCCTCCAATTAAAATAAATTAACTAGTTAAAAAAAAATCTTGCTTGGGTAAATACTGTACATTCCTTATCAATAATTTCTCAAATCGGTTCAGGAAATTCCCAGGCAACTACCATATCTGCACTCACTGCCTCGTCACTTACTTTTATGTTATAAAAGATGGCTCTAGCCAGGACCTGCTGAAGCCAGTCCTCAGTTCAATTCAGTTCAGTCGCTCAGTCACGTCCGACTTTTTGTGACCTCGTGGACTGCAGCAAGCCAGGCATCCCTGTCCATCACCAATTCCCAGAGCTTACTCAAACTCATGTCCATCAAGTCAGTGATGTCATCCAACCATCGCATCCTCTGTCAATCCCCTTCTCCTACTATCTTGTATATTTCCCAGAATCAGGGTCTTTTCCAGTGAGTCAGTTCTTTGCATCAGGTGGCCAAAGTACTGGAGCTTCAGCTTCAGCATCAGTCCTTCCAAAGAACACCTGGAACTGATCTCCTTTAGAATGGACTGGTTGGATCGCTTTGCAGTCCAAGGGACTCTCAAGAGTCTTCTCCAACACCACAGTTCAAAAGCATCAAGTCTTTGGCGCTCAGCTTTCTTCACAGTCCAACTCTCACATCCATACATGACCACTGGAAAAACCATAGCCTTGACTAGACGGACCTTTGTTGGCAAAGTAATATCACTGCTTTTCAATATACTATTTAGGTTGGTTATAACTTTCCTTCCAAGGAGTAAGTGTCTTTTAATTTCATGGCTGCAATCACCATCTGCAGTGATTTGGGAGCCCCCAAAAATAAAGTCTGACACTGTTTCCACTGTTTCCCCATCTATTTCCCATGAAGTGATGGGACCAGATGCCATGATCTTAGTTTTCTGAATGTTGAGCTTAAGCCAACTTTTTCACTCTCCTCTTTCACTTTCATCAAAAGGCTCTTTAATTCTTCTTCACTTTCTGCCATAAGGTTGGTATCATCTGCATATCTGAGGTTATGGATATTTCTCCCAGAAATCTTGACTCCAGCTTGTGCTTCATCCAGCCTGGCATTTCCTATGATGTACTCTGCATATAAATTAAATAAGAAGGGTGACTATATACAGCCTTGATGTACTCCTTTCCTGATTTGGAACCAGTCTGTTGTTCCATGTCCAGTTCTAACTATTGCTTCTTGACCTGCATACAGATTTCTCGGGAGCCAGTCATGGAAGGCATTAAAAGGTGTACCCTCTGCTTCTTCGCTGTGTTTCTTCAAGTCTTCAGAAATGCTTTTAGCTTTCTCTTGAATCAGCATTAAGTTGTGTGGGACTCGACACTGATGCTAATCCTACATCCACACACTGAGAATTTTCTCCATCTCCTCCATCCCTTTTCCATGCTTCTTCAAAATTATAGCTGACATCACTGGCACAGCAGACTTCACATGTTCCATGGTTTTGTCCTAACCGTGCTGATGGTTGAACAATTCAGGTTAGAAGAACGATTAACGTCTACCATCTTTTCACCTCACTCCACTCTCTCAATTATGTTCACTTGTTCCCAATGTTATCACTTGGCACTTCTTAGCAGCATGAGCTACATCACTACTTTTATGCTTGCTTCCAGACATCCTACGCTTGAAACAAAGATACGGTAGTACTGTACTCTATACAGAACTGTACAGTAAAGTACACAAAAGCACAGCCACTGGGAGAGGATGCACGCATGAGAATGTACACCCGACACGTGAACTAACATGACTAGACATGTATACACACTCGCATCTTTGAAAGTTCGCAACTTGAAGGTTTGTATGAAGGGGGCTTACTATATCTTACTGACAGTCTTTTTAAGGGCAGAACTATTAGAAAGTTCTTCTAGTGAAAAAAAATCATGGTATATTTATCTTATAAAATATTAGGCAAGTATCCAAAATACCTTTTATATATGTTTCTATACGGTTTGATTTTTATTTATCATCACTTTGAAATTTACAAATAAAATTATAAAATTTTCAGAAAAACAATTGTCTTCAGACATGCCTAGCAAAAGAACAATGAATGCAGTTAATATAGTTGTGGCCATCTGACTGCTCTACTTGTATTTGTCTTTATACTAAGATTTAAACAAAATAAAAAAGGAAAACAAAATATATGTATGTAAAGGAAAAAATGAGAATTTATATCTTCTCCTTCCTATTAAAAAAATGAAAAAACAATCAGCAACTAAAGGCAAACAGGTAATAATGATTAATGAACATCCCATATAAGTTTAATACAAATATTTTTCTGGTCAAATGGTAAGTTCTAGAACCTGGGTTTGGGTTTAGGTATAGACTGGGCCTGGCTTCAGTCAGGTTCTTTGGATTATGGATATTAAAGAAGAGCCAGCAGCCAGTGTCTGAAAGGAAAGTTGGAGCCAAGAACCAAAGAGGTTGCCCATAGAAATAAAGTTTCAAGTAAGCTGGGTAAAAACAGAACAGGGACTCTAGGAAGAGAATAGCAACTGGAGACAATAATACAGCAAAAGACAAAAATAGAGTGTGACTGGGGATCAAAAGAGTGGTCCAATAATTTCACAATGTGGTTAAGGACTTGTCTATGGAACTCCTGTGTTACTGTCCAGCTGTGGATTCAAAGGGAGCTGCTAAAAGCCCTGACTGGGCCATGGTCATGAAGGTTTGTTTAAAGACCTCTACCATCTTTACAAGGACTTCCCTGGTAACTCAGCTGGTAAAGAATCTGCCTGCAATGAAGAAGAGCCTGGTGTGATTCCTGTGTCAGGAAGATCTCCTAGGGAAGCGATAAGCTATCCACTCCAATACTGGGGGGTTCCCTGGTGGCTCAGATGGTAAAGAATCAGCCTGCAATGTGGAAGACATGGGTTCAGTCCCTGGCTCAGGAAGATCCCCTGGAGGAAGGCATGGCAACCCACTCCAGTATTCTTGCTTGGAAAATCCCCATGGACAGAGGAGCCTGGTGGGCTGTGGTCCATGGGGTCTCAAAGAGTCAGACACAAGTAAGCAACTAAGCACATCTATTTAAATTCTTACTCTGAGATCCCAAAGTGCATCATGCAGAATGTCACTACAGTGGGAAGTTCATTTGGTTTTACTATTTCTTTTGGACAACCAAAGTTTAAGAAGTAAATATACTTATCTTTATGTTAATGCCAGAGCTCAAATTAGAACCTTATTCTTGACTCTCTCAATCAATTCTTCCTGCTGGATTTTTCAAAAAGGCCAAGGGAATATTTTGGATAAATTCAAGAACAGTATATATACTTTCCATCTAAAGGAAACACCTCTATCAGGACTATGGTAAAGGTGTTCTCATACGTTCACTCTTCTGATTTGACAGGAGGAGAAGTGTGTGCAATGAATGGGCAGGCAACAGAATTAATGGAAGAGACTCATTACACCCATCACAGTATTTCTACTCTTCATTAGAAAAATCCAGGAGTGCACAGAACTGGGAAGCCCAGGGGAAATAACATGCTCCTGATTAACCAACTCTCCCTGAATTTATAACATAGTCACCTTGTAGTGTTCTTGCCTGGAGAATCCCAGGGACGGGGGAGCCTGGTGGGCTGCCATCTATGGGGTCGCACAGAGTTGGACATGACTGAAGCGACTTAGCAGCAGCAGTAGCGGCAGTAGATATGATTAAATGAAGGAAAATGAAACAGAAGAAATTGAAAGAGATTCGATGGATTCAAAGGAAAAGAAAGAAATCACAAGAAGAAATGAGGAATAGGGACACACAGAATTTGGGAAGGGTGAGGAGAGTATAAAAAAAAAAGGATATTAAAAAATCTGCATATTTCTAAAAATCAATGGAATTCTAAGAAGATGGAAATTTACTTTTGCACCTCTGAAAAATTTTGGTTTATCACCAAAAACTTTAAGCATTATTTATATTATTTACATAATCACTGCAACTTTTGAGATATACAATTAATAGTCCTATAAACTGATATAGCCTTTAATCTGGTTATAATGTGATATATGATTGTTTTGCTCTATTTCTCATGGAATTATGAAATCAAATCACTTTTAAGACTATGTTCATTTATATGAATTCTTGTTTACATTCAATTTATTGTTAGGAAAAAACAATGTTCATTCATCTTTGCTATTCAAGTATACATCTTTTCAGTGTGGACAAATATTTGAAAAACATTGATTTTTGCTGTGTAGATCAATGACATACCAATAAATGAGTGATAATTTGTTTACAGCAATCATAAAATTGGTTCCCTGCAGAGAAGTGGAGCTCATATTTGTGCATCTTCACATCTTAGCTACACTGATATCTGAACATATCTGCGAAAGACTTAAGTTTATTTTATTGCACTAAATACTGAAGTGCCATTGCATATGCTACTCCTACACTTTCGGCCACCATCTTTCACCTTCTCTTAAGGAGTTCTATGTGGTTAATAAGGGAGATTTAAAGGAGAGCTAAGGTCATATTGTTTGATTTGCATAACCATACATGTTATTTTCTATTGAACACAGTGGATGACACAGGATCTGGGAAGTAAAGCTACTGTGGGAAGGTAGTCTTGATAGTGCTTTATAACCTGGCTGGGGGTTTTACTCCCTAACTTTTCAGCTAATGAATTGGAGATTCTTTAGCACTTGGACCTTCAAAATAGAAAATGAACCGAAATGCCAAGAAACTCCTAAGCCAACTCTTCTCTTAGATAGCTCAATGCTATAGCAGAGATATAAGAGACTTAGGTCTCAAACTTGCCACTCTAGAATTTGACACCATCACTGAACAGCATGTTCTTATCCACTCTTTCTTCTGCCTACCAAATTTCCTTTCCATGGCTTCTCATTTCTCCTCATTCCTTTAAAACCCAGGGCAAGGACACATTCCCAACCACACTAGCTAAACCACCTCTTTGTCCCACCTCCTG
Source organism: Redunca redunca (assembly GCA_006410935.1). Classification (NCBI taxonomy): domain Eukaryota; kingdom Metazoa; phylum Chordata; class Mammalia; order Artiodactyla; family Bovidae; genus Redunca; species Redunca redunca. The sequence goes on from SJYQ01001009.1 coordinate 373,908, forward strand.
TGCCTTTCAGGCTCTTATTGTTTCTTAAGTATACTCACAGTTAATAGAATGCAGAAGATTAGGTAAACGTAATGTTGGCTGACACACAGACCATAAAGTTTCTATTAAAGTCAGGTGGAAAAAATTTACATTTCAAATGTCTGAATTTTCATGCAAAATGTCCATAAAATTATGTCAGGTCAGTTTTGAATGAGAAAAATAAAAGGATCATTGTTTTCCTATAGCAAAAAGTAGATAATCCAACTGGGATGATGCCATTGTATCAGAAACGGCAATGCAATCAGAGTAACAATTTCTGGGCACTGTCCATCTCCACCAAGTGGGACCCAGCACTGCACGCCACTGTCAATCTGCCCAGCTACCTAAACTTCAGCTGCTTTGACAGTGGGAATGTTTCTCATCATTTGCAGAAACTTCAGCAAAAAGAACTAAGGAGGGCTTCCCTGGTGGCTCAGATGGGAAAAAGTCTGCCTACAACGTGGATACCTGGGTTCAAGCCCTGGGTCAGGAAGATCCCCTGGAGAGGGAAATGGAAACCCACTCCAGTATTCTTGCCTGCAAAAGTCCATGAATGGAGGAGCCTGGCAGACTACAGTCCATGGGGTTGCAGAATCGGACACAACTGAGTGACTTTCACATACATACATACTTTCCCTATGAAGTTGCAAGTACTGGAATACAAGTGTAATTTTTAGATTCTTTGGAGAACAGCACCTACACAAATTGTGTAGAAATACAATCAGGTTACAATTTAATATTGTCTGACTTTGTCAATGGCTAAAATTACTTTTAAAAGCTCATTAAGTTCTATGAATCAGTAATGATACCATAGCTGATATCTTATTCAGTCAAAAGCAGAATCTAAAATTAAAAACAAAATATCTCTATTTTTAGACTTTAAACAAATCAATATACCATTTTTATTTTAAATGACTAGAGACTATTAATTCCAAGGAATGCATTATTTTACATATTTTACAAATGCTTTAATCCAGTCTCATTTTCCTAGGTAGTTGCTTTGGGACTGGCATTCTATTATTAAATAATAGTAACAACAACAAATTAAAGCCTTACAAATTTGTTACTCAGAATAACCAGAATTTATCATTTCACTCCCTGTCCAGAAATTTCCAGGTACATCCCATTTATTTACATTTTAATGTTTTATGAGCAGCTTCCACAAACTGGCACCTCCTATATTTACAATCCTTTTTCTATCAATATTTTCTCTTTTGCTGTATGTAATAAATAATGATTCTTACATCATTATCATCCCAGAATAACATGAGATCAACAAAACATTATTTTGTATAAAAATTCAGAAAGTCAAAATAATTTAGGTATAGCTCATTACTAACAATATCACATACTCTTTTTTCCTAATGTACAAACTCTCTGCATTCTACTTTCTCTACTGGAAACATCTCTTCCTTGAAATCTTTCTCCTGGAAAATTCCTTGTTAGGCCAAATTCAAATAACTTCTCAGCAAATCTCTCCTGGATATCATACACTTTACTTATAACATTACAATGGTATTAAATTTCATAGTAATTATTTGTCAACAAGCTCACCATTAAACTCTTGGCTTCATGGCAACAATCAAAGTGACTAGCTTGACAGCTAGTATGAATTCATTAAATGTTTAATAAATTAATGTTAATTCTACTAAATGATTATCTCTTTGCCATCCCTTCCTCCTTTCCATTCTCAATGCCATTGTTTTTAAGGACTTTTCCATCTAGTGCATAGACTATTGCAGTAGTCCCCTACCTGGTCAAACTGACTCTATCTTCCTCTGTCTTCCAGTAATTGCAACTTCAAGTTACCACATAGGGATTACTGTGCCCTTTATACATAGCCCCTCTGAAAAATCACTTGTTCTATATAAGATTTAAAAAAATAACTTTCATTATAATGAAATTCCAGGAAATGCTTAATGTCCAGTTTCATTACAAGGCTACAGGCCTGTTATGTTGTACAACTGTTTGTCATTTTCATTCTTTTATTAAAATCCCCCTCAGTACTTTTTCTATGTTTAATAAGCATTCTATTATTAGAAAAAGAAAATGAAATAGACTGGTCCCCAATTTTATATATTAAACAAATTAATAAGATAAGAAGGTTAAAAACTGTAGTTATTTGATTTGTATTATTATCATTAGAATAATTTTTGTATACTATAAAAAGTATGCTCAGTTACAGTATTAACTTACATTTAACTTCCATTCTAAGACAATATTCTCAAAAATATATATAACATAAGTATTAATATAAAACAAACTATAAAGATTAAGATATTATGAGTCAAATCATTCCTCAAAAAATTTGTTCAGTCTTCTGGAAATTAGTGTGAGATTCCTCACTGCATTTAAGATGTACACAAATTAGTTCTCTAAGCAATAACTTATAGAATTGATACAAGAAAAAAGAAATAAATTCAGTAAGGCAAAATGTCATTCAGTATAAAATTACAGCAATATATGATACAAAGTAGATTTTTATTTTCCAATCTTACCTAAACAATAAAAGAAAATAACCTTATCCAAATTTAGAATATAGTTTACAAATAATATTCCTGAGCACTATTAATAAAACCTGAAATATTGATGAAATTTGTGAAAGAGAGGACTTGTAAAGAACCTACAATGGATGATTAAATTTTACTGTGTCCAGTCAAAAGATGGCTTCTAGTTTCCTTTATATATTCTTATATCTTACTATCTTAAGATATAATTAGAAAAAAAATTTACTGATAAGAACAACACCAAACAGAGAACTGACCAGACCTGAGAATTGCTGGATTACTAAACTGCCTTAAAGCGCATGACTCTTTTGGGAAGAGGCTTCTAACCAAAGTTACTACAATCAACAACTCTTTATTCATTTCCTGAATATCAAATTAACCTCCTTTTCCTTTGTTATGGAAAACCACAGTTCACAAAAAAACACTCCAAACACTTTAAACAAGATCAGTCTTCTAGTCAAGCAAGCCTTGACTATCATGATTCATTTTTAAGAACTTAATTTCTGTGCTGTCAATTCTCCCTTTTTAATTGTTACAGGATCTCATACATAATACATAATTTTATCAGAACACATCATATTGCCTTGTGACATAGCATGAGCTGTCAAGTAAAGCATAATAATCTTTGGCCTCAACACACCCACTGACATCAATAAAAAATGAAAATTACACCTACAAGCTGGCTAAAAAGGCTTTTTTACTGTGGTACTCTCGTAACTGTCCAGATAATGTAACAAATACTACTCAGCTCCTTAGACACTCTCCATTCTACTACAAATCTTTTCCTGTTTTGTTCTCAAGAGTTAGATTTATAAATACTCGCTATTTTCACTGAGTAAACCTACACATTAGTCCATGTATATTCTAGAAATAGGTTAAATGTGATCTTACCATTAAAAAAAAATGCAATTGGTCTTTCATTTGCTTATATCTAAACACACCTAGAAAAAAAGCAAATTATACTTTTAAACAATACAGCATCAACTTTATTTGGGGCAATATTTTCTAATGAAAACCTCCCAGAGAAAAGAAGGCTATTTAACAAAAACTGTATTACCCATGGGAAGCTCCCCTCTGTTGCCAGCTAAAGGTTGATAAGGGTCACTCCGCATGAAACCGGACATGAGTGACACTCATGGCAAACCAGTTCCAATACATACGCTCACTTTCGAGGGAACATTACACTTCTCCAAGACAGTGTAAATGTTTTAAGGTCAAAAGAACATAATGCCTGTCAAAGTGTTCTGTGTATGTTAAAAAGACAGGTAATTTACGAAGCATCTCTGACATTTAAAAGGGAATCACGCATTCACGGTCTCCCTCTCCTCCAACTTGACATCTAATTAAGCATCAATACAAAACAATATAATTGAACAGATGTACTAGTCATTAACAGGAATTACCCATTCTCCTATCAAATCAGAATGTACAGAGAGGGCTCTATTTGTAATAGGTTGACTTAATTGCCTGAGAATTCCCCGGAGAAATATACAAATGGATCAAGACATCTCACATGCACACACACAAACACCTCCCACAGACAAACACAGACACTCCTTCTAAGCTTTGTTCCATGTTTTAGTCACTGCTATATCCATCTCTGCAAATGAGAATTTATGGTGGCCGCATTCAGTACTCAAAGATCAGATAAATAGATGGAAAAATAAATAAAGCTAAATGAAAGCTAACATAATTCAGATTCAGGAATACCTTACTACAAATTTCTTATACAGCAATGCTTTTCATAAAATAGCTGTTTTCCAAAAATTACTAAAAACAGAGCACAATAAATAAAAACATCCAACAAAGCAAAACAAAAAACATACAATATACAGAATAAGTGAATCTCCTGCAATTAACTGTGAAACATTTGTTTTGTCACAAGAACCTGATTCACAATTACTGCAGTTGCAGGGTTTTTTGAAACTCAGAAGTTCTGAAATATGCCAAGCAATTCTCACATCTTCATGCAAAGCAGGGAAGCCAGGAAGTTAACACAATCATGTTTTCTTGTCCTTCTGATTAACAGCCCTCTTGGAGATGTATACATTATCTCCTGACCAAAATAATTCACTTTACCATAAGGAAAGTCTCTCTTAACCAAAAGCATTTAAAAAGGAGGAAAATAAGGCATTTTCATAACGGCTTAAAGATGTAGCTGGATTTTAGAATTTACAAAACAGATTCCAGTATTCTAATCCTCAACAAGCTAAGGGCATTAAATTGACGGAATATAAGAGATTTATCCCTAAGAGTATCATATTGGATCTAAGTTTTGTGGGATAACTCAAATGAAAGGTTTGGGTCAGAGATATATAAAATAAAAACAAGGAGCAGAAAAGAGGTACAAAAACACCTCCAAACTGAATGCTCCTAACACACACACACACACACACACATTCAGAGCAGTTAGGTTTGCCACTATTCTGCCATATCCCATCATCCATAACGGGGTCTTCAGAATACAGAAAAGCCTCTCCTAGCACCCCAACACCCTACGTCATATTGCAGGCCACTAGAGAATATAAAGGCACTTATTTCAAAGACTACTTGCATTTCAGATTCTAGAAATGCCATGTCAGAACTGTTCCTAGCATTTTCAGTGACAGAGAGGTACCCTGGTCACATCATAAAATCTCTCCTATTGGAACTGCAAGCGCCCAGTTAAATTCCCAGCCATATTGATCACAGGAGTGTGGAGGTGTGGAGACATGGGAGTGGGTGCTCTGCTCAAGCCTTTTCCCCTACAAATAATTCCCAGTTGTTACAGCTCCACCGCACCACCCTCCTCTCTTTCCAATTTCTTATTATAGAGTTAATAAGCTGCCTGTGTGTACTTTCTCATCCACAAAGATGTAGATTTTTGTGGGCAGAAAACAAACACATGTGGCACAAAGCTTATAAATATACTTAATGCCCCCCCAAATATTATTGATTTCACTCTAGACTGTCTTAATTGCCTACAGCCCCAAATGCCATGTCTGTGAGGTCTCGGGGGTGAAAAATCAAGTTACGGGTGATTGCCCCGGGCTCTCTTGGCTTCAGGAGCAAGCTTAATGACTAAAAACACACTGGCTGTCCGTCAGTGGAACAAGGCCACATGTCACTGAATTTGTGTGTCAGCCAGAGCTGGGGTACAGAAAATAGATGTCACAAAGGAGATCTCCAGGGAATTGAGCACCCTACCATCTTGTAAAATATAGGAAATCTGTGTTTCTTGCCTCAAAACAAAACAAACAAAAAAGTATGGCTGATTTTGTCCAATTCACCAGCGTGGGAGGTTGGTAAGAAATGTAATTGGATCCCACACACTGCCAAATTTAGTTTTGAATTCTTTAAAAATATTTTTCAAGGGGCTAGAAGCTTTTAATGAATATTTTTCCATCTTGCTATATGTCTTAAGCAACTCAATAAATACCTGTCATTCACAAACTCACAATGAAACAAGCTTTAATGCGCATAGCACCACTCTTAGAGTTTGTCCCATTGCTATAAGAAACATGAAGCAGCTGGAAACTTCACAATGCCAGCGTAACACTCATGATTTCCAGTACATGTTGTCCTTGCTTGACTTCCTTATTCAAGGCTAATATCCCCTTCAAAGAGAAATGACCACGAGGTAAAATATAATCTTTGATTATGAACCATATATTCTTGTCACAGTTATTAACAGTGAACAATATATATTCCAAAACAGCAAGTATCATAGTTCAGTAATGTCAGCAAAGGTTAAAATCTTCTCATCTGAAATGAACAGCTCCATACTTCTTTTCCAAATATATACTTCTGTATCTAATTTAAAAGAATTCATGTGGGTTAGACTCTTAAATCTATATATGCACAGAATTTCCATATACTAGCTAGGCTGATTAATTTTCTTCCTGGTAACTAGCCTTCCTAGACACTGGTAAGTAAAACATGTCGTTTTCAACAGTGCTGAGCTCACTGTTGAGGGAAATTAAGCTGTAATGAGCAATGTCAGGCTTATACTTTTAAGGCAATCTCAAGCGATGAGGGTAAACGGAAACAAAACCAACACAACTTAGAGGAAAATGCTAAACACAGAAATAGAAGGTTATTAACTTTCCGCCACTTGAAGATTGTTTTCTACCCGTTCCCATGCTGAGATAATTATATACGCATGACAGTATCATACGCACTGCTTGCCTACTTAAAAACTGTTCTCCAACGCAAGTATTATTGATTGAAGCTTTTTGCGCATCATGTTTAAGTCACACACACACACACACACACACACACACACACACAAATTGCCCAGTTTCTACTGGAGCTAATCCATTACTCAAATTTTGTCAAGGAAATTCTGGATTACTATGCAAAACTGCCAGGCTCCATTCCTAATAAAAATTGATCCTTTTTTAATTAGGTCATGTAGTCAGTTTCAAAATTCTAACATCTCTTCTTTTGCCAAAACCCAACATTCCAGTTATTGATTAAAGCTTCAGAGTTGCTTTGGAAGGTATCAGATTCTCTTTTTCATTTAGATCAGGATTGTTATACTAGACCAAGGTTGTGGCCATCTGTCAGATTCAGCTATCCATATTGGCTTGTCTCAGTCCAGAGTTTATCTACAGTTACTACAACCAGTATGACTCTTAGGGAGTTTGGCAAAATTGTCAAGAATGCAGGCAAAAGAATCCAAGTGAGGGAATATTTTTGCTTTCTTTCCACTGCTTGAAATATTTTTCTCTATCCTCCTGAATGGGATCTCACCCTCTCAGTATGTCCTACCTAAAAGAAGGATTTCATAATCTCACTGCTTCACACTTGAAATAATGATTCTCCAGTGACTACTATTAGTAATAATCAGCAATCACTATGGTTTAAAGGGCAAGGATTCTTTAAGAGAAAAGATCTCTCTCTCTATTGCATTCTTTATTCTTTGCCACATGATCATCTGACCTCAGACTACATCATTCTCCTTCTCTTCCTGGTTCTAAGAATTTGGATGGAAAAGAAAGCAGAAGTCCCCTCTGTGGGTCAAGCTTTCTTTTTCTGTCGTGCTTCAACTCTCACTGTTTCCACAAGTACTCAAGCATAGTGGGCTCAAATTTTAGATACACAGAGGCTATTTACAGCTAACTCATTAGCTCCAAACATTGCATGAGGCTATCAATCACTTTGTGAGCACACATGATAGTACTTTGCCCGTGAATTATGTGCCTTTATAAAAAAACTTCTCTGAAAAAGTAAAATAAAAAAACCAAAAAAACAATGTTTGGCAAGAATTCATGCATTTCTAGATCTTTTTTTGTACAACCACTGAGTAAGGCCAAAATACTTTTTTTTAACTCCCAACATAATAACATCCAAACTCTACTAGGTGGCAAACTGGACTGACCTTCCTACCTTCTATCATTAAATAAGGCAACTGTAACTATTACATAGTTATTATATAGTTATTACATTAATAGTTATTACATAACTATTGATATAACTATTGGTCATATCAATCTGGTTCCAATGTAAGATTGAAGAAAATCATTAAACATTTACTTAACATTAAAAAAAGAAAAGAAAACCACTAATGTTATCTAACTCAGATCCTCTTCCAAACACAGGTAACCTGAGTATATTAAACTATGACTTCATCTTCTTATTTGGGAGTTCAAAGTTCAGAAGAGGTGAGATTCAATCCCCTGCCATGTACAGCCTATGAGATCATAAGCAGGACAAATAATCTTGAATGTTTATTTTTCTCACCTGTAAGATGGAGTTATTTACCCATGTCTTTTAGGAATGTTGTAAGGATTTTAAAAAATGACAGATTAAAGGGATTTAAAAGTATTTAATATACACGTTCTCAATAAAGAGCAAGTACTATAATTGTACTAAAGATGATTAATGACAAGTTCACTTTTTTGAGAGTTTTGAAACCATATTCTGCCACCCTGTAACTTTCACTCAGTAGCTTTAATTTCTGATGCTTTCATTATATCTACTTCTGTCATAAATTCTTTTGGTTTGTTTAAAAAACACCAAATTATTAGAATATGATTCTCTGCTACTTGAGCACCCTAGCCTGCTTAAGAATAATCTAATTTGTCAATCAGCTTATTAAATAAAATTTCAACTTTGAGACCTGAAGCCAACATACAAATTGTCATCTGACCATGATAGAGTGTTGGGTATCAGTAGGGATGAGATGTTTGCTTACAGTCAGCTGGTTACTGGTGCTGCTGGAGTGTGTATGTGTCATGTATGTTAAACTCAGGTGCTGCACCTAAGCCAGTTCTTCTCCACTCTGTACTACAGACAGTAAACTTACACTAAGAATTTTTATTTTACTTGTGAAACTATTTTTTTTTATGAGAGTGAAAGAGAAGACCAGGGAAAGTCGTACTATTTTTTAGTGATCTGTACCAGTTACTTTTTATTCACAGTTTCTCAAAGTGTTTTCTCCAACCATTTGTATTATAATAAATTCTGCTAAGTTGCTTGTCGTGTCCGACTCTGTGCAACCCCACAGACGGCAGCCCTCCAGGCTCCCCCATCCCTGGGATTCTCCAGGCAAGAACACTGGAGTGGGTTGCCATTTCCTTCTCCAATGCATGAAAGTGAAAAGTGAAAGTGAAGTCGCTCAGTCATGTCCGACTCCTAGCGACCCCATGGACTGCAGCCTACCAGGCTCCTCCATCCATGGGATTTTCCAGGCAAAGAGTACTGGGGTGGGTTGCCATTGCCTTCGCCTATAATACATTATATGCCTTTAAAAATTACCTATTTATTGTACATACACAAGGAAATATTATTGAGCCATTAAAAAGAATGAAATAATTCCATTTGCAGCAACATGGATGGACCTGGGGATGATCATAATACATGAAGTAAGTTAGACAAAGACAAGTAGCACATGATGTCACATATATGTGGAGCCAAACAACCAAATACAAATGAAGTTATTTACAAAACAGAAATAGGCCCATAGACATAGAAGACAAACTTTTGGTTACCAGGGGAGAAGAGCTGTGGTGAGGAGTGGGGGCAGGATAAACTTGGAGTTTGCCATTGACATGTACACACTACTATACTTAAGATAGATAACCAACAAGGACCTACCACATAGCACAGAGATCTCTGCTCAATATGCTTCAACAACATAAATGAGAAAAGAATTTGAAAAAGAATAGACCTTCAGTTCAGTTCAATTCAGTCGCTCAGTCGTGTCCGACTCTTTGCGACCCCATGAATGCAGCAAGCCAGGCCTCCCCGTCCATCACCATCTCCCGGAGTTCACCCAGACTCACGTCCATCGAGTCAGTGATGCCNATCTGCAGTGATTTTGGAGCCCCCCAAAATAAAGTCTGACACTGTTTCCACTGTTTCCCCATCTATTTCCCATGAAGTGATGGGACCAGATGCCACGATCTTCGTTTTCTGAGTGTTGAGCTTTCAGCCAACTTTTTCACTCTCCTCTTTCACTTTCATCAAGAGGCTTTGAGTTCCTCTTCACTTTCTGCCATAAGGGTGGTGTCATCTGTATATCTGAGGGTATTGATATTTCTCCCGGCAATCTTGATTCCAGCTTCTGTTTCTCCCAGTCCAGCATTTCTCTCATGATGTACTCTGCATATAAGTTAAATAAGCAGGTGACAATAGACAGCCTTGCCGTACTCCTTTTCCTATTTGGAACCAGTCTGTTGTTCCATGTCCAGTTCTAACTGTTGCTTCCTGACCTGCATACAGATTTCTCAGGAGGCAGGTCAGGTGGTCTGGTATTCCCATCTCTTTCAGAATTTTCCACTGTTTATTGTGATCCACAGAGTCAAAGGCTTTGGCATAGTCAATAAAGCAGAAATAGATGTTTTTCTGGAACTCTCTTGCTTTTTCCATGATCCAGTAGATGTTGACAATTTGATCTCTGGTTCCTCTGCCTTTTCTAAAACCAGCTTCAACATCTGGAAGTTCATGATTCACATATTGCTGAAGCCTGTCTTGGAGAATTTTGAGCATTACTTTACTAGCATGTGAGATGAGTGCAATTGTGTGGTAGTTTGAGCATTCTTTAGCATTGCCTTTCTTTGGGTTTGGAATGAAAACTGACCTTTTCCAGTCCTGTGGCCACTGCTGAGTTTTCCAAACTTGCTGGCATATTGAGTGCAGCACTTTCACAGCATCATCTTTCAGGATTTGACATAACTCAACTGGAATTCCATCACCTCCACTAGCTTTGTTCGTAGTGATGCTCTCTAAGGCCCACTTGACTTCACATTCCAGGATGTCTGGCTCTAGATGAGTGATCACATCATCATGATTATCTGGGTCATGAAGATCTTTTTTGTATAGTTCTGTGTAACAACTGTATAAACTGATTTTACCCAAAAATATGATGCTTTTATAATTATTTACACTTATCTGAATTTCTCTCAAAATTGCATTTAAGAAAATGTGTGTGTTAAGTATTTGTATTGTCTTAAGACACATTAAAATATTATTGACTACTCAGAAAGTTGTCTGTAGTTTCACACATAATATATCCAGTGAATTGCTCATCACCTCTTTGAAAATATAAAAGTAATACATGATATGGAAAGTTATAAAATTAAAAGCAAATGTTTCCTCTCATTTCCTACCCAGTTTTTTCCATGGAATTACAATTATTTTCTCCAGTTTCTCTTTATATGCCTCGTTTTGGTCATGCTCAGAACTTGAAATAATCTGTTTTCACTTCCATTTCTTGATTTTTTCAGCTGTAGGGAGTTCCACTCACTCTTTCCATGAGCTATATAGAAATCAGCTCACATGTATGTCTTTCCTGTCCTCCACCATAAACCCATCTATCTTTTTCTCTCTCTTCTTCCAAGTTTTGCCATAATGTGACTTTTAACTTTTCCATTATTTTCATTTTAACAATTAAATAATACCCTAATTAGTATTATTATTCTTGGCACTGGAGAGATGGATTGGGATTCAAGGATTAGCACATGCATTGATAGAAAGATAGATGTGGTTAAAGAACAAGATCCTAGTGTATAGCACAGGGAACTATATTCAGTATCCTGTGATAAACCACAATAGAAAAAATATGAAAAAGAATGTATGTCTGTGTATGAATAACTGATCACTTTGCTGCACAGCAGAATTTAACACAACATCAGAAATCAACTATACCTCAAAAAAATAAGTGTTAAAAAAAAACCTCTATTGGACTATCCATAGGCTTTAGGCAATATTACTCAGACCTTAAGTATTAGAAGTGAAAAAATTAGTACCATGCCACATCCCTCCACCACCTAACCCCCACTCATAACCCAGATTCTCTCCATTACAGAATTACTTTTAAATTGTCAGCATTTATTACATTTACATTCTGTTCTCTAACTGCAGTTGTCTTCCATTGCATTCCCCAAGAAACAGAATGTTTCCATTTGGCATTACAGCATGTTTCACCTTAAATCTCAAATATAAATAAAATATTTAAAGAGAAAAAATTAAATAAAAAATAAAATTTAAATAGAAAAATTTGTTTATGAGTAATTAGAAACGTATAAGTCACCTCACATCTCAGAGCCACTTGCACCTTCAAAGAGGTACTGCATTCTGCCTGTGGAAATGTACATCTTTATAAATATAAACTCACTTTGACTTAAAAAAAAAAGGTATCAGTCAAATAGGTCTACAACTCTAGCTTGTACTTTCTGATAACTCATAGTATCAACTTTGTGCCAACAGGTTCTATGTATCAGAAATTTAAAGAAAAACATAACTCCATGGTTATTGGTTATTTCAAGAATTGTTGTCATTCAATCACTAAACTGTGTCTGACTCTGCAACCCCATGGACTGCAGCATGCTAGGCTTCCCTGTCCTTCACTATCTCCCAGAGTTTGCTCAAACTTAATGTCCATTCGTGTCAGTGATGTCATCCAACCATCTCATCCACTGTCACTCCCTTCTCCCCTTGCTTTCCACCTTTCCCAGCACCAGGGTATTTCCAAAGAGTTAGCTCACCCATCAGGTAGCCAAAGTACTGGAGTTTCAGCACCAGCATCAGTTCTTCACAATGAATATTCAGGATTCATTTCCTTTAGGATTGACACATTTGATCTGCTTACTGTTCAAGTGATGCTCCAGAGCCTTCTCCAGCATCACAGTTTGAAAGTATCAATTCTGCAGCACTCAGCCTTCTTTATGGTCCAACTCTCACATCTGTACATGACTACTGGAAAAAACATAGCTTTGACTGTATGGACCTTTGTTGGCAAAGCAATGTCTCTACTTTTTAATACACTGTCTGCTGCTGCTAAGTCACTTCAGTCATGGCCAACTCTGTGCAACTCCATAGACAGCAGCCCACCAAGCTCCCCTGTCCCTGGGATTCTCCAGGCAAGAACACTGGAGTGGGTTGCCATTTCCTTCTCCAATGTGTGAAAGTGAAAAGTGAAAGTGAAGTTGCTCAGTCGTGTCAGACTCATAGCAACCCCATGGACTGCAGCCTACCAGGCTCCTTCGTCCATGGGATTTTCTAGGCAAGAGTACTGGAGTGGCTTGCCATTGCCTCTTCCAAGCAGCAAGCATCTTTTAATTTCCTGGCTGCAGTCACCATCTGCAGTGATTTTGAAGCCCAAGAAATAAAACCAGTCACACTTTCCACTTTTTCTCCATCTACTGGCCATGAAGTCATAGGACTGGATGCCATGATCTTAGTTTTCTAAATGTTGACTTTTAAGCCAGGCTTTTCACCCTCTTCTTTCACTTCATCAAGAGGCTCTTTAGTTCCTCTTAGCTTTCTGCCATTGCTGCTGCTGCTAAGTCGCTTCAGTCGTGTCCGACTCTGTGCGACCCCAGAGACAGCAGCCCACCAGGTTCCCCCATCCCTGGGATTCTCCAGGCAAGAACACTGGAGTGGGTTGCCATTTCCTTCTCCAATGCATGAAAGTGAAAAGTGAAGTGAAGTCGCTCAGTCGTGTCGGACTCCCAGCAACCCTATGGACTGTAGCCTACCAGGCTCCTCTGTCCATGGGACTTTCCAGGCAAGAGTACTGGAGTGGGTTGCCATTGCTTTCTGCCATTAGAGTGGCATTATCTACATATCTGAGGTTGTTGATATTTCTCCCTGCAATCATGATTCCAGTTTGTGCTTCATCCAGCCTAGTATTTTGCATGATGTACTCTGCATATAAGTTAAAAAGCAGGAGTGACAATATACAACCTTGAAGTACTCCTTTCCCAATTTGGAACCAGTCCGTTGTTCCATGTCTGGTTCTAACTGTTGCTTCTTGACCTGTATACAGGTTTCTTTGGAGACAGGTAAGCTGGTTTTGTATTTCCATCTCTTTAAGAATTTTCTATAGTTTGTTGTGATCCACAACAGTGATCACAGTCAAAGGTTTTAGCGTAGTCAATGAAGCAGATGTTTTTTTGGAATTCCCTTGCTTTTCCTATGATCCAAGGATGTTGGCAGTTTGATCTCCGGTTCCTCAGCCTTTTCTGAATCCAGCTTCTGAAAGTACATCTGGAAGTTCTCAGTTCACGTACCGTTGAAGCCTATTTTGAAGGATTTTGAGCATTACCTTACTAGCATGTGGGGCTTCCCTGATGGCTTGTGAATTTTTAGAGACTACATAATACCCTGTGGTTTACATATTGTACTCAAACTATCCTCGCCTCTTACTCATATTTACTCTTTCCCTGTCTTTAACTTTGTATTATTTTCATATTTTCCCATATTGTTTTATATTCTTATATTTTTATAAATACAAAACATTAATAGATATAATTTTTTCCAAACAGATTTATTTTGCCCATATTACAAAAGAGAAATATTTAATCAAACCATACATTGGGGAGAGACATAAACTAACTTGAAGAATGCATCCTCTCAATAAAGATACTTTGAAGGCCACAGTAACAGCAATAGTCTAAATTGAAGCTGAGTTGTATATGTACCAAGTTCTAGAAAGAAGGAAGATATATATGATGAATAGCCCCATATAGGATTCATTTAAATGTAAGGAGATTTTCTGACTTTCATATGACCAGAGTTTTGTCTTTCATCTCTTAAATGCACTAGAAGTTGAGTGAAAGGAAAACAGAAGCAACTAGTCTTATAGGCATTCTCATCCCGAAATCCTCCTCTGTCAAGTGGGTGATTTAGACCCTAAAGTGTTCCTTTGTTTTCTTTGTCTGAAGTCATTCCCAGATTAGTTTGAGACTTGCGTGCACATGTTTCCCAGCAGTGATTCTGGGCTATCCCATTCACTTCTGACCTGCACCTGCTCTTTTCAAGTGTTCCACCAAGAGTGCCTGAGGCCTAAACAGAGGCGTGCTGGCCCATTCACTGAGACTATTCAGAGAAATGTTAGGGGAGGGGCAGTGGGCGGGGTGGTGGCCCTCCACAGAAGAAAGGAAAGTGACCCCTTAAATCAGAAAATGACCTTCTATTTGTCATTGGTTGTCTAAGTAATGTAAGGGAACCACCTCCTCTATAATACGCTTTGTGATACCGTAAATGTTACATGGCCTAAAACAGGGCTTCTGAAAAGATTAGATAAATTATTGGTATTTAAAACTAATCAAGTGACATGCTTAGATATACAGAAAAAATACAAAATCGATTACATAACTGGCATTCATAAATATTATGTTTGTTCCAAAAACAAAACAGTAAGCATATCTAAGACTTTTCTGCCTGAAAACATATAATGGTATTAAGAGATATGAAGAAGACAGGTCTCTACTATTTAACTGCATTTATTAAAATGGTACTCTGATTTCTTCCATATCATCAGTTCCAGAGTGGTAGAAGAAAGATTCACACTGATAGTTTACCTAGTAATGTAAAAGTCAGTAGAGACTGAGAAATAAACCATTAGGGATATTTACACATTTGTCAGTTAGAATACCATTTTGATCAGAAAAAGGATCATAATTGATACTAGGGACTTTTCCTCCACTAGAGTTTACAGAACTTGTGCTGCAGTTTCTTTTATTGAGATTTTTGGGCCATTGATCTATTCCAAAACAGAAGAATTAGCGCTAAGACTAAACTATTCCATCCCAAGGATGTTTGTAGGCAAGACAGCCAGCTAGAACACTGACACTCTGAACTAAAAACTACTTGCCATTCAATTATTCATATTCAGCCCTTGTTGGGAAGAGAAAACAGTAAGGAGAAATAGAGCAGCAAATACAAGAAGGAAGGAAGAGGATTTATAATAGTTATGCGGGAAAGAAGCATCGCAGAAGAAAGGTGATACTGAAACAAGGGATATACACAATGTCCTCAGAAATTCTAATAAAAATAGCATCCTTGGTCTTCATACATTCAAGCTAAATTAGCAGCAAATATGTATGAAAAATTCAAAGAAATGCTGAATGAGCCGAGGCTTTGAGAGTAGGAACAGGCACAGTATTTATATTGCTTTCTGTTTTTCACCTGAACGCTACTCTCTGCACACGTCATTTTTACATATTTGAAAAATGAAATGATTTACTTAAAACTAAACAAGCCAAAAGCAGCTTCTAGAAAAATTTGCAGGTCTATGTGAAATATAGGCTTACCATGCATAGCCAAGTGAGTGCTGAAAATATGAAATAAAATATACAGAAAAAGTATATAGCTCCTCTTCAGTTAGAGTATACACTTGAGTCTCTCATTTCTCAAGTTTCACTTGACAAAAGCACTAGAAAATTAATGCAGTAATTAAAGAAAGCTCAGGGTTGTTGCTGTTTTCAATTTCAATAGTGAGGACTCAATTGTGAAGCCCTAATCCTTAATGTGACTGACTGAATTTGGAGATGGGATCTTTGGAAAATAATTCGGGTTAGATGAGATCATGTAGGTAGGGCCTTTATGATGGAATTGAATGCTTTACAAGAAGAGGAAGAGAGAAATGTTCCCTCCTTGCCATGTGAAGACACAGCAAAAAGGTTGCTAAGCTGGAAGAGGGTTCTTACCAAGAACCAAATCTGCCATCACCTTGATCTTGAACTTCCTGGTCTCTACAACCATGAGGAAAAAAGTCTGTTGTTTACACCCAATCTATGGTATTTTGTTATAGCGGCCCAAGCAGACTAACACAATTAGTTGTAAAATATTTTGAAAAAAAACAAAAAAAAATAGATAACTGACAGTCAAACTGAAAAAAGCAAGAAAGAAAAAATACTTTTGCCCTAGAAAGAATTATATTCTATGGTATGAATTAAATGCTGCATTCAAATACTCAAGATAAAAGAAATGTAAAGTTATTCTTTCAGTTCAGTTCAGTCGCTCAGTCATGTGTGACACTTTGTGACCCCATGAATTGCAGCACGCCAGGCCTCCCTGTCCATCACCAACTCCCGGAGTTTACCCAAACTCATCGAGTTGGTGATGCCATCCAGCCATCTCATACTCTGTCGTCCCCTTCTCCTCCTGCCCCCAATCCCTCCCAGCGTCAGGGTCTTTTCCAATGAGTCAACTCTTCGCATGAGATGACCAAAGTATTGGAGTTTCAGCCTCATAAGTTATTTGTTAGCCTTACATATAAATGATAAAAATGCCTGGTTAGTTGAGGAAGAGATTTTTCATATAATTTGAAATCAGTAAAAGTTAACATAGAAATCAACAGCAAGTAAGTGTATTTCACTACTGGAAAAAAAAAGCAAAGATGGACTTGTTTTCAACTGCAAGACACAAGGGAAAATGGGGCATGATGTAAGAATCAATTAATGCATGTAGATGGAACATAAATCACATTAATGTATTGAAATGCTTCTGCATCCTTATCCTCTATTGAAACACTGGGCTTTGCAAATCTTTCTCTTCAGCCTGCATTACTAGCTTCCCCCTCTTCTTTTCAACATCTACAAAACTTTGCAATTTCGCAAGACAACAAATCAAATAACTGCCTGCCTGCCCTCTGATCGCAAGCTCCCTGAGGCACAGAATCACATTTTGTTCAACTTGTCCTTTGCTGTGTTTCCCTTTCCACTCCTGCTACTGTTGCCCAAAGAGCTGGAGAGTGTCCTTTCTCCCACTGCTGGAAACGGGAAGATAGTTTAGAATGTCAAAGTGGAATGGGAAAAAACCTACCATGAGAGGATTATTAAATCTTTGAAGAAAGGCAAAGAAAGATATTACAAAAAAAAAAAGAAAATTGCAGGCCAATTCTCACTGATGAACATCGATGCAAAATCATCAACAAAATACTGGCGAACTGAACCTAACAATACATTAAAAGGATCATAAACCACGATCAAGTGAGATTTATCCCAGAGATGCAAGGATTTTTCAATATCCATAAAACAATCAGTGGGGTACACGACATCAACAAATTGAAGAATAAAAAACTATATGATCATCTCAATAGATGCCTGAAAAGCTTTTGACAAAATTCAGATCATAAACACCCATTTATAATAAAAACTCTACAGAAAATAGGCAGAGTACCCAGCATGCTATGCTCAGTCACTGAGTTGTATCCAGTCTTTGCAGCCCCATGGACTGTACCCCTCCAGGCTTCTCTGTCCATGGAATTTTCCAGGCAAGAATACTGGAGTGGGTGGCCATTTCTTTTTCCACCAGATATTCCTGACGCAGGGATTGAATGCGTGTCTCCTGCATTGGCAGGTAGATCCTGAGCCATCTGGGAAACCCAGAGGGAACATACCTCAACATAGGAAAGGCCATGTATAACAAAGCCACAGCTAACATCACACTCAACAGTGAAAAGCTGAAAGTATCTCCTCTAAGATCAGGAATAAGAAAAGGATGTCCACTCTTAACACTTTTATTCAACATAGTCTGGAAGCTCTAGCCATGGCAAACAGAAAAATAGAGAAAAAGACTTTTCCAAATATACTTCTTTTCCTCTCCACAACTTCATCATTCATCCAAAGTGCCTATGTGTCCCCTACTGATGTTCATAGTGAGTAAATGAGCAAAAGACCTGATGGTGAAATAATTTTTTTGTGTAGGACATCTGGTTCAAATGGGCTTTACAAACTGAGATGGGAAACTACTGCTTTTATGATAAAATATATGCTCATTTTCCAAAGAATATACTTACAAATTCTGGATCACTACAGAAAGATACCACCTATACTGGATATACTTTCTGACTTTTTATTTAAGTTTGTTTTTCATTATATAACATTAACTACATGCTGGCATTTATATTTAGGTTTAGAACTACCAACACATTTAGAAATAAGTGAGCTAAGACTTTTTCAGGCAATTTCAAAATATTTTTGGTTCATGGAATGACTATGTATCCTTGAAACCTTTTGCAAAGTCCTCTAGAGACCACTTGCTATCATTAAGTAAGCAGCAGGTTCTGCTTGTTTAAATGGCAATGACCATGACAAAAAACACATTCGGCAAAGGTGAAAAAATTTCTATAGTATTGAATATCCCTCTGTTTTAATCAACCAGATTCCCATTTCTTATTTTGTGCTTTATTCTCCAGTGGAAACTTTTATATCAAATGCAACTGTACATCATGAGAAAGAGAAAAATACATAAGACAATACATTAGAGATACATTTCCACATGAGACTGAGGGAAGAAATTAGTTCTTGTTTCAAACTACATTTTAATATAATAAAAACCTTTTGAAGCCATGGGAGTATCCATTGAGAACCAGTATTTAGTAGAAATACACATGCAGGTATGAAGAATGAAATAAAATACACTACTATACCTATTTAAAGCCTCTAAATCCACTATTGTTTCAATGTAAAAAACATACTATGTTAACTGGCCTTTTAACAATGAATTTAAAATTATTATAAAGCAATTAGATTAGTACCCTCCACACATATACACATACAGTGTATAAAGTGGTAGCAACTTAAAGTATTTATCAGGTGGTTAAAGAATAATGTGGTAATTAATTATTGCACTTAAAGATATTTCTTTGAAAACATATATCATTTGCAATGGCCACATGTCCTTTATAAATCATTAAATGCCCCTAGTATGAGGGCTAGTATAGGAATCCACAGTTAGCCCTTCCCCATAATTTTTTTTTTAATAATAAACAACCATAAAAGTAATACTAATGAAGAACGAAATTTTTTGTGAAATAACCCTTGGATATAAGCATATAAGCACTCTCATCCTTCAAATTTTAAATCATTCTTTGTTCCAATCTGAGCATGAGTTCGTGTGCCCAGAATGCAGTGAGGCAAAATACACCAAAACCTTGGGAGTTTGGAGCAGAGAAGGATTTACTTCAGGGCCATCCAAGGAGACTAGAAAGCAACCCCTGCCCCCAACACCAAATAAAAAAATCTAAAGAAGTTCTTTTTTTAAAAAAAAGAGGACTAAAAAGTCCTGAGTTCCCCCAAAGGGTTTTAGTAAAGTATTTTTAAAGCCAGATGAGGGAAATGGGTCTCAGAGTTAAGCAATCAGTTCATGTACAATTCTCTGACTGGCTGATGGTGCAGTAATAGAATGGAGTCACAGGAGTTAACATTATCAGTCCTTAGGCTCTGGAAAGCCTGGAAGTATGGTCATCAAGTAGTTAACATCTTTTATTTGGTGGGAGGGGTTTCATATCTGTAAAACAACTCATGAAATGTGCCTCAAATACTGCTATCTAGCTAGGTACTTCACAGAGGCACTAAAGCAGAGGATACGATAGAAGCCTCATAGGGTCCTGCTCAGTAACACATCCCCACCTTAAACAGCATTTTTTGGAATATTATCCTCTTGGTGAAACTGAAGATCAATGCTAGATAAATGAAGACCAGATCTGAGTCAAATATCATTAGTCTGTTCCGCACTGCCAAATTTAATTAATGTTTCTACAAATTCACAAAAGTTTTCTCATGCTCAAAAGTGCAGAGGATGGCAAATCTTATTTATGAAGTTACAGTGTATTGATACGATGATCCAACAATGAAAATTACCATGAAAATATTACTTTTCACATTGCAAGTGAAATTTCCTAAGCTATTAATTAAATTTTCTGAACTATTCAGATAATCAAAAAGAAAAATTTTAATGAAAACCTGGCATTCCCATAATATATCACATATTTTTCATTTCAAAATACCTGAGAACACAGTATGAATGCTTCTGCTCTTTTTTTAGCTAAATGCAAATAAGTAGCAAAGAAAATTAAAATAAATTAGAATACCATAAAGCATTCCAGGTGAAGACTCCTCAGTTCAAATTCAGATCAGAGCTAATCTCTAGATCTGACTTTCCACCAGCAGGGTTATCTTCTCATTACAGGAAAACAGAGAAGTATTGATTTTCTGCCTATAAATTCACTTTCAGTCTATGAATTAGCAAATATTCTAGAAGTTTCATTATACCTTGTTAGGTAGTTAGAATAGGAAAAAGGAGTCCAAAATGGCAGTGGCTAAACGACAAAGTAAGGAAAGAGCCCACAAAAATAGAACAAAGGAAGGTCTTCAGACCTGAGTGAGAACCTCAGGTGAAACAAACAGCTCCCCTGGCTAGCCCAATTTACATAGGGCAGACTCAGGGGGAGGAGAAAAACATGTAAAAAGAGGAGCCAAAATTGAGTCTGCGGCCTCTCTTCTCTTCATGTCTTTTGGGTCAGCCCACTTTCTTGCCTTGAGGATGTATTTTCCTTTGCTTGCCAAATAAAACTGAGCTGTAACACTCTTCCGTCCATTGCCTCAAATTTTTGCTGCGGCAAGACAGAAAGGAGGAAATTACACACTCCCAACATATATGGTGCCGTTTCTCGGATTTAACCTGGCTGAAACAACTTCAGCTTGGCCACTGTGAGATGGAAGCCAAGCACAGAAGAAGCCCAACTTGTCGAACACAAAGAAAACCCGGCGCAGTGGAAGTGACAAGAAGCCCAGCATGCAAGAACCCAGGACAGCCAAAACAAACTCAGCAGAAAGCTCATGCAGCTCAGTCTCAGATTCCAGATCTCCAGTTGGAGTAGGAAATCGTCCCCCTTATGGCTGGAAGAAAATTAGAGATACCAAGGGAACATTTCATGCAATGATGGGCTCGATAAAGGACAGAAATGGTATGGACCTAACAGAAGCAGACGATATTAAGAAGAGGTGGCAAGAATACATGGAAGACCTGTACAAAAAAGATCTTCAGGACCCAGACAATCATGATGATGTGATCCCTAATCTAGAGCCAGACATCTTGGAATGTGAAGTCAAGTGGGCCTTAGAAAGCATCACTACGAACAAAGCTAGTGGAGGTGATGGATTTCCAGTTGAGCTATGTCAAATCCTGAAAGATGATGCTGTGAAAGTGCTGCACTCAACATGCCAGCAAGTTTGGAAAACTCAGCAGTGGCCACAGGACTGAAAAAGGTCCGTTTTCATTCCAATCCCAAAGAAAGGCAATGCCAAAGAATGCTCAAACTACTGCACAATTGCACTCATCTCAAATGCTAGTAAAGTAATGCTCAAAATTCTCCAAGTCAGGCTTCAGCAATACGTGAACCGTGAACTCCATGATGTTCAAGCNGAAGGAATGATGCTAAAGCTGAAGCTCCAGGTCTTTGGCCACCTCCTGCGAAGAGTTGACTCATTGGAAAAGACTCTGATGCTGGGAGGGATTGGGAGCAGGAGGAGAAGGGGACGACAGATGATGAGATGGCTGGATGGCATCACTGACTCGATGGACGTGAGTCTGAGTGAACTCCGGGAGTTGGTGATGGACAGGGAGGCCTGGTGTGCTGCGATTCTTGGGGTCGCAAAGAGTCGGACGCGACTGAGCGACTGAACTAAACTGATGGCTAGAAGGACATACGGCTAACAAAATCTTAATTCCTTTACAATCTCTCATTTCTTGTTTCCTCTAATCCCCTGGGAACAGGCGCGTGGCACTGGATGCCCCAGGGTGTCCTGAAGGCTCTACTATCCGCTGTACCTTACTAGCTGTTGCCAAGGTGTGGGGGTTCTTCTTTCCTTAATCTTCTTTGTGCCAAAGATCAGGCCAATGAAAACTGTGAGTACAGGTCAGGTATTTAGCAAATTTTCTGGCAGGTTATGAAGGGGATTCCTCGGCACATTTTTCCCACTGTTTTTTCCTCCCATCCTTCAGCTCCTCTCTCCATCTATGCCACTGTTTGATAGGGCAGGTCATCATCTTTCCATTTCTAAAAGTTCTGTTTGAAACTGTTTACCTAAGATTGGGATTCAAACCCACATGGCAGGGACTCTGTGCTATGCTTAGTCACTTATTCGTGTCCAACTGGGATTTGAGCCCTGCCAAAACGCACGGTGCCTGGTTTCAGGACCTAATGAATCTCAGGTTCTTGATGTCTCATTGAAAAAGCTCAGTGAGAGACAGAGCAATAGGTAAGAGGTAGATTTGTTCAGATTGAGAGAGAAGCACACTCCACAGGGTGTGGGCCATCACAGAGGGCAAATGCAGAGGCCATGGAATGTAGTGTTGTTAGCTTTCCTGAACTGGGTGATTTCATATGCTAATGAGTTGGAGGATCATTCCAAGAATTGGGGAACCAGCCACTCCTCAGACTTTTGACAATGCCTTAGAACTGTCCTGACACCTCTAGGTGTGTCATCTAGCTTGTACACTGAGGATCAAGGTTTAGTTGAATTTGACTTGTCATCTTAGATCCATTTGATTTGAATCAGCTAATGTTACGCCCTTGGGCTATGTCATTCTTTCAAAAGTTGTCCCCTGCCCCCTTTCCTCCTGTTTCATGCTCTTTTCCTGAGCCCCGTCTGGGCCGACAATGTTGCCTCTACAATCTTCTGGAGGGACAACCAGAAAACAGCTGGCCCTTGGGAGGGAAATACTGTATAATATTCAATCCCTCTAGATATTCAGGCTTTCATTTTCCATGTTTCCTACAACATGTGCAACAACAGCATCTCAGTGAACCCACTAGGTCTGGTGACAGGCACACAATGCCTGCTAAAACTCCGTCTGTTGGTGGCATCCCTTCAAGGGCAATTGGGTTTCCAGGGGTAATGTTTGCCACTTTGGGAGTTAGCCCTGCAGGCCGTTTGGGCCCAAACCCTTACCACCCTTCTCCTAAAGTTTCAAACATACCCCTGGATCAAATCTCCACTCCACTTTTACGGAACATCCGGTCTGTTGCCTCTTATCAATTTGTTCTTAAGCCACTTACTAACTCCTACAACCAGGACCCTGTCCCCTTGTAGGCAACATTGCTCCACACCACCTATTATTAAAATATTCCTAATTCAGACTTTATTTTGGGGGGGCTCCAAAATCACTGCAGATGGTGACTGTAGCCATGAAATTAAAAGACGCTTACTCCTTGGAAGAAAAGTTATGACCAACCTAGACAGCATATTCAAAAGCAGAGACATTACTTTGCCAACAAAGGTCCATCTAGTCAAGGCTATGGTTTTTCCAGTGGTCATGTATGGATGTGAGAGTTGGGCTGTGAAGAAAGCTGAGCGCTTAAGAATTGATGCTTTTGAACTGTGGTGTTGGAGAAGACTCTTGAGAGTCCCTTGGACTGCAAGGAGATCCAACCAGTCCATTCTGAAGGAGATCAGCCCTCTTTGGAGGGAATGGTGCTAAAGCTGAAACTCCAGTACTTTGGCCACCTCATGCAAGAGTTGACTCACTGGAAAAGACCCTGATGCTGGGAGGGATTGGGGGCAGGAGAAGAAGGGGACGACCGAGGACGAGATGGCTGGATGGCATCACTGACTCAATGGACGCGAGTCTGAGTGAACTCTGGGAGCTGGTAATGAACAGGGAAGCCTGGCATGCTGCGATTCATGGGGTCGCAAAGAGTCAGACACGACTGAGCGACTGAACTGAACGGAACTGAATGCCCCTAACAGAACCAAATCACCCACTCCTTTGTCATTATTTCTGTTATTACCTAAAGTGGGTCTATGACAATGAAATGTTTACCTTTAAAAAACCCTAAGCTGTTCTTATGGAGGACTAAGGAAGGAAGTCAGTGACTTACATTCCCTCAGGGCAATAAAAGGATAAGGCTTATGGCTGTTTCACCAGTTTCCAAGTCTCAGGGCACAGATATGGATTGCCTTGCATCAAGTTATCTATTCACATCCACAGTGGACAAACCAGCAATGAGTGAAGATTACATCCCCTTACTCCTACCCAGCATTGGTCACACTGTAGACTTTGGGGATGCCCAACTCCAGTATGGGGGTCCCAGGAGGTCGACATGCCTCTACCTGCCCAGGGACCCAATTCTCAGGAGGCTGACCTGCCTCGACCTGCCTGGGGAATCGATCTCTATGGGACTGTCACACCTCAGCCTGCCTGTGGAGCTGCACCCTGACCTGGGAATGCTTGGCTTTCAGGTTGCAACAGTACTGGGTAGAACAATCTTCAGAAAGACTCACCCCTAAGGAGTCCACCCATAAAAACAGAAGGACTATTAGTTTTTTTCTTTTTTGGTTCCCTCCCTGTCATCACTGTCTTTCACATGGTAAATAACCAATCCACTTCCAGACAGACGACCTTGAGATGCATCCTTGATAAATGGAAGCTGTTTGATCCTCTAACTCTAAGGAGAAGTCGCTTAAAAATTCTTTTGTACCACTGCGTGGCTATGGTACCTCTGGGTGACAAGGAACACTGGCCTGAGGATGGGAATTTAAATTACAATACAATCCTGCAGCTAGACTTATTCTGCAAAAGACAAGGGAATGGACAGAAACCCCCTATGTCCAAATTTTCTTCTGGCTAAGAGATATGAAGGAACTCTGTCTTAAATATGGGTTTGTTATATGCCCAAAAGTGAGCCTACTAGGCAAATGGTATTAGGCACAGACAACCAACAGAAGGACGCCCCCCATGAAGTCTCACCTCCCATGGCTCCTGAGTTGCCTGGTGTTCCTTCCTTGTATCCAAATGTGCCTCCATATCCGGGAGCACCCCCTCCACAAAAGCCAACTCAAATTTGTCCCTTAGTTGAAACTGGGGGAGAATTCGGACCAACCCGGGTCCCTAAGCCTTTCTCCCTCTTAGAACTAAAGACCTGGGAAGCTATATGGATGACCCAGGCAAATACACAAATATATTCCAACACATTACCTTGGCCATTGATTTGACTTGGAAGGACATCATGGTCATAGTCAAACTTTATCTGACCCTGAGCATGCTAGTGTCTTAAAGGAAGCCAGAAGGTATGCTACAGGGCTTCACATGTCAAGCGATAGCCAGTAGGAAAAACTGTGATCCCCTCCTTAAATCCTAATTGGAATTATAATGACCCTGAGCACATCTAGGAAAGGGATCATTTTCTGATCTGTGTAAAGGACTATAAGCAGCCTAGCAAAAAGTAATAAGCTATGCCCGGGTCTCAGCGATAACTCAGGAGCCCAACAAGAACCCCATTACCTTTCTGGAAAGGCTAAAAGAGACCCTCTAAAAGTTTACCAATCTGGACTTAGACTCTTATAAGGGATAGGGGATTTTAAAGGACAAATTCCTGTCCCAATGTGAATCAGACATCAGGATAAAGTTACAATTGCTATAGCAGCAGGACCCTGCTGCCTCTTTAGATGAGATGGTCCAGACAGCAACCAATACCCTTTATAACAGAGAACAGGAGAGGAAGGCCAAGGCCCAGGAAAGGGAGAGAAGGAAAGAGACAAGGCATGCCCAGATGCTGGTCACCCTCCAGGGAAGCACTATAACAAACCCTGGGTCCTTGAACAACAAGGCATGAGGCAAATGCCTAATCTGTGGACAGGTGGGACACTGGGCCAAAGAGTATCCAAACTGTGACAGGTTTCCTAAAACGGCTTGCTACAAAGGCCATCAATTGGGACATTGGGCGGCATTCTGCCCTGGGGACCCAAGAGTCTCAAGGTCAAGTGCCAAGCCTTCTCTCACAATGGTTCAACAGGATTGAAGAGGCCCACTCCAGTCAGCCCGCCTGTCACAAATAACCATCATGGGGCTGGAGCCAAGGCTGCAACTGGATGTGGCAGGTAGGTCTGAGAATTTCTTGACTGACACAGGGGCTACCTACTCTGTCCTGACCTCCTACTCTGGAACCTTCTCCTTCCAAACGTGTACCATTTTGGGTGCTACAGGAAAAACAATTACAAAAAGATTCACCGAAGCACTTCTTTGTTCCTGGGATGGACAAATCTTTTCCCACCAGTTTCTGGTGGCCCCTGAGAGTCCTACTCCCTCACTGGAAAGAGATCTTTCCCTGCCTTCAAAATCCTGCAGCTATTGCGGTCCTGAAAGAAGATGTGTGAAAACTCTCTTTTGGGGGCAAACTATTTTTACCAGCCACCAAGTGAAACAACTCCTGAATGGGAGAGGTCATTTATAGATGTCTGATCAACGAATCCTCAGATATGAAATAGTACTGATGGAAAATCCAAGCAAAACAAGAAAACTACAGGCCAATATTAGTGATGAACACAGATGCAAAAATCCTTAACAAAATTCTAACAAACAGAATCCAACAACATATTAAAAAGATCATACATCATGACCAAGTGAGCTTTATCCCAGGGATGCAAGGATTCTTCAATATTCACAAATCAATCAATGTGATACACCACATTAACAAATTGAAAGACAAAAACCATATGATTATCTCAATAGATGCAGAGAAAGCCTTTGACAAAATTCAACATCCATTTATGATAAAAACCCTCCAGAAAACAGGCACAGAAGGAACATACCTCAACATAATAAAAGCCATATATGACAAACCTACAACAAACATTATCCTCATGGTGAAAAATTGAAAATATTTCCCCTAAAGTCAGGAACAAGACAAGGGTGCCCACTCTCACCACTACTATTCAACATAGTTTTGGAAGTTTAAGCCACAGCAGTCAGAGAAGAAAAAGAAACAAAAGGAATCCAGATTGGAAAAGAAGACGTAAAACTCTCACTGTTTGCAGATGACATGATCCTCTACATAGAAAACCCTAAAGAAACCACCAGAAAATTACTAGAGCTAATCAATGAACATAGTAAAGATGCAGGATATAAAAGTAACACACAGAAATCCCTTGCATTCCTATACACTAACAATGAGAAAACAGAAAGACAAATAAAGAAAACTACTCCATTCATCATTGCAATGAAAAAAATAAAATACTTAGGAATAAATCTACCTAAAGAAATAAAAGACCTATATATAGAAAACTATAAAACACTGATGAAAGAAATCAAAGAGGACACTAATAGATGGAGAAATATACCATGTTCATGGATCAGAAGAATCAATATAGTGAAAATGAGTATACTACCCAAAGCAATCTACAGATTCAATGCAATCCCTATCAAGCTACTAATGGTATTTTTCACAGAACTAGAACAAATAATTTCACAATTTGTATGGAAATACAAAAAACCTCAAACAGCCAAAGCAATCTTGAGAAAGAAGAATGGAACTGGAGGAATCAACCTGCCTGACTTCAGGCTTTACTACAAAGCCACAGTCATCAAGATAGTATGGTACTGGCACAAAGACAGAAATATAGATCAATGGAACAAAATAGAAAGCCCAGAGATAAATCCACACACCTACAGACACCTTATCTTCAACAAAGGAGGCAAGAATATACAATGGAGAAAAGACAATCGCTTTACCAAGTGGTGCTGGGAAAACTGGTCAACCACTTGTAAAAGGATGAAACTAGAACACTTTCTAACACCATACAGAAAAATAAACTCAAAATGGATTAAAGATCTAAATGTAAAACCAGAAACTATAAAACTCCTAGAGGAAAACATAGGCAAAACACTCTATGACATAAAACACAGCAGGATCCTCTATGACCCACCTCCCAGAGAAATGGAAATAAAAGCAAAAATAAACAAATGGGACCTAATTAAACTTAAAAGCTTTTGCACAATGAAGGAAACTATAACCAAGGTGAAAAGATAGCCTTCAGAATGGGAGAAAATAATAGTAAATGAAGCAATTGACAAAGAATTAATCTCAAAAATATACAAGCAACTCCTGCAGTTCAATTCCAGAAAAATAAACGACCCAATCAAAATATGGGCCAAAGAACTAAACAGACATTTTTTCCAAAGAAAACATACAGATGGCTAACAAACACATGAAAAGATGCTCAACATCACTCATTATCAGAGAAATGCAAATCAAAATCACAATGAGGTGCCATCTCATGCTGGTCAGAATGGCTGCTGTCAAAAAGTCTACAAACAATAAATGCTGGAGAGGGTGCAGAGAAAAGGGAACACTCTTACACTGTTGGTGGGAATGCAAACTAGTACAGCCACTATGGAGAACAGTGTGGAAATTTCTTAAAAAACTGGAAATAGAACTGCTATATGACCCAGCAATCCCACTGCTGGGCATACACACCAAGGAGACCAGAACTGAAAGAGCCATGGGTACGCCAATGTTCACTGCAGCACTGTTTACAATAGCTAGAACGTGTAAAAAACCTAGATGTCCATTGCCAGATGAATGGATAAGAAAGTTGTGGTACATATACACAATGGAATATTACTCAACTATTAAAAAGAATGCATTTAAATCAATTCTAATGAGGTGGATGAAACTGGAGCCTATTATACAGAGTGAAGTAAGTCATAAAGAAAAACACCAATACAGTATATTAATGCATATATATGGAATTTAGAAAGATGGTAACGATGACCCTATATGCGAGACAGCGTATGGCAAAAACCACAATATTGTTAAGTAATTCGCTGCCAGTTAAAATAAATTAATTTTTTTAAAAAAAGAAAAATAAAGAAAATCCAGGCCTGATTATATCCCCTTGTGAGGGTCTTAACCCAGCTACCCTCCTGCCTACCTGAGGTCTCTCTCCCCTTTCACTCTTGCCTAGAAACTTTGGACCACTGGACAAAACCCCGAGAAGGATTGTCAGAAGATCCTCTGACCAATTCTGAGGAAATGTGGTACACTGATGGAAGCAGCTTTGTCTTGGATGGAAAAAGAAGAGCCAATATGCAGTAGTCTCCAATTTTGAGACCACAGAGATTAAGCCACTGACACCAGGTACTTCAACCCAATTAGCTGAGTTCATAGCCCTGACTCAACCTTAAGAGCTGGGAAAAGGAAACATAGTAGCCATTTACACTGACTCCAAGTCTGCCTTTCTGGTGCTACATGCACATGCTGCTATTTGGAAATAAAAAGGCCACTTGACCACATCCTTAGGGTCTTGGAGGCAGTCCATCTCCCCACCGAGGTTTCCGTCTCCCATTGTAAAGTACACCAAAAAGGGAGCATAAGGAAGTGGCACGAAGGAACTAACCTGCCTATTAGGCAGCTAAGAGCGCAGCATTACAGAACAATGACCTAATAGGGGTTGCCACCTTAGTTCCACAGACTAATTTGCCAGAAACTCCACCATATACTGAAGGTAAGACTCTTAAATCTAAGAGTGAGGACTTTCAAGAAGATCTTATGGGGTGGTTCCAAAAAGTTCTGCCTGGGAACCTCCAATGGAAGTTGGTTAACCCCTTACATGCCACCACTCATTTAGGGGAAAAGGCCCTCCAAAGATTACTAAAAAGGTCCTTCAGAGGAACAGGCCTCCAAACAACTATAAGGCAGGCAGTCTCCCCCTATCTCACCTGCCAGTTAAACAACCCCCAAATAGCTCAAAGACTCCAGACAGCCCATCCCATCCAACAACGTGGGACCTACCCAGGAGAGGACTGGCAGATGGACTTCACCAGATGCCAGTTTCTCAAGGATATAAATACCTATTAGTCATGACAGATACATTCACAGGATGGACTGAAGACTTTCCCAGACTGAGAAGGCTGAGGAGGTGGTTAAAAAAAACTGCTCCATGAAATCATTCCAAGATTTGGTCTGCCCAAGTCATTACAAAGTGACAATGGGACATCATTTACTTCTAAGGTCACTCAAGGGATCTCTAAAGCATTGGGCATTATTTATTATCTCCATTGTACCTGGAGGCCTCAGTCTTCAAAAAAAGTAGAAAGAGTCAAACAAGTCTTAAAATCAGTGATAAAAAATAATAACCCAAGAGACCTCTCTCAGATGGAAGAAGGCTTTACCAATGGCCCTCCTCCACACCATATTGCCTCTAAGGAACAGGTTGGTCTTTGTCCTTATGAGATGCTATATGGGAGATCTTTTGTTTATGTCAGTGACCTTTTCCTAGATCCAGAGGCTCAGACTTCTGGTCTTATGCCATGGCCATTGGGCAATTCCAACAGGATATATGCTTGTTGGGTGTCAACCAGCACCCAAAAGATTCTAAAGAGTCACCACTATATGCTCCAGGAACTCAAGTTCTAATTAAAGTCTGGAAAGATGGGTCCCCAGAGGCTCAACTCCAGCCCACATGGAAGGGCACCTACCCTGTAATACTTTCTATCCCCACAGCAGTCAAGGTACCAGGACACGACTCCTAGATTCACTACTCACAAGTCAAGCTTTGGAAGAAAACAGAAGAGGACACTCAATACACCTGTGAGCCCCTGGGAGCTATCAGATACCTACTCTGGACTATAGATGAGTGTCCTTCTAACAAACACCCCCAAAATTAAGTTTCTGGGGATAAGATTTCTCAGGACAGCTCTAACGAACCAACACAGTTTGGCAGGGATTGTACTTCACAATAGACAGGAGATAGATCTCCTGATCCCTGAACAAGGAGGGACTTGAGCCATCTTGAATGAGACGTGTTGTTTCTGGGTAAATACCTCCAGCTAAGTTAAAGAAAGTCTTACAGTCCTCAAGAAAAACATTCCAAAGCCTACAGGACCTCAAAGAACAAGCTGGAGAGTCCTCGGGGTGGCTACAATTTCTCTTTGGGGGATTCTTCTCCTGGCAAGGGGGAATTTGGAGTTGGCTAATGCCCCTACTAATCCTTGTTATCACCATATTGATGCTGCTTATGATTGTTCCATGTATTACCAATTGTCTAACCTGTTTTGTCTCTGCCCAGGTCAACAAACTACAACATGCAGTGCCAGTTCAACAAGGATATATAAAACTACAGCCAACCACAGAAAATATCACTCACCCTTAGATGGACACCACAATGAGGACTCTGAGGCTTGAGACTGGCAAGAGAGGGAGGCCCAATGCCCCTCACCATCCCAGTTCTGCAGCAAGTAGCCAGAGAGACTTCGACACCCCTATTCCCAAAAAATTGGGCCTCCCATCTCCTGAAGGGGGAATGTTAGGTAGTTAGAATAAGAAAAAGGAGTCCAAAATGGTGGTGCCTAAAAGATAAAGAAATGGAAAAGCCTGTGAAAATAGAACAAAGGAAGGTCCGAGGACCTGAGTTGAGAACCTCAGGTGAAACAAACAGCCCCCCTGGCTAGTCCAATTTACACAGGGCAGGCTCAGGGGGAGGAGAAAAAACATGTAAAAAGAGGAGCCAAAATTGAGCCTAGGGCCTCTCTTCTCTTCCTGTCTTTTGGGTCAGCCCGCCCTCATGCCTTGATTTTCCTTTGCTTGCCAAATAAAACTGAGCTAGAACACTTGTCCACCCATTGCTTCAAATTTTTGCTGCGGCGAGACAGAACCAAGGAAATTAGAAACTCCCCTGACAACCTGATATTCAAAAAAGCAGGTTATGTTTTGGCTTTGTGTTGGCTTACTTTACTAGTGGCTAAGTGGAGGCGTGATGAGCTCTTAAAGGACAGATTAGAATTCTAGATGCTCCAGCCACCACAGTACTCTGTTCTGAGAGCAAAATTCACAGAACTGTGAAAATCAGTTCAGGGGGGGTTGCTCATTTTGCACAGCATTTTCCATTTCACATACAGTCCACGAAGTCAGAGGCCCTACGCACTATGCTTTGTGAGGGAGTAAGCCATAGGATGTTGTCTAACAGGCCAGAGAGCAGCCAAGCAACATTCAAGGCCATCAAAGTTCACCAAACTTGAGGCTCACTGGCTTCTCTAGAGCAGTATTTTCTTCTCAGGGGAAAAAAGAGCAAAAAAAGACTTGTTTGAAGTAAGTGTGAGCCCCTGTATAGTGTGTACCTTTTGAAGACTGGAAAGAGCAATTCCTCTTTTGGGGTCTTCACCTGCCTGTATCAGAAAGCAGAGTCACCAGTCTTTATCTGTGTGCTAATATCCCTGTTTTCTTGAGTAACAGAAAAATCTGCTGGGAAAATCTCCCAGGGCTCAGGTAACTGTGTGAACCTGGAGGTAAATTAGAGTTGAAGCTTCGAAGACTCTTCAGGGATTCCTGAAAGCATGTCTTAAGGACTACACCATCAACAAGAAACAGCCAGTTAACAATAAAATAACAGCAGAGGTACAAAATACCACTTCTAGAAAAGGGATTGATTAACTGAGAATGTGTACCATTTCAGAGAACTGAGGAAGCCTGGTCCCCATCTTTTTTTACCCTTGAGATGTTTACAGTCATGGGACAGCACCTCCCACACACACTTAAACACAATACATACAAAACTATGTCTCTAATGTAGAAAATGCTAACTACTGAATGGATTAACAGAGTTCTAAAAGTGAAACTATCACTTTAATGCTTGTCACAGAAATTATTTTGAATGTAGCATTATTTTCATTTTTAAAGAACTTCATTGAGATAAAATTTACATACAATTTCTCACTAGAAATGTAAAGTTTAGTGTTCTTTTTTAGTCAAGTCAAAGGACTGTGCAACCATTACTACTATGTCATTTTAGATCACTTTTGTACCCCCTGAAAGAACCTATGCATCCATTAGTAAGCAATTTTCTATTTCTTCTACCTGTCCTCCCCATACTAAGTCCAGAGTTGTTGCTAATCTACTTTGTCTCTGTAACTTGTCTCTTTTAAACTTTATACAAATGAAATTATACACTATGTAGTCTTCTTTGTCTAGTTTATTTCACTTAACATAAGGTTTACAAAGTTCATCTTTTCTCTTATTTTTCATTTTACATATTTTTCATAAGACTAAATGTAAGACTTTACATTCAACCCTATATAATTTCATCTTTTTAGTTATGGCTCATGTTCTGACTTATCAAAAATACTTTTAACTTACAATAATCCTTCAAATAGTTATTATTTTACTAACAAAAAATGATGACAGCATGGTCACTGGTGGCGGATAAAAAAAAAAAGCGAGAGAGAGAAAGAGACAGTAACTACCACTTATGGGTGCTCAGTCAGTCAATCATGTCTGACTCATTATGACCCTATGGACTGCAGTCTTCCGGTCTCCTCTGTCCATGGGATGTTACAGGCAAGAATACTGGAGTGGGTTGCCATTTCCTTCTCCAGAGGAGCTTCCCCAGCAGGGTATGAAACCTCAGTCTCCTGCGCTGGCAGATGGGTTCTTTACCACTGAACCACCTGGAAAGCTTTATAAAGCAATTAATTCATGCTAATGAAGTCACTGAGTCATGTCCGACTCTTTTCAACCCCATGGACTGTAGCCTACCAGGCTCCTCCATCCGTGGGATTCTCCAGGCAAGAGTACTGGAGTGGGTTGCCATTTCCTTCTCCAGAAGATCTTCCCAACCCAGGGATTGAACCCAGGTCTCCCACATTGCAGGCAGACACTTTACCATCTGAGCCACCAGGAAATCACCCTCTAGAATAATTTGCATGTAAGTAGCACTACCCATATAACAACAATACTCCATTTTATAAACAAACTAAAGTTTAAACCAAGAAAGTAATTTGCTTATGCTCACACAGCAAGGAAGCTGTAAGTCTGGGGTTCAAATCCAGATCTTTCTGATTTTCTGAAGCCCACACTTTAAGCCAGTAGAATCCATGATCTCCCATGAGATTCTTTAGTTCCCAGTTACGTAATAATATCCAGGAGCAATACTATGTACATTTTCTATACATATATTCTTCATCTAAGTAAATGGAAAACATAATAAAATATAGATATTGTGATCTTTAACATACATTAAAAGAATCTTAAATTCAGAAGGGTTAGGAAATCTGTCCAAGTTTATCAACTAGTGTGTGACACAGCTGGTGTTTATATACATTCTTTTTCATAATGTAGCAACTCCATTTACTAACAGTGGTTTCACCTAAGGTTGATGCAATCCTGATAGTCACCTTTTCTACCCATGAAGAAACACAAAAGAATCTTTGGATTCTTTCTTCCTTCCCAGGTACTCAGTAGAGAAAAGCAGTGGGGTAAACAAGACAGAAACTCTCCCAGATATCTGTACTTCTAAGGAAGACTACTGGCCCATTAACAAATGTCTCCATCAGTATCTTACCATCTGCTGTTTGTACTGTACTTGTCAATATTGAGCATCACTTGCAGTTCATACGATCATAAAAAATCTCAGAAACCACAGAGCACCAGCGTGAAAAAAAAAAAGTTAATTCAAAGATGGTTTTAGAATCAGCTAACACATTTACTGTACAAGTATATAACTAGATGGAAACAAGTTTTATCCTCTGCATGTTTTCTATGTCCATGAAAATTTATTCAATTTCTAGCACTAGATTGAACAGGACTGGCAAATTACACAGTGTAATCTCCACTTCTGCTGACCCACTTGACATTTTTCCCACTCATCTAATTCTCAAGTCTCAGATTATCCAAAATAATCTGTTTAAATTCAAAATACAATGAAATTTAATTATCCATGTCATAAAGAGTACTGATATTATGGCAGACTAAGGTAGACTACAGCACAAAAAATATTATATTTGGCCTTTAAATACCTTAAATATTTTCACACAATAGATTTTTCTTTTCTTAAGACTTATTTTGTTCCCTTGTACAAATTCAAATCAAACAGAAGGTAAAGTTGGTAGTCCCATATGGCAGTATTTAAATGGAGCTAGAAAGATTAACTACCTTCCCATTTGTAATTAGTCATTCCTTGTTTTATATAAACTTTGCTCCCTTTCCTGAAATATTCTTTTATTTCAGAATGCCCCTGTGAGGGGTGACATATTAAAGCACTTTCAGCTGAGAATGAATGAATTTATTATGATTAAGAAAACAGATAAAACAATATTTTTTAACAATAAGTACCTCAGAGAAAAAGAAGATCATCACTGGGTTCTATCCCAGTGCAAAAATTCTGATTATAAATATTGCCCCTTAGATGTAAAGGTTCAAATGTCTCTGTAAGTCATCAGGAAAGAGCAAAGATATGAAATAAATTTATTATCTTTCATTTTGAAGCATAGTGTTCCCCCTATCCAAGTAATAAATATTCTAGGAGTGGTAACAATTTGATTGTATTATCAATAATTTTCATGAATTTTTTAAATATGAAGTTGTAAGCAGTCTTCAAGCTCAGTGGTGAAAGATTCAAATACAATACAATGACAGACTACAAAAAAAGCAAAGGGCAGTAATTCTTAAATCACCTTGAAACAGCATCTGCATGTAGAATTTTTACCTATATATGGAGATGCACTATTTTTATGCAATAGGGAAATGCTATTTCTTACAGAAAGAATAATGCTACATATGTTCTTACATGGAAAGTATACGTATAATCCAAGCTAAATGCTACACAGATGTGCTCATTATACAATCAACTCAAATAAGAGTACTGTATCTCTATTAACAAAAATATAGACAAATAAAAAGAGAGGCTAAAAGATATATATTTACATTAGAAAATGGATTTAAAAATAAAACTTAATGATTCCCTCATGGTCCAGTGGTTAAGAATCCACCCTGCAATGAAAGGGACACAGTTTCTTCCTAGAAGATTCCACACGCCTCGGGGCACCTAAGAACATGCGCCACAACTACTGAGCCGCCTCTTTAGAGGCCAGTAGCCACAACTACTGAGCCCACGCGCTTCAACTACTGAAGTCTATGTGCCTAGAGCCTGTGCTTCCCAAGAGAAGCCACCAGAGTGAAAAGCCCCAGCACCATGATGAAAAGTAGCCCCTACTCTTGGCAACTACAGAAACTTTGTTGCATGCAGCAACAAAGAAGACCCACCACAGTCAAAATATATAATATAAAAAATAAGTAAATAAAGAAATCTTAAAAAAAAAAAATCATTTGAGTATTTTATTTCAGTGTAATAAGCAACCAAAAAAGAAGTACTTTCTGTCCATTCTTAAATTATTTTAATATAAAAAATAAAAACTTGAAAAAACTTTTCCAACACATAAAATCCATTTATCAGAATACCTGATAATAAATGATCTATCTTAGGCGTAGCTACCAAATGTTGCAATGTGTGGTGCTAGTTGTAAAGAATCTGCCTCGCTTGCCAAAGCATGAGATGTAAGAGATGGCAGGTTTGATCTCTGGGTCAGGAAGATCCCCTGGAAGAGGGCATGGCAACCCATTCTAGTATTCTTACCTGGAGAATCCCAGGGACAGAAGAGCCTGGCAGGCTATGGTCCATACGGTCTCAAAGTCAGAAATGACTGAAGTAATTTAGCACACGTGCACATTTACACTAAAACTTTCACTTGTGTCTGACATAAAGAAGACTAAGAAAAATAACTGTAAACAACTATTTATTCTTGATATTCTAAAATGTAAAATACCATATAAATATAAAATAACTTGATACCTGACTTGCTGATATAGGTACATGTGTGTACATCTAACTTTCATACTTTATTTACAGATAATCTTGTACATCCCTAACGCAATACCAGTGGGAAAATAGCAGAACAAACAGAAACTTAGAATGAGAAGTGAAAACAATTCTGCTAAAGGTCAGAAGGAAAACATAAACATCCACTGAGCCTTTGGTGCGTGCCAAGTATACAATATGAGGAATGGCAATAAAAAAGATTCCACTTTTACTCAGATAATAGAGAAAATAATATATTAAAATAAATTAAGTACGGTAAGTACATCAATAAAGGCAAGTACAAGTGCAACATGACCTAGAGGAGGGTTTGATGAACTCTGAGGTGAAATGGATGATGAGAGGACTTGAAGTGGGCTCTAGAGCAGGGGTGCCCAACCTCCAGGATCTAATGCTACATGATCTGAAGTGGAGCTAATGTAATAATAGTAATAGAAATAAAGTGTACAATAAATGTAATGCATTTAAATCATCTCAAAACGACCCCTCCCTAACTCCATCCATGGAAAAATTGTCTTCCAACAAACTGGTCCCTGGTGTCCAAAAAGTTGGGCACTTTTGCTCTAGAAAATATATCTACCTGAATTTAAGTAAGAACTTAGTGACTGTATCATTAATACCTTCAATCCTCTTTATAGTTTAAAAGAATAGAAAGAAGGAAGGGAGGGAGGGAGGATGAAGAAAACTAGAAGAAAGGAAGATAGGAAGTAAAAAAGGAAAGAAAGGAAGGGAAAAAATAAAACTAAACTGTCCATGTTGAAATCTATCATGATAGATAAGAGCGCTTGAGTGTCAGGTTATCAGTAATCAATCACTTGTCAGCTAGTTTGCTTCACAGACCCTTTTGTGAAAGCAGTGTATCCTGCACAGAGAACATGGAATAAGAGACCACTCTCAAAAAAGCAACATGCCTAACAAATATCTGGGGGATTTTAGGGGCTAGTTTGGTTTTGCTTGTTGGTTGTTGGCTTATTTGTGCTTGTTTTCCTAGAATACTTCCTATTATTTCAAAAAAGGAGATTTCTCCCAAAAAAATTACAAATATATCAAGCTAATAACATTTAGTATATTATAAAAATTTCCTAAGCCCTTATAATATTGGACTAGACCCATGACCTTCCAAATTAATTTTACATTTGGGAGAGGAAAATTATACACTAGTCATTAATTAGCTACAGCTATTGCATATGAAAGCATGAAGAGAAGAAGAAGTGATAGGGAAGAGAAAAATGGAGCCAAGACACCAATGGTCTAAGTTCCAAGTCTAATACTTGATAAAACCCAACCATAAGAAGTAAAAAGAATCAAAGACTGATTATCTGTGAAAGGAGATGAAAAGGGATAACTAGAACAGAAGAAGAAATCAAGAGGGTCAAGGCCACTTGAAACCTTTATTAGTCGGGACTTACATAAAGCCATCACCCTCCTCTCTATTTAACTAAATAGAATCAATCACCAGATACTTTACCAGAATGGAGTCCTTACCCAAAACACCCGCTCTCTTACTTAGAACAGTCTACAATGTCTTGTCTTTTAAACCTCCTTCACCGTCAGCCACAATATAGACACTAATAATGATAATGATGATAATAAGCATAGCAGAAAGAAGAGAAGGCACCTCCTATTTGCCAAAAGTTATGGCAAATGGTAAATGGCCTACTTTCAAACCAACCTATGAGTAGATAATATAATCAGTCCTTTGCAAATGTATTTTAAAAAATATTTATTGAATGTTTATTACACATAGGACACTACTCTAGACATTCAGAATATTGAACAAAAAACATGAAACATAACTCTGATAGATTACACAATCTGGCTGAGTAAACTGAGCTACAGAGAACTTAAATGATACTTGCCCAGCACTGAACACCAGGTAAGTGACAAGGGCAATGTCTAGCAATTTGATTCTGGGACTCATTTGCTCATACCATGGACTTTCCTGCTTTGGATGTAAGAGCACACTGGCCAGGGCTCAGACATGGCACTCTGCTTTTCAGATTTTATATTTTTCCACTTAATACTATATAAGGAGTAATTCAATTGTAATACAGTTACATTTTTTTAAAAAAGAAAACCTCTAAGCACAAAACTCAAAAAGCAGGCAAGGTGAAAACACTAAAAGTGTGTGAGGAACTAAACTGAATATTATAACGGTCACTGATATAAATAGTTGATTACAATTAATAGTTTATATGAGTTCAATTATACTCTAAAGGAAGTTAGAATAGCATGCATATCTATCTCTACTTATAATACAACATTTCACATTTTGGTCAATGTTTCGTAGTAAGAGCATATTTTCTCAGCCTAAAGAAATATTCTATAACAGAAATTAAGTTGCAATTAGAGTCAAGCAGATGACTCTAACTACTCTGAGTCTCCATCGATGTATTTAAAAATAAATAAATAAATAATGGGCATAAGATAACATTCCTGGCATTTGTTTGATAGGCGTAAGTAAGATAAATGTAAAAATGCTATGCAAACTAAAGAATGCAGTGTTCTTTATCATTCTCTCCTCACAGAACTACAGAATTATTTGGACTTCCTAATATACTCTATTACTTTGTAATTATTAAACTTTGCCTATGTACAATTCAAAATAAAATACTCTGCCCTTAACTCCTTAACCCAAACTCAAGTTTTAGTAACCATTATTTCTGAGTTGATACTACCTTCTGAACTGCCATATTGCTCCCTTAGTCTCCAAGATTTTTCTTTCCCACTTTCAAGTTCTATACAATTTTTAAGCAATGCAGAGTGCTAGGTATAACTATATAAGTCCCATAATCTTGGTCTTTATAAAGATGAAGATATTTGGATAATCTTAAACCAGCTAATATTTCTTTCATATTAGCACTTCTCAGGGCTGATTCACCACTTAGTGGCTACACAATATACTTCTTCCCTGGGGATTCCTTGTACGTGCTACTCCTCTACTTCTGAATAATTATTCCTCAATTTGTAATATGTGCATGTGTTCTTAGTCCCTTGGTAGTGTCCGACCTTTTGCGACCCCATGGACTGCAGCCAGCCAGGCTCTTCTGTCCATAGGGATTCTCCAGGCAAGAACTACCCTCCTCAATTTGTAATACTGCCCTTCAATTGTGTTCACTGTGTAGAACCTTTTATGTAAAACTCACTATTGTTCTGAAGTTTGGGTTTTCCTGGCAGCTATCTTGCTACTTTACGTATTCAAAAATGAAGGAATATTATCACTTGCACATGGAATCTAAAAAAATGATATAAATTTTTTGCAAAGTATAAATAGGCCCCCAAACAAAGAAGACAAACTTATGATTACCAAAGGAGAAAGGCATCAGGGAAGTATAGTGAATATATTTATAGACTTTATATATTTGTGTTTATGGGACTATTTTAGATTGTAAGTGATCATTCTTAATAACGATATTCATTTTGCATAGAACTGAGCATTTGAAAATGTAAACATCTATGCTGATGGAGCCCACAAACTCGTGCAAGAAACACAGGGCAAAGGAGTGATGATAACAATATAAGGTAGTGAAGAGTTTTAATGAGGTATCTGACAATGAAAGGGCAATATTAGTATTGAAGGCAGCAACAAATTTTCCTCTGATTGCCAAGTTTACTGAACATATATTGCCATATTATAGAATGTACTAAGCCCAAATGACTTCATTTAATCATCACTGCTGTGTTCTGTGACAGGTGCTTATATGGATGAGACACACAGAGGTTAAACAACTTACCAAAGTAATACAGTAGTGGAGTCAAGATTCACTTTCAAGACAAAACAGGGTCTTGAAAGATGAAATGTTTCTCATTAGGTGATAAAAGTGGGAAAGAGTAGGCTAGTGATGGGAATAAAATGTATTAACAGCCAATAGACACGAGTATGTGAAAGAGACACCAGAGGGACAGGATTGGACAGGTGATGGGAGCAGCCCAAGGCCAGGCCTCATAAACAGGCTGCCTCCAACTGCTTTTCTACCCAAATATCTATAGTGATGCCATCCTTTGAACATCACGTCTATAGGAAACTCAGGTTAAACCACAACTATCAACATACAAGAAAGAGTGATTCAGCAGCCTTAGAGCCCCAGACCTAAAAAATACTTAGGAGAGAGACTTACAGACAGTAAAGAAGAAAGAATACTGAGCTGGGAGAAAAGGATCAAGATCTCCTCTTGATTTTTAGTCCAGCGAATCAGCTGATTTTCCACTCCTACAGTTGAACTGTCTTTGCCAGAGTACAAACATTATTCCATTTACAGACACTTATTTCAACAATGGAGTTTTCAAGTCAGAGTCTGTATGTTTTAATTCTTTATTATGTACTATGTGTTGAACTATTACATAAATATATGCATGTGTACATATGTGTGTGTACTTTTCTATTCACACTACGGTACTATACCCAGAGATGCAATATGCTATTAGACACAATGAATAAAATAAATAACATTTTAGAATTGCTTTACTCATTTCTGAGTGAAGTTTCACTGAAAAAAATCACAGTAGTTTGTCTCTTTCCTTCTTTACTTCTATCCTCCCTCCCTTTCATCCGTTTTTGCTTCTTTCCTTCTTCCTTGTTTTGTTCATCCTTCTGTTCTGAATTATCAACTAGCAGTTATCTTGATATTGG
This sequence comes from Redunca redunca, assembly GCA_006410935.1. Classification (NCBI taxonomy): domain Eukaryota; kingdom Metazoa; phylum Chordata; class Mammalia; order Artiodactyla; family Bovidae; genus Redunca; species Redunca redunca. The sequence continues at coordinate 415,487 of SJYQ01001009.1, forward strand.
AACAGAGAACCTTCTACAATTAAGTCACCCATTCAAATCAGACCAATATGGTCAGTCACCAAAATCTTACTGGCCTATGACTATTATGAAATTGAGTAAAGTTCTCCATCTCATAAAAGTCACAATCAACATGAAAAGGCACGCTTGCTTCCACTCAATTCTGTTTGTCTCCATTGTGATTTAACAATGCTTTATGTTTTAAATAGCTATGTAGGAACTTAACTTTTCCACCAGATAGTAAAATAATTTAGAAAAAAAAATGCTCTTAATAATAGAACAAGTTTAGGTTTACAATTCCCTTTTATAAAGTGGTAAAATTTTTATATAACAGTTTTATTTGTAAGTGGGTAAAAACTAAAAGTTCTATCTCCCAGTCACCTTTTCTTTCCATTTTGCACCCTCCATCTCAAAAAAAGACAAAAAAAAAAAAAAAAGCCCAGAATAAGGCACTGAAGAGTTACCATTACAATTCACATCCACTTTCTCTAAAGCTAAATACACCTAAAACTATGATAGAAAACCCTTCTGTATTTAAATCACATTCTTCCAATTTTCAGGTTTATAGCCTCACTCATTCATTTATTCAAGGAACTGTTTTTTGGTACCTAAGATATGCTAGCTTTTATGTTAGGCATTAAAATAAAAGATAAATAAAACATTCATTCATTTACTATGCAGACCACAAAATCAGCATAGAAGAGAAATATTTTCTTCCCTACTTACTGAAAATAGTCTTAAACATCATTCTAACCAGGTCTATCATCCCCACCACTGTCACAGGGATGGGATTACACTGAATAGCATGGAATGAGGGCTGACCTAAGCTATGTAGATGCCACACAGTGGGGGAAAACTGGAATGAATGATGAGGAAGTATTTCCAGTGTCCTGTTCAATTGCCTTCCAAAGCTGACAGTGGTTATTATTTCATTTCCTTAAGAGAGAATCTCACATCCTTATGGATGTGAGAACTGGACTATAAAGAACGCTGAGTGCTGAAGAACTGATGCTCTTGAACTGTAGTGTTGGAGAAGACTCTTGAGAGTCCCTTGGACAACAAGGAGATCCAACCAGCCCATCCTAAAGGAAATTAGTCCTGAATATTCATTGGAAGGACTGATGCTGAAGCTCCAATACTTTGGCCACCTGATGCAAAGAACTGATTCATTTGGAAAGACCCTGATGCTGGGAAAGATTGAAGGTGGGAGGAGAAGGGGACAACAAAAGATGAGATGGTTGGATGGCATCATCGACTCGATGGACATGAGTTTGAGTAAGCTCCGGGAGTTGGTGATGGACAGGGAAGCCTGGCATGCTGCAGTCCATGGGATCACGAAGAATTAGACACGACTGAGCAACTGAACTGAACTGAACTGAAGGGAGAATATTTTTCAAACATCACACTGAAGAAAAAGTTATTTATCTATGATTTACAGGCTTTTTAAGGATCGATTAAGCTTCCAGCATCATCCAAATTCAACTATACTCCTTTACCAAATGTAATGACAATAGAAATATTCCAACTCTATGAGGAAAATATATTAAAACTGTAAATACAGAATAGTTTTTAATATGTGCAAAGGGATTACAAAGGGGAGGGTGGATTTCCCTCATAGCTTAATCAGTAAAGAATCTGCCTGCAATGCAGGAGACTCGGGTTCGATTTCTGGCTCTGGAAGATCCCCTGGAGAAGGAAATGGCAATCACTTCAGTATTCTTCCCTGGATAATCCCATGGACAGAGGAGCCTGGCAGGCTACAGTCCATGGGGTGGCAAGAGTCTTACACGACTTAGTGACTAAACCACTAAAGGGATAAAACCTACTGCAGTGAACTGAATTCACTTTCTTCCCCCTTTCTCCACCCTCCACTCCCAACCCCTACACTGAGTCAGTAGCCAAAGGAGGACACCAAAGTACAAAGATGAAAGAAAAGAGTCAAATTCTTGGATGAGAGTTCTAAGTTCTTGAAACCCTGCCCAAGAGACATGTGAAAGTGGCTGAGGCCAGCGACCTGAAGGAACCTCAGGGTTGCAATAAGGAGGACACACAGTGGCACGTGGAGGAACATGCACATCTAAGCGTCTGCAGCAGGGACAGAGGCCAAACTCGTGTCACTTCACAGAATGTTAGACAAAACCTTCCTTTCCAAAGCCAGAGAAACTACTTAAGCCATCCTCGGATCTTAAACTGCCAGCCCTGGTTCAAATGGGTTCAAATTGATTGAGGTTAGTTATAAGTAACTAGCTTAAGTTCTCTATTATTATTCTTAAGGCTCAAATTCCAAATCAAGTTCAATCATAGGGGAATAAATTTTATTATATTTCCTGTATGCTTGCTTTTCTATGTATCATAGAACTTTCGATTACAGCCAAACTTTAATTCTGCATTTGCACCACAAGATAACTTTTAATTAACATTACTTCATTATTTCTCACCCTCTAATTTTACCCTCAGAAAAGAAAACCAGGAGCCTGTGTGCCCTATGTCTCACATAGTTTCTCCCTCTGGTGTCAACAGAAAAGATATTTGCTAGATCAGTAAAGTCCAGAGAGTGCAGTGATTTGCCAAATATGGTCCACTGGAGCACTGAGAATTTAGCGTTAGGTTTCAGCATTTGTCGCTGTCACTCAGATACTAAATCTATATTTACTTGGGGCAGTGAGTGGAGATTTAAATAGAAAAATCTAAAGCATCCAAGGTACTTTCCTTTCCTGACTTAGCTGTTTTTGAGAGTTACTCTCATGGAGCTATAGTCTTTCAAAACTGGTTAAATAAAATTCTATTGGTATTATCATAAATTTTATAGAAGATTAGCAAAAAACATTAACTTTCTCTTTACCATTTTATGATTATCTGACTGGTCATTTCATGTCACGGTTCACGGGGATTCCAAACATAAAATATGACCAACGCTGAAATACAATAAGTGTTAATTCAAAAATAAAGATGTATGTCTAATGATAATAGTAACATGAAAATAGACCACTAATACATATTACTTTTAAATATATTAAAATTAAAATATAAAATTGTATACAAAAATTCAGCAGAATGCTCTGAAGACATAGAATTAAGGTTTAAAATCACCATATAAATTCAGATGTACAGATTAGGTGAACAAAATCATATTTCTAAAATTGGGGAAATTATTTATCAGTAAAGACAATACAACATTCCTGCCCACCCCCTTAAAAAGCCAAAAAACAAAACCTGGATAAAATATAGAAGCTGGTCAGTAGGAAAATAATGGATGAAGTCTAGGAATTCACACTGTGGCTGGTGGGCCAGCAGCAATGTTGTAGGTGGAACGTAGAAGGAGATTCCAAAGAACATGGCTCAGCATGTATTATACAGCACAAATTATCTAGTCTGTACAACTAGAACCATTTTTCAAGTGTGGGGACTGGAGTTTGAATGGTGTTGGTTGGAAGACACCCCCCAAACTAACATCACAGAGCATCACATCCTCAAGCGTTCCTATCTTTGAGCAATAGTCTGGATTCTTGTGCTTTATGTAAAAGGAAAAGGTTGCTGACACTGAAGCTGTGCACATGTGGAGCCAGGAGGGATGTGGGAAATCAAGGTACTACTCTCTTCTCAATTTTGCTGTGAACATAAAGCTACTCTAAAATATAGTGTAGTCGCTCAGTCGTGCCTGACTCTCCGTGACCCCATGGACTACAGCCCCCCAAGCTCCTCTGTCCATGGGATTCTCCAGGCAAGATCACTGGAGTAGGCTGCCACTTCCTTTTCCAGGACTCTAAAACATAAAATCTTTTTTAAAAATTCTCATTTTGGAGAAAACCTAGCTCAGAAATCATAGCTTTAGTGTTCAACACATTGCTTTTCTTTTCTGTAAATCCTTACCTATTTTAATCTTGGAAGCTTTTTTCCCCATCTTTACTTTGTTAATTTTAGACTTTCCACTTTCTTTACAACCTCACCAGCTAATCAGTTTTACATTTTTTTCAGTAATTATAATGAAGTAATTGTTATGCTTAAGCAATTTCAAATGATAGGTCCATATATATATAAACTAATGTCAACAATCACATATTCTATTTACTATTGCCAGGAGAAATATCAATAACCTCAGATATGCAGATGACACCACCCTTATGGCAGAAAGTGAAGAACTAAAAAACCTCTTGATGAAAGTGAAAGAGGAGAGTGAAAATGTTAGTTTAAAGCTCAACATTCAGAAAACTAAGACCATGGCATCTGGTCCCATTACTTCACGGCAAATAGATGGGGAATCAGTGGAAACAGTGTCAGACTTTATTTTTTGGGCTCCAAAATCACTGCAGATGGTGACTGCAGCCATGAAATTAAAAGACACTTACTCCTTGGAAGGGAATTTATGACCAACCTAGATAGCATATTGAAAAGCAGAGACATTACTTTGTCCACAAAGGTCCGTCTAGTCAAGGCTATGGTTTTTCTAGTAGTCATGTATGGATATGAGAGTTGGACTGTGAAGAAAGCTGAGCACCGAAGAATTGATGCTTTTGAACTGTGGTGTTGGAGAAGACTCTTGAGAGTCCCTTGGACTGCAAGGAGATCCAACCAGTCAATCCTAAAGGAGATCAGTCCTGAATGTTCATTGGAAGGACTGATGCTAAAGCTGAAACTCCAATACTTTGGCCACCTCATGCGAAGACTTGACTCATTTGAAAAGACCCTGATGCTGGGAAAGATTGAGGGCAGGAGGAGAAGGAGACAACAGAGCATGAGATGGTTGGATGGCATCACTGACTCAATGGACAGGGGTTTGGGTAGACTCTGGGAGTTGGTGATGGACAGGGAGGCCTGGTGTGCTGCAGTTCATGGGGTCGCAAAGAGTCAGACACGACTGAGCGACTGAAATGAACTGAACCCCTCTAAAAATATTATAAGGAGTCCAATAAGGCAGATATGTTAATGGTAAAAGTATTCTGCTGAATTGAAGTAGGTGATTGGCACAGACAGAAATCTCTAGCACAGCTTAATTTAATAGCTGCCTGACAGTTGTCTCCAAATCTTTGTTCTTTTCTGAGGGATCTGCCTACCACCGTAAGTAGTATGAACACAAAGAGCACACACACTAGGTGTGTAAGCTTACTTTTCTAGAGCTATGAAAATGTATTTGAAATGTGAAGAGGCAATGGGAAATGAATTTGACATCCCTATTAATGTAGTTTTACTTCAGTGAGAGTTTTTCATATCACTAGATAAATAAAACATACATACGTAAAATGTCTCATATTTCTGTACCTCTATAAAATATACATTCCTGTATGTCCCAAATATTGGAAAAGTAATGCTATTTTAATACACTTACTAAGTTTTTCTTGATAATCTCCAAATTGGCAAAAAAAACAAACAAAAAAAAACTAAGAGCTTGCTGCTAGAATTTTGAATCAGGGTTCCTTTTAACAAAAAGGAATGGCACATGTCCAAATATCTATCGAGAACACCAACAGTGGCATACAGTTGAGAAATAGCAATAATTATTATGAACATGATAGTTTTTTATGTCTATGCTATAGATAACGCGTGGTGCCCATAGGGTTTCGACGAGTTTCTTGCCTCTACTTACACATAGACTAGGTCAGAGCTTGTACTAAGGAAGACCAGGAAGAGGGTTTAATGCTACAATGAAGTAATGTTACTTTGTACTCTAGACATAATATTGACACCTATTGGTATTTACATAGTTTTTCTTGCAAGAGTATCTGCCACCAAGAAAGACAGTTCAAAAAACATGTTGGTCAAATTTAGTGAATTATTAGATCTTTGCGGGAAGAAATTATATAATTTAATACGTAATGTTTTTCTTGCTTAATATAATCTTTCTTAACACAACATGTCAAACTGTGAATTCTTTTGCTATAAAGAAATATCCAAGGAGTGGTATCTTTCATAGCCTTGCATGTCACACGTTTCATAAAGAGAAAGTTATATAACATAAGATGAACTTATTTCCACGCTGAAAGCTAAAAATTGATAATATCTGGAACACTAGGGCTTCCCTGGTGGCACAGTGGTAAAGAATCTGCCAGCAAAGTAGGGGACCTGGGTTCAGTCCCTGGGTCAGGAAGGTCCCCTGGAGTAGGAAATGGCAACCCATTTCCGCATTCTCGCCTGGGAAATCCCATGGACTGAGGAGCCTGGCGGGCTACAGTCCACGAGGTACCAGGGAGCAGGACCTGACTGAGCACAGCACAAACACACGATGTCACAGCATGCTACGTATTAATGCATGGTGACAGAACCTTTAAGAAGTCTGTTTGAAATAAAACATAAAGGTTCAAAGAAACAAAGCAGACAGCAGAGAAACATTTTAAATGCTCGCTCCTCTATTTTGGCAGCTTTATGTGAGTAGACGGGAAATTTTAAAATGTTACCCAGACCAATCCTACTGACACTGCCTCTGATTGTCCCTACTTTTCCCATATGTATCATGTACCTAAATTCTGCCTACTCTTACAGCTATCTCCTCTTTCCATACTTCCATTTCTTTAACCGCTTGAGTTGAAACCATCCAGACCACTACAAAAGCCTGGTGACCCGTTTCACCTTCCTCTCCTAGAAGCCATCATTGTTGCAACTGGGCACACAAAAACACCTACAAGGATCCAATTATCCAACAGGCTAGTTCAGTCGTAGGACATGTAAAGGGTAGATGCTGTGTCATAGTTCTCTCTCTCTCCAAAGTGTGTATAGTATAGTATACTATATAGAGAGTTCAGGATTAAAAACACTCACTAATGCAACTCCATTCCCAGAGATACATACAGTGGAGAACACAATATGTATTCAATAGAACAGGTTTTGAATGAATAAGCATTTTTACTGAACTAATATAACCTGTACATTCTTGCCAGATAAGCCTCCTAAAATACCTAAAACATATTCCCACATCAAAAATTTTCAGTGGCTACCTACTTCCATCTGGATGAAATCCATCGAAAGCATTCCACAACCCAGTCTCTCCCTGGTACTTTCCTTCTGTCTCTGCTCATTACTCCTTTATAGAAGGCAACATGGCAGAGTAGAAAGGGCATTGCTTTTGATATCAGAATTGTTGCTGAGTTTTGTGTGAGTCTTGACTTGATGGCTTACTGATGTACAATATTATAAACTCTGTGAACCTCACATTGTACTAAATAAAAGTAATTAGTACCTGACAGAAGTTGTAAACAAAAATGAAAGTGAAGTCGCTCAGTCGTGTCCGACTCTTCGAGACCCCGTGGACTATAGCCTACCAGACTCCTCCATCCATGGGATTCTCCAGGCAAGAATACTGGAGTGGGCTGCCATTTCCTCCTCCAGAGGATCTTCCCAACCCAGGGATCGAACCCGGGTCTCCCGCATTGCAGGCAGACACTTTAACCTCTGAGCCACCAGGGAAGCCTTGTAAACAAAACATAATAATCAAAATACACTTAGCAGATAGGGCACAGAAAGGAAGAACTGCATGAACTCTGCTTCTACTACAGGAGTGTTTCTTTCTCAATCAGATTATAGACTCTTAACTTTTGTTTAGTATGTTCCTCCTGATAGCTGAAACAGAGAATTCAACCTACTGTTACTGACACCTAAACTCTGTTCATTCTGTGAGGCCAGCTCAAAAGCTACTCTGGTCTTACATAAGCATCATATTCAAGCACAAGCAGATGTAAGCACAACTGGTAATCAGCTAATTAAGGGTGGGCCCAAGATAATGTTGTTATTCAGGAAGAAAATAATTATCTATAAGGGAAGAACAGATAGGTCTAAACTAGTGATCTGATCTCAGAACTTTAAGCCACCAACAAAAAGTTCCCTCTCTGTCTCTGAGGCTTTAAAAGAAAAGCTGTAATGGGGAGGACCGCAAACGAGCAACTTGGTAAACGTTGCAAGTGTCATACCTTCTGTGAACTCTCTCCCTCTCCATGACAGCATAAGCCCAGAGTTGTTGCTCTTTCTGCATTCACTGTAGCACTACTGTACACTGCTGTAAAGCACACATGGCTTTGGAATGTTAATTACTTCTTAAGTTATACCTATTAGTTCACCAGATCACAAATTCCTTCACAACAAAACAATGCCAGATTCTTTAGGCTTTCCATCAGTGTTTTCTACATAGTAGGTACTCAACAAATATTTGAATGACCATTATATGTAGATGGTCAGGTAATGAAAGCATTGTGCTATTTCTTTTTTAATTAATGCTAGTACATTTAAAAATGTTATTTTCTACAAATCATGCAAGGCAAATATAAATGGTTGCATGTAATTCTGAACGCACCTTACACAGCTCTCCAGTTTTAAAATTTATTTTTTCTAATAGTCCTTAATACAGGACACTGACATATTGAAGTATGGTACCTAAGATGATGTAGATGTTGGCAAAAGCAGAACTAATTGCTGAGTTCTCTAAGTCAGTAGCCCTCAACCCTGGCTATACCACAAAATCATCTGGGGAAAAAATCTTTTTAATACCAATACCAAGCCAATTATTATAGTCTCTAGGATAGGAACTAAATAATGGTTTTTTGAAAACTTCCCAGGTAATTCAAATATGCATATGTGCTTAAAACCACTGAATCACGCTTAATTTCAATGAACAACATGACTTGCTAACAGTTTCTGAGAAAGTCACTAAGATCTCTTCTGCTCACTATTGTTTCCTGGGTTTTAAATACTTAAGTATTTGAAACACATACTCTTTATTAAGTATTTTTCCACCACTCTTGCACCACTATCTATCCAACACCCTTTTATTGTGATTACCTCAGCCTTAAGAAAAAAGTAATGCAGGTTAACAGTCAGATAAAAATTACCTCTCTTATGAGCTCAGTGAGTGAAGAAGCAAGCTACCTCAGGGTGGCTGACGACAGGTCTGCAACATTTAGGAAGTCCCTTACACCTGTCGAGGGAGGCAAAGACTGCAAGAGAGAGGCTGAGTCTGACTGAGCAGGCGCAGAAGGGCAAACAATGCTCCAACTGCTGTTGGCAGAGCTCTAAAAATAAAACTACAAAAGCACTGGGAAGGCAGAATGGATTCCTAACACTTGTTCTCTTCTATTTTAGTCTGTTATGAAGCAGGTGACCTCAGCACCAAGCAATGAGTCTTTTAACTTTCTGTATCCCTCACTTTCAGAAAAGATCCTCAGTTATGTTGCCATGACTGAATTCATTCCAACTGTTTCATATTCATAATCATAAAGAGAATCTTTTTTTAATCTTTCAAGACTGCTCTCTCGTAGGATTACACTCTAAAATAAGCGTCTTTGATATTCATTTGCCTATCTTACTTTGAAGATTTCTTTCACATGTATTATTCTGGGGAAAAACTGTTTATCTGTTAATATTTTATGTATTCTTTCTGGGACTCTTGGTCTAAGAAGCAAGAGTTAAAAGAGTTATTAACACATCCAGAGAAATAGCAATTTAAATGTCTTCCACTGAAAAATCACTGGCCCAGAGAAAGGAAAATTACAGACTTCCTAATAACATATTTCATGAGCCAAATAAGGTCATCCTTATTTTAAATGCTATTTTAAATGTTTGGTCCAGAATAGTTCTGCATGAGAAGGTAATAAAGTGTTGAGGAGGAGAGCAAGTCTGGCATCAGCTCAGAGCTGCATCCCGCGTCCACTGCTGCTGGTCTGAAGCTCAGAATTCGGCTGCTCAAGACCTCAGCTGCTTCTTCATTTATTAAAGATGAAAATAATGTCTATCCCTGTTTTATAAAGTTGAGGTCAGAATTAAATAAGACAGTATCAGCAGGACACTCGCTTACTGTCTGGCCCCTAGCACTCAATAAATACTACAGATGATGGTTACTGGTGACAATAATCTATTGATATTAGTCAATGAGCAGCAGATGATCGAACCATCAAGAAGCAATACTGTTTTAACTGCTGCTGATGTTTTTAAGTAGGCACATACTATTTACATCTAAGAATCCAAAATCTCAAAGCCTTTTTTCTAAACAGGTTTGCTTCTTCCTGTTTTTCTGGCAGAAAGAGCATAATAGAAGTGAAAAATATCTTGGGGAATTTTTTTTTCCTGGGTGGTAAACTCTGCTAGAGGAAATTTTGCATTTTGGTACATTTCTCACAACATGCATATACTAGAGATGCCTCTATTTGATGAAAAGTTGAAATTATTTCATAGAAATTGATAGTGCCTCAAAACGTTCAACTCCTAAGTTCAAGCCAAAACAAAAACTACACACACGCACACACACACACACAATCCATTAATACAGATCCTAGAAAAATCCTGATTCATGATTAATCATTATCACTTTACCTAAATCTCAAACAATGTAATTGAGTTTCCTGCACCAAGGTGTCATGGAATACATGAGAAGTCATTTTAAAAAAGTAAACTTTGATCAAAATTCTGGGTTCATCTCACAGGCATCACCACTGGACTCTTGAGCTGTCTTCCCAGAGACTGTTCACATGTTACATTTTTGTATTTGTATCTGAAGCTATTTGCATCCTAACTGTTTCAGCCATTTTCTCTGGTTTGGTTCTCAAACAAAATAGAAACCAGTTGTAAATCTGGTGAAAACTAGTTTTATTTTTTAAACAATATATATACTAAGTTGCTTCTCACCTTATTCTTTAGACCAGAAGTCATTAATTATTGGTATAAGAGGAAAATTATGCAAAAATCTATGTTAAAAATACTTGAAATTCAGAAAGTCCATTTAGAGTAAACATCATATACTTCCCTTGAGATTAACAAGACATTGTATTAAACTCAGAAGTAACTGAAATATTTCCCAAGTTCTTTCAGATGTAAAATGATGAGGGGAAAAAAGCTCCAAAATGCTTATAAACTACTAGCAAGTATAGAAGTATAAACTAGAAGTTTATACTTACTTCTAAGTTAAGTATAACTAAGTTTGTTAAAAGTAAGGTATTTAGTTTGCTAAAGTATTTTAACTATATTCAATGTATCTAAAAAAGAAATAATACTATTTGAATTAGTTTGAATATCTGTTATACAAACTAAACAGATTTACACAGCCTACATGAGTATTTCTTGGATAACTTTTCTGAGCATTTCTCAAGTGGATATTTCTCAATCAGTTTTTTTGACTGCAGAACTATTCTTATGTCTGTACAAGAGGAACATTGCACTGACTTATTAATTTTCCTTCTATAATATCTAACATTTGCCAAAGGAAAATGGGTCATCAGCAAGTTTATTTCTATTCATGCTCCGATTTCTCAGCCAAGTAAGTGACAGGTCTGCACTTTCAGGCTTGGGCTGAGAGTGTTTCTTCAGACGTCTTCCCATCTCTATGAGTTGCTGGTCATATTCTTATGACCAGCAAGTCCCTGAGGGGCTCCAGAACAATGTCTGACACTGATTTTGGCTAGAGTCTCATTATTCCTTAGAAAAATAAATGGAGCTTATTCTATTGTATGAGTGGTTTACAAAAAAAAAAGTTGTTTTTTTTTTTAATTCTTGATTACAACCAAAACACTTGTTAACCCAAAATAATCTAGAAAAAATAATAAAAGTAAAATAAGTATTCATAATAAGTAAAAATAAGTATTCTTATAACTGTCCTATGAATTATCTAAGCTATGATCTTGCTCAATGCCTTTGTTTCTTCAAGAACTAATATACTGCCTAGCCCATGATTGACAATGTTTAATTATTTCGTTGTTGTTCAGTAGCTCAGCTGTGTCCTACTCTTTGTGACCCCATGGACAAAAATATATATATATATAATCTTACTAATCTAATTAATTAGTATATGTTACATATACACACATATTTACATCTGTTCAGTTGCTCAGTTGTGTCGGACTCTGTGACCCCACGGATCCCAGCACAGCAGGCTTCCCTGCCATCACCAACTCCCAGAGCTTGCCCAAATTCAAGTCCATCAAGTTGGTGATGCCATCCAATCATTTCATCCTCTGTACCTATATATTATATAGATGCAATACACATCTGATACATGAGATACATAATGTGTATATGTATCTATAGATACAATGCATATTTATAGAAATACTACACTGAATATTTTACTAATGAGGTTATATTATCATGAATGGTATGTATAACAATCTATATGCCAGAAATACTAGAATACCAATGAAATACTAAAATGATAAACCAAGACAAAATTGTAACACAGTCATAATTTTAAAACTAGAGAACACAAATGCTAGTGTCTAAACAAGATGGTGGGTGTCTACGTGCTTGCCAAGTCACTTCAGTCATGTCCAACTCTATGCGATGCTATGGACTATACAGCCTGCTAGGCTGTTCTGTCCATGGGATTCTCCAGGCAAGAAACCTAGAGTGGGTTGCTGTGCTCTCTCCTCCAAGAGATCTTCCTGACCTAGGAATAGACCCCTTGTCTTTTACATCTACCTGCATTGGTAGGCGGGTTCTTTACCACTAGCACCATCTGGGAAGCCAACACTGCTTTTCAAACATAAGATGAGCACAGAAAAAGGAAGGAACAGAACCACCAGTCTTAATGATGGGTTTAATATTATACAAATCCAACACAGTGGCTTAAATGAGGAAGAGAATAGCCTAACATCACATATCAATATTATGCTCTGCAGCAGGTTCAAAGTATTCCATAATATCACCACACTTAAATGTCACAACCACACAGTGAGCTCAGTAAGAAAGACCATTTGAAAGCATTTTACTGATGAGGAAATGGAGACTGAAGTGTCAAACACTGTAAACATGGGCCCATGGCTAGCAAGAAAGCCTAGGTCACAACTGACCCTACACATATAGTATAGAGCTGGTTACTGGAACCATCAAACAAGCTTCAGGGAAAATGACAAGTGTAAAGCACTACTAAGCATAATAACAATGAAATATAGAGTGTTAATCTATGAGTGTTAGAGTACATATGAGTGTTAGAGTACATATCAAGCATCTATCCAGGGAGACCAGGGTGCAAAGAGCATCAAATCTTGAAAGAAGACACGTGCAGTATTGATTCCGCAGACAAATGGTTGTGACCCACTCTAGGGAGGTCTATGTGTCCAAAAGCTTTATTATAACAATGTTTTCTTCAAGAAGGTGGACACAGTACCAGCACTGATAGTTCACAGTGAGCCCCACCTCCAACTCTGTGAGACTGGACATGCTGGGAGTGTACACCTCAGTGAAAATGTGTGTTTCACGTCCTGGCACTAGCTATCATTTATACTTATAATCACATCATCAGCATCCTAAAAGTGCACACAGTAACAAATTCATACTCTTCTAACATAAAATGTCCCAAACTAGAAGGTACTATTGTCATATTATTTTATGAGAAGAAATAAAAGCTTTCCAATTTGGCCTCTGTTTTGTTTTTTTTTTTTTAATTAAACTAATCTTTAAAGGCCTAAGGGTTCTGTTTATTTCTTGGGAAGTCTGTCTGGCAAGAATCATCCTATTCATCCATCACATATTTTCCTAAATCTGGAGCAGACCTATTGGTGTTGTGCCAGGGAGAAGTACAAGCATAATAATATCAGATAAAAGTCTCTCTTTGTAAGGAAAGGCCAGAAAAATGCCTTCAGCATGAAGCCTAGGAGCTGCATGAAACTCCCTAGAAATTTTACCTCTGAGATCTCAAAGACAAGCTCCGATGCTGCATACATCTTGTTTCTAGTCTAGTCAGGTAGGTTTTGCACAACTCTTACCCACTGCACAGGCTGTGTAGGAATATGCAACAGTAGCCTTTAAATATTTTTCCTTAGCTTAAATGTATTGTGCTTTATCTTTCATTAGTTCAATCTTAATTTTAAAAAGAAAAAACATCTCAAAGACAAGCCAGTTAGCAGGCAATCATATATGCATATGGCTAGTACATGATGCTGAAGCTGAAGCTGTAATAATTTGGCCCCCTGATGGGAAGAGTCGACTCACTGGAAAAGACCCTGATGCTAGGAAAGATCAGGGAAGGCAGGAGGAGGAGGAGATGAAAGAGGATGAGATGGTTGGATGACATCACCAACTCAATGGACATGAATCTGATCAAGCTCCAGGAGATGGTGAAGGAGAGGGAAGCCTGGCGTGCTGCAGTCCACGGAGTCACAAAGAGTCAGACATGACTGAGTAGACAACAAGTACATATATACACACCCAGCAAAAAAATATTGGGAGTATAAATACATGAAGCATTCATAGTTAAATGTTCTACAGGAATTATTTTTAATGATGTCTCATTTAAAATGAAACCACTGAAATAATCATGGTATCTGATGACAATCTGAGCCACCAGATACTGAATGACTCAGTGTGATACCCTGACCTCCTCAGCAGAGGATCTCAGACATCTGTACTACTGTACTGAGGCTGCCATAAAGCAAAGCACCACAAAACGGGCGGCGCAGAACAGAAATCTACCACCTTACAGGTCTGAGGGTCAGAAGTTTAAGATCAAGATGTCAGCGGGGCCACGCTCCCCCTGGAGGCACTAGGGAGGAACTGTTCCAGGCCCCTCGCCTAGTTTCTGGTGGGTCCTTGGCTTTTGGCAGCACGAGCACTGTCCCTATGTTTGCGTCAGGGTCTAAATTTTCTCTTTCTATATGGATACTTGTCATAGACTACAGCCCACCTTCCTGCAGCTTGAACTAATTTAAACTGTTTATAGCTGCAAAGACCTCATTATAAACTAAAGACACATTCTGAAGCAAAGGTGGTTAGAGCTTCAACACAGGGATTCTAGAACACAAGTCAACCTATGATAGTATCCCATGCAGGGACTCAAAAGCAGTCTCACACATAATACATAAGTTAAGAATGTTCTTCATATTAATCGTTTGCATAGCTTGATAATTTACAGCTGTATAGAAAGTTTAATATTGTATGAGTATATATACGAAAGCTTTTCTACTATGCTTGATAAAAGCTTGAGAAAGAACATCAAAAGAAAAAAAAGAAGGAGAGATGGAGAAATTGGAAACCATAAACTAAATGAAATGGGAGCACAGAAACTGAAATAGAGAAAGTGAAACAAATGAGATAAAAGAAAAAGATCATCATAATGATTATAGTAGATATACTTTAGGAGACTTGTGAATTTTTGCCTAACTAAAAAGTTTGACATTTTGATTCTACTTGTTTGACTCAGTATGAATAGAATGTTACATTCTTATTAAAAAAAAAAAAAAGATATGCAACAAGGAACAGGTTTACTCTTAGCACAAGGAACTATAGTCAATATCTTGTAATAACATTAAAAGGAAAATAATTTCAAAAATACTATATGTGTATAACTGACCATTGTGTTGTGTACCTGTAATATACTTCAATAAAATATGTATCTTAAGGAAAAAAAAAGGATAACCAACAAGAACCAACTGTAGAGCACAGCGAACTCTGCTCAGTGTTCGATGACAGCCTGGATACTAGGGGACTTTAGGGGAGAATGGATACGTGTATACCTGGCTGAGTCTCTTCGCTGTTCACCTGAAACTATCACAACACTGTTAATTGGCTAAACCCCAACACAGAATGAAAATATTTTTTTAAAACTGTGTGATATATAATAAATATCGCACTTCTCGATGTATTTAAGGAAAGCATATATTCAGGATAAGAAGAAGCTAGAACAGGTATGTCTCAACTGTTTTGTTTTTTTTTTAGAGTTGATATAGCCACAATCCAGACATACGTATATTAGTTTATAAATACTCAATATTTTACTATATGTTAATATACATTAATAATATACAATCTAAATTTCCTACTAATGACACCATATATGGAATGCATGGTAAGGCACAATGGAGATAGAGCCTGAGCACAACGTGACTATATAGTTTGGTGTCTGAACCTGGACACTTTGAAAGTGACAGCTGTAGTATTAACAAGCAGGGTGGGTAACAAGCAGAAGCCAAATGGGTCCTGATCAAGCCCAACATGAGGATAAGGAAGAAAAAGAACTGGGCTGAACTAAAACGCTGGAAGGTAGATATCTTTTCCTTTATTAGTCTGTAGTAGAGAATGGGAAAGGCAGTGATTATTCTACTTCGTAGGAATACCTTAACGAGAACACCTATAAGAAGAGAGAAATGTGAGGAAATGCACTAGATTTTCCATAGTTATCAGAGTATATCTGTTTTGTGAATAAAATGATACACCTGAGAAAAGTATCATGGACATGATACTTTGACTGTGTGGGTCACAGAAATGGTGGAAAATTCTGAAAGAGATGGGAATACCAGACCACCTGACCTGCCTCCTGAGGAAGCCATGCAGGTCAGGAAGCAACAGTTGTCCACATGAGTGGACAATATGAAATGGAAATACTGTTAATCACATAAAAGAGGATCTTTCCAGCCTCTCCTAAATATATATGAGTAGAAAACACTTCTGAATTATTTCAGTTCAGTTCAGTCGCTCAGTCTTGTCCAACTCTTTGCAACCCCATGGACTGCAGCATGCCAGGCCTCCCTGTCCATCACCAATTCCCGAAGTTCACTCAAACTCAAGTCCATTGAGTAGGTGATGCCATCCAGTCATCTCATCCTCTGTCATCCCCTTCTCCTCCCGCCTTCAGTCTTTCCCAGCATCAGGGTCTTTTTGAATGAGTCAGCTCTTCCCATCAGGTGGCCAAAGTACTAGAGTTTCAGCTTCAACATCAGTCCTTCCAATGAACATTCAGGATTGAATTCCTTTAGGATGGACTAGCTGGATATCCTGCTGGCCAAGGGACTCTCAAGAGTCTTCTCCAACACCACAGTTCAAAGGCATCAATTCTTCGGGGCTCATTTTTCTTTATAGTCCAACTCTCACATCCATACAGGACTACTGGAAAAACCACAGCTTTGACTAGACAGACCTTTGCTGGCAAAGTAATGTCTCTGCTTTTTAACATGCCATCTATGTTGGTTATAACTTTTCTTCCAAGGAGCAAGTGTCTTTTAATTTCATGGCTGGAGTCACCAATCTGCAGTGATTTTGGAGGCCAGAAAATAAAGTCTATCACTGTTTCCACTGTTTCGTATCTATTTGCCATGAAGTGATAGGACCAGATGCCATGATCTTCGTTTTCTGAATGTTGAGCTTTAAGCCAACTTTTTCACTCTCCTCTTTCACTTTCATCAAGAGGCTCTATAGTTCTTCTTCACTTTCTGTCACAAGGGTGGTGTTATCTGAATATCTGAGGTTATTGATATTTCTCCCAGCAATCTTGATTCCAGCTTGGGCTTCATCCAGCCCAATATTTCTCATGATGTACTCTGCATATAAGTTAAATAAGCAGGGTGACTATATACAGCCTTGACGTACTCCTTTCCCAATTTGGAACCAGTCTGTTGTTCCACGTCCAGTTCTAACTGTTGCTTCCTGACCTGCATGGCTTCCTCAGGAGGCAGGTCAGGTGGTCTGGTATTCCCATCTCTTTCAGAATTTTCCACCATTTCTGTGACCCACACAGTCAAAGGCTTTGGCATAGTCAATAAAGCAGAAGTAGATATTCTTCTGGAACTCTCTTGCTTTTTCTATGATCCAAGATGTTGGCAATTTGATCTCTGGTTCCTCTGCCTTTTCTAAATCCAGCTTGAACATCTGGAAGTTCATGGTTCATGTACTGTTGAAGCCTGGCTTGGAAAATTTTGAGCATTACTTTACAAGCATGTGAGATAAGTGCAACTGTGTGGTAGTCTGAGCATTCTCTGGCGTTGCCTTTCTTTGGAACTGGAATGAAAACTGACCTTTTCCAGTCCTCTGGCCACTGCTGAGTTTTCCACATTTGCTGGCATGTTGAGTGCAGCACTTTCACAGCATCATCTTTTAGGATTTGAAATAGCTCAACTGGAATTCCATCACCTCCATTAGATTTGTTGGTACTGATGCTTCATAAGGGCCACTGGACTTCCCATTCCCAGGATATCTGGTTCTAGATGAGTGATCACACCATCATGATTATCTGGGTCATGAAGATCCTTTTAGTATAGATCTTCTGTTTATTGTTGCCACCTCTTCTTAATATCCTCTGCTTCTGTTAGGTCCATACCATTTCTATCCTTTATTGTGCCCATCTTTGCATGAAAAGTTCCCTTGGTAGCTCTAATTTTCTTGAAGAGATCTCTAGTTTTTCCCATTTTATTGTATTTCTCTATTTCTTTGTCTTGATCTCTGAGGAAGGCTTTCTTATCTCTCCTTGCTATTCTTTGGAACTCTGCATTCAAATGCGTGTATCTTTCCTTTTCTCCTTTGCCTTTCACTTCTCTTTTCATAGCTATTTGTAAGGCCTTCTCCAACAACCATTTTGCCTTTTTGTATTTCTTTTTCTTGGCGATGGTCTTGATCCCTGCCTCCTGCACAATGTCACAAACCTTATCCATAGTTCTTCAGGTACTCAGTCTATCAGATCCAATTCCCTGAATCTGTTTGTCACTTCCACCATATAATCATAAGGGATTTGATTTAGGTCATACCTGAATGGACTCATTGGAAAAGACCCTGATGCTGGGAGGGATTGGAGGCAGGAGGAAAAGGCGACGACAAACGATGAGCATCTGATGGACATGAGTTTGAGTAAACTCCGATAGTTGGTGATGGACAGGGAGGCCTGGCGTGCTGCAATTCACGGGGTCGCAAAGAGTCAGACACGACTGAGTGACTGAACTGAACTGAATGGTCTAGTGGTTTTTCCCTACTTTCTTCAATTTAAGTCTGAATTTAGCAATAAGGAGTTCATGATCTGAGCCACAGTCAGCTCCCGGTCTTGTTTTTGCTGACTGTATAGAACTTCTCCATCTTTGGCTGAAAAGAATATAATCAATTGACCATCTGGTGATGACCATGTGTAGAGTCTTCTCTTGTGTTGTTGGAAGTGGGTGTTTGCTATGACCAGTGTGTTCTCTTGGCAAAACTCTGTTAACCTTTGCCCTGATTCATTCTCTACTTCAAGGCCAGATTTGCCTGTTACTCCAGGTATCTCTTGACTTCCTGCTTTTGCATTCCAGTCCCCTATAATCTTTTTTGGGTGTTAGTTCTAGAAGGTCTTGTATGTCTTCATAAAACCGTTCAATTTTAGCTTCTTCAGCATTACTGGTTGGGGCATAGACTTGTATCACTGTGATATTGAATGGTTTGCCTTGGAAACGAACAAGAGATCATTCTGTTGTTTTTGAGATGGTATCCAACTACCGCATTTCGGACTCTTTTGGGGTCTTACCCCCATTTAAGACAATCAACTAAAAAGGTAAACTATTTGTATTTTTTTTAACAACAGAAATAAAAGAAACAAAGAAATTTCTTTTGACTGAACAACAGAAAAAAAAAAAAAGGAGTATCTTGGACCAGAGATTCTGGGTTTCCATTTTCACTTGTTTAAGAGCATTCCCTCCTAACCGATGTAGACAGTGATTCACAGTGGGATTTCTGTTTCTATACTACACCACTCTGTGTTGCCATTCTTATAAGTACACTGTCCTAAAAGAGAACAATCAGCATGTAGCTATTCTCCATTTACAGAAAAAAGCAGATGAGCAGAAACACCTGGTATTCATTTCATAGTCATCAAGACATTTTTGTGTGTGATCAGTTCAGACCAGCACTATAAAATTTCAAAGCTCCATATAAGACAGAACACTATACAGTGTACCTACAAATAGAACTGAGTAGTGCGATGACTTTGTCCCAGTAGTGCTTGCACTGTTTCAGGGACTCTGTCAATTGTTCTTCCCTGAAAAAAATGGAGTACTTTCAACCAAGAAGAATCTTCATTAGTTTACTATGCCACTTTCTCAGGTGAAACAAATACCCATAAGGAAAGTGTACGTCCATGCTAATTACACTTTGCCCACAGGCCACTCTGGCAACTGTCCAGCATTTCTGGTATCTACAAAGCATTTTATTCAGTATGCACAAGGACAGGAGAGATTGTCTCATTTCCGCTCCAGACTCAGCAGGAAAGAGCAGACACCAATATGCTTCTGTTAAAGACAAGTTTCACTACAAAATTTTCCTTCAGGAAATTCAGAGATCTCCAGGAACAGGAGAATTTTACCCTTGCACATGTGCCTATATGTTAAATAATTATACTTCCTGCCTCACCAAGCACTAAATTTAACAGCTTAATTTAGAAAATATTTTGAACTAGCTAATTTAACCTTTTAATGGCATACTTATTATCAGGAATCAATGAATAAAACTCACTGGTGTGACAAAATGTTAGCAAAATGCAACCACCACCTAAGCATTGTGGGAATGAGCCAAAAATAGACATCATGGCAAGAGGAATACATATCAGGGCCAATTTATTGTGCAGATTCCATCTAGATCAGTGATTCTCAACCAGGAGTGACTGTGCATCCGAGAAGATATCTGACAATGTCTGGAGATGTTTTTTTATTACTATGACTTGGAGAATTGCCACTAGCCTCTAACAGGTAGACTGACGATGCTGCTAAGTACAAAGCACACGACAGACCACTGTCAGAAAGAACTATCTAGTCCAAAATATCAATAGTGCCAAGCCTGAGAACCCAGCCTTACAATGTATGGGAAAATTAGTGGTTTTTTAAAATAAATTCCATGTGGTAATACTATTTTTCCTAGGTACATTTTAATAGGCTTCAATAGTTATTTTCAGTGAAGCTTTTTTGATTTTTCTAACTTGTCAAAATTATAATTTTGAATTGTTCCCAAATACTATAAAACTATTATGAAATGCTAAGAAAAATACTATAAAATTAAAACAAAATAGTCTAGCCTTTATCATGCTGTCTGAATTTAGGAGAAATTAAGATTGGTAAGAAATATAAATGAATCAAAACTGAACTGCATGTAATATCAAATGCCAACTTCAAAAACCTCTTAATTTCCAGTTTTCACCTCATAACCAACTCATGGTTTGGTTTTGTTTTTATAAAACACCACTTTTAACTCACCACATCATTAGGGCCAGAAACAGACCCATGCTTGTTGAAAGATAAAGAATGAGAAACGCTTTCAAAAATGTACCGAAACGAATTTAAAAGGCAAATCTATTGCTATATCTTGAAAAATGCTAGAACATCTTCTCTGTGACATACTTTACAGAATAACTGCTTTAAGCAGTTTGAGGTTCTTGTTTCCATATTTTCAACAACAACAATTTTGGAGAATACATGCCTTTCATAAATTTGTATTGTATTTTACGTGGAGCAGATTTTCAATCTTCAATTCAGAAGTATTCAGAAAAATCAGAGTAGGAAGAAAGTCATAAGGCCACAGCTTCCTCTAACATTGGCTGTATCACTTACTTCTCTATGATTCAGTTATCCTTTATACTTCTTCAGGTGAAAGTCCTTCAAAATATCTTTATCTTTTTATTCCAATGGTCTTCCTCTCTTAATCTACCACAATGGTATTCCACTAACCATAATTATGTAAAACAGCATTCTTGCTTCATTATTATAAAATACCACATATATTCAGAGTAGCTCTATACTAGCTATGTCCAGCTTCTTATCAGCACTTTATTATGCGACACTGATCACTTCAGCTCAGTCGTATCCAGCGCTTTGAGAACCCATGGACTGCAGCACGCCAGGCCTCCCTGTCCATCACCAACTCCCGGCATTCACCCAAACTCACGTCCATCGAGTCAGTGATGCTATCCAGCCATCTCATCCTCTGTTGTCCCCTTCTCCTCCTGCCTTCAATCTTTCACAGCATCAGAGTCTTTTCAAATGAGTCAGCCCTCACATCAGGTAGCCAAAGTATTGGAGTTTCAGCTTCAACATCAGTCCTTCTAATGAACACCCAGAACTGATCTCCTTCAGGATGGACTAGTTGGATCTCCTTGCAGTCCAAGGGACTCTCTAGAGTCTCCTCCAACACCACAACTCAAAAGCATCAATTCTTCGGCACTCAGCTTTCTTTATAGTGCCACTAATAACTATCTACAAAGACTTTAGAATAGTATCAGGAGTTCTAAGGGGTAGTATCTGAAGTTACACAGAAAACCCCAAGAAATCATGCAGTCACAGCTTTTTCCAGGACTCTATGGCAAACCACTGGTGAAAAACTTTCAGAAGCGGAAAGCCCAGATGATATTTACCTGACAGTGTTTGACACCTGCAATCACAAAGTCAAAACAAAACCAGAGAAAAGTCCTTCCTTAAACTATGATTTGCATTTATATGGTCTACATAATGAGGATATACCATTGGTAATAGACTCCCTTTAAAATCACCTCTCTGGGAAGATTCTGTTTATCCCATGTTTCAGAGAGAAGAGGTCCTTGAATTTTTTTCAAAGGGGAGGGGGCGGGTCTCAAATGCTGGATGGAGCATACACCCAAGGAAGAGCTTGTGCACACCTGTTCCATCAGGAAAGGAGTAAATACAGTGGTAGAGGGACAGGGAAAGAGGCGGATAAGACACAAAGGCGCTTTTCAACACAGTTGGTTACTGCCTCCACACTATTAAATATGAGTCCACGTCAGCTCCTTCGGATAGCCCGCCTATGGGTTAAAGGGGACTTAGTTATATGTGCTTCTAAAGACTTTCACTTACTGTGTATTTTCTGCGCCTTTTACACTCATTTCTCCCTGCCTACCCCACGTCCCAAATTACTTTTAGAAAGACAGGGATTTCACAAAAAGGCTTACATAAGGAACTTGAAGCACAGGAAAAGACAGAGCCAACAGAACGAAAAATAATCATCTATTTTTCATTGTTTTATATCACAACACATCTGCCTTTTCCTTTTTGCTTAATAAGCATTCTTTGTAACCTTTGGACTCCTTTCATATCCCTAAGTTTTATAAAGCACATATACATACATAATATAGCAGTTTGGCTAAAAAAAAAAAAAGGCACAGCAGTCTTATTTTAACTCAGTCTTAGAACATCAACCTAAATAAATGGCCTCTGGTAAATAAACCTAAAACAGCATAATTATCATTAAAACAGATTGAATGTTATGGTTGCTGCTGCTGCTAAGTTGCTTCAGATGTGTCCGACACTGTGCAACCCCACAGACGGCAGCCCATTCTCTAGGCAAGAATACTGGAGTGGGTTGCCATTTCCTTCTCCAATGTTAGGATATTTCTAAATAATAATATTTCTAAATTATAATATTTCAAATCCTGGAAGATGATTTTGTGAAAGTGCTGCACTCAACATGCCAGCAAATTTGAAAAACTCAGCAGTGGCCACAGGACTGGAAAAAGTCAGTTTTCATTCCAATCCCAAAGAAAGGCAATGCCAAAAAATGTTCAAACTACTGCACAATTGCACTCATCTCACATGCTAGTAAAGTAATGCTCAAAATTCTCCAAGTCAGGCTTCAGCAATACGTGAACCATGAACTTCATGATGTTCAAGCTGGTTTTAGAAAAGGCAGAGGAACCAGAGGTCAAATTGCCAACATCTGCTGGATCATGGAAAAAGCAAGAGAGTTCCAGAAAAACATCTATTTCTGCTTTATTGACCATGCCAAAGCCTTTGACTGTGTGGATCACAATAAACTGTGGAAAATTCTGAAAGAGATGGGAATACCAGACCACCTAACCTGCCTCTTGAGAAACCTGTATGCAGGTCAGGAAGCAATAGTTCAAACTGGACATGGAACAACAGACTGGTTCCAAATAAGAAAAGGAGTACATCAAGGCTGTATATTGTCACNTTCCTGTGGTCATGTATGGATGTGAGAGTTGGACTGTGAAGAAAGCTGAGTGCAGAAGAATTGATGCTTTTGAACTGAGGTGTTGGAGAAGACTCTTGAGAGTCCCTTGGACTGCAAGGAGATCCAACCAGTCCATTCTGAAGGAGATCAGCCCTGGGATTTCTTTGGAAGGAATGATGCTAAAGCTGAAACTCCAGTACTCTGGCCACCTCATGTGAAGAGTTGACTCATTGGAAAAGACTCTGATGCTGGAAGGGATTGGGGGCAGGGGGAGAAGGGGACGACAGAGGATGAGATGGCTGGATGGCATCACTGACTCGATGGACATGAGTTTGAGAGAACTCTGGGAGTTGGTGATGGACAGGGAGGCCTGGAGTGCTGCGATTCACGGGGTCACAAAGAGTTGGACACGAATGAGCGACTGAACTGAACTGAACTGAAATAATAAAGAAAGGTGATTACCAGAAGGATAAAAGTTGTTTTCTTGGGTGTTACTGAAGGAAAGAAGACTGATTTGACATGCTGTAGTTTTCTTAAGTGCAAAAACACCTTGTTGCTATTTACTCAAATGCACCTGAATATTGGGGGTTTCAATATTCACTCACACAACAAATCACCAGTCACAGGCATAAGTTTCTGCAAAAATTTCCTGGTTAGTAATGTGTTAAGTCAGCAAGTTCCAATCTCATTCAAAAAATAAATTTACAGTGAAAAAAACTGTGCTCATAAATTACTACATTGTGGACTTCCTGTCACATTCTTATATTAGTATTTTTAATACAATATTTTGCTATGCCAAAAACACAGAAAACTCTATGATTAATATGTATATGTGAACATCTTCTAACCCAGAAACCATCATAACGTAAACAAATGTGGGCTCTCATATGCAAACATCTTAGGAAAGAATATGCATGTAGCATTATCAAAATATTTTTAAGGGTAAGAATCACAAAACTATCAAAATGAAAACTGTTGAACTTGAATGCTGGAAACTCTGATTCATTATAGTCTTCCCTGGAAGTAAGCGCCTTTCTAACCAGTTTCTGGTACTTCACTTGCCCTTAAGGTGTCGTTTTTAAAATATGTTCTGAGGTGTTTTTACCTACACTAGATGTGCCACATCTAAGTCAAACTTCTCAAAGTAAGCTGCCAGCTAGTTACTCTTAAGAGTTGTCCATAACACCATGATTTTAAACATGAAAATTCATAAGCATCACCTGGCAGGGCTGTTAAAAAGCAGGTTCCTGGGCCCACCTTAGATTCTGAGTAAATTCATGACTGATGCAGATGGTCTGTGGAGTACACGGACAGATGCTATCTTCTTCAATACAGGCTAGAGTAATGTGGAATCACACAACAGAAAATTCTACAAGAATGAGACTTCCTCTAATTTCCATGCAAGAGTAACTTCTTATTTTGTTTTATTTGGGGGTTTTGTTTGTTTGTTCTTAAGTTTTTATTGCAGTATAGTTGCTTTACAATGCTGTGTTAGTTTCTTCTATACAGCAAAGTGAATCAGTGTATGTATAAATATATCCCCTCTTTTCCGAAAGGCATAAGTTTATGAAAACAAAGACTGGAATAAAACTTGAAAGGACATTTTTAAAAGGACTGCAACTTCATCGTATCTTCTCCTAACTTTTATTTTCATTGAGAAATTGTGCAAGGTTAAGTTTACATTTTTCTAGATTCTGGCTTAAAACAAGAACCAGGTAATCCCATCTTCATTTCTGATTCTACCTCTAGAACTTCCGGATCACTAAACAAATGTTGAAACACACCACTTTAAATACAAGTTTTAAAACAAATTTATCTATAAATAAAACTTTGCTTCTGTCAAATGAAAAATCATGGATGGAGCCTAAAACCAAGAAAGAGCTTGTATACACCTGTTCCATCAAGAAACGAAGAAATATAATGGCAGACAAATAGCAAAAAAGAGGCAGATGGAGACAAAAGCACATTTCAACACAGTTGGAGACTGCCTCCATACCACTGAATATGATGCTTGTCAGTTCTAAGCAGCTCACCTGGAGGAAGGGCTGCTCAGATTGAATCAGATCACGTGTGCACAGGTGTGCCTGAAATGAAATCTAATTTAAAATTGAGGATGGTCAGGGTAAAGAAAGAATACTGCAGTGACTTCAATTTCTGGGCCATCTAAGGTCAACAGAATAACCTCTCAGATAAAAATAAAAATTTTATTTAATTTTAAGGAGCAAAGGTTCTGTTTTTCTTGTTCATATAGTCTTTAACCATATTTTCCCTACCTATTTTTTCATGCAGCTCTAAGAAACAGCCCTAACTAACCCCTTACCAAAGCTGCTCACTACGAAGATAATACTTTATTTTCAGATGTGACATTTAAAAGGCAATGACATCTGGTTCTACATTTCTAGCCATATTTTTGGCCAAATTGCAAACATATTAAATTACATTAAAATATTCATGTATGAAGGTCATCTTGATAAGATATTTTAAATGATATGCACATAAAATGTAATAATTGATATTTTATTGAAATAATTAGCTATGATGGTTACCAAGGTGTTAGACAATTTCATTGGTAAGATTTCAGCTGATTTCTTAAAATCAATGGTCTCTGTAATGTGCTGAATTGAACATCCTTTTCAAGAAATCTTTCTTCAAACTACACAGAAACAGCTACAATTTTTACTATGTAAGATCCATGAAGTTTTAAGAATTTGTCAACAAGGTATTTTTTGTGAGCTTATCCTGAAAGTCATTTAAAAGAGATTACCATTCTGGGAAGTTTAGCAAGAGTTTGTCTAGCACTGTTAAGACTGGTATTGTTCTTGACCTGACATCGCAACTGTTAGCTGAAAGAAGCAACATCTTTATAAAAAGATCTAGTGTAATTCAATTCGTTTTAAGTAATCCACTAAAGAACAGAGTAAAAATCCTTTAAGACATTCTTAAAACATATAATTCTGACTTTTTAGGAAGCTAATTTCTCAGCAGTCTGGAAAATTCATATAAAAATCCTTGAGACAACTCTTCAGGAATAAGTGTATAGAGAAAGATATTACTCAGAAGGACTGCAAGAAAAGACAGAAAATAAAGAGCAGCTACTCTTATTGTGCCAGTCTACTGATATAATTTAATATGCCTCAGTTTTGTTAGGTAAAATTATATATGTAACTTAAGGACATCTTTGGTAACAAACTGTCAGAAAACTCTCTAATTGAACCAACAGAAAGCAAAAATATTCTTGTCCAATAATGCTTTTTAATGTACATGTCAACTTTAAAGTGCACAGATGCATATGGAGTACGTGAATTCTACAAAATGAAAAAGCTCTTGAATTCTCATTACTAAGTGAACATTTGAACCAAAGATAAATGGCACATTGTATTCTTTGAAAAAAAAATTGCCTTTTGCAAGAATCATTTTGATTCTGGGTGTTATTCAACACAGTGAAAACGTTTATACTTTTATACTTCAGCAGACACTGAAATCTGAGAAATAAGTAGACATTTTTATATAGCCTCAGCCTCAGAGACCAACTACACCTAATACATATAATTTTTTAAAGACAAGGTAAGGAAGGGGGAAAGGAAAAAAACCTCACCTACCTCAGGATGGTTTAAGATGTTTTCATCTTGATTCTGGGACATAAAACCTCTGTGCAGTAACAATTTTGTGTCCCTCTGTTTTTGAATATATCCAAATAATTCCATAATCCATCAAGGGAATTACTAGTTATCTTCACATGAGTCCTGACTTATTGAAATGGTCCTAAAAAGGGTAGGCAGCCCATTTAACTTCATTACAGTACCAAAATATTTGCTTTACTGATAGCAAATGTTTAGACCTATGGCAAACAGTAAATGTTCTAAAGAAAACACATTAAAAGTCAAATAAATTTGCTTGTGAAGAACATAAAATTCCGGTAAGGAACTACAGCATGTAACAATGTGAAACTGGCAGCTCCTTCCAAGCCAAAGTATTACGATGACTTCAAGAAAAAATGCCATTTCTATCTAATAGCAAAAATAAAAGATAAGCATTAAAGTAGGTCATATCACTTAAAAAAATCTTTTAATGTGAAAACCTTCAATTTTGGGAGTTTTGTTTCTTTTTATGCCACTTTAAACTGAAAACATTTAGTTACCTTAAATAGCCAAATCAATTTAACTAGAGTTACTCAGATTACACACTGCAAACCCAGCTCAGGTAAAGTACAGAAATGGAGGGTGTTTAGACACTTTGATAACAGTCTGAAAAAGTAATGTTATGACTACTGAATATAATTATTTAAAAACAAAGATTCATACCTCTCTAAATCTTATTTTTTACTGATTTTCATTGTATGCTACAAAAATACACATTTGCAATGAATATGAAATTTACAAAAAATAAACAAACTCTGTTCCCTTAGCACAGTTAGTGTGAAAAGCACTGAATTAGATAGACAATTACTCTGGCCAGAATCCCGTCATGTTAGCAAATTAATTACTGCTAGAGGTATAACAAGACAAATCCTGAATAAATCAGACAATCAGCAGTACTTCTAAAACAAAGTCAGTAGGCATGCATGGTACAGCATGCAAGATAAGAGGGGCCTTTTTTTTTTTCCAGGTAAACTTACTGAGTACCCAGTACTTAGGTACTGTGAAGAAGTATCTTATAATACTTTAATTGAAAAGCAGAAGCCACAGCTATTCACCCGAATCTAGTCAGTGAAGAGGAGAAATCACATATGGATGCTTTCAGTTACATACGAACATTCCTGCATTAATACTCTGTAACTGGGGCATTAGTTAGAAAACATGACCATACCATAAATACATATAAGCAAAACTAGATGCTGATTAAGTTTAAAGAATCACCTAGTTTATACAGGCAGGGAAGGGCACACAATGTAGGGAGAGATCTAAGCCTTCATGAAGTGTAACCTTAATTTAGAAGTAACTTGATCCTTTATATTACAAAACAACTGTCTTACAGTTTTTCCACACATTTATTAACAATAATTGTGTAAATTGGCTTAAACCACAGTACAGAGAATTCTTTTCTTTGTAGAGGGTGAAAAGTTCAGCTAGCTAACTACACTAGTAATGAGCAGTTAACAAGCTTTTGGGATTTGCTTTCCTGACTCCTGGTGGGATGGATCAGCACCAATGTGGCAAAGCACAGATCACCTGAAGCAAAAATGATGATAGTTATGAGTGCTTCTTCAAAGTTTGTGAACATCTTAAGTGAAAAGGAGTAAGTTTTCCCATTTTCTAGCTTTTAGTGTTTATATGATGGTTGTCTAATAACAGAACTCAAGGGAGTAAGAATTCCGGGACAGTTCGCATGCATCATCCACTTTCCTGGTGTAAGGGTGGGACCTGGGATCAAGAAGGGCTGTCACTTCCATGATTGTTACATGGCTAAAGCGAAGGGATTCTATAGATATAATCAAGATTGCAAATAGTCTAACTTAACTAATTGAAGGTCCTTAAAGAGGGATTGGGACCCCTTTCTGATCAGAGATCTTACTGCTGGCCTTGAAAGAGTAAACTGCCATGTTGTGACAAGACCTTTGAGAGGTCCCTGAGGAAAGGAAGTGAGTGGCCTCCAAGAGCTGAGAACAAACAGGAAGTGGGGAGGTAGTCCCGCAACCACAAGAAAGTATCCACAACCACAAAAGCCTGAAAAAAGAGCAGAGAGTAGCCCTGGAAAGGAATGCAAGCCAGTCAACACCTTATTGCAACCATGTGAGACTTTGAGGAAAGGAACAAGCAAAGCCATGGCTAGACTCATCACCATGGAAACCGTGAAAAAAGAAATGCCCATTGTATGAAACCACTGAATTTGTGGTAATGACGGCATAGAAGACATCAAACTAAAATAAACACATGAGTCTAGATTACTTAATTCTAAACAAAGGATTCATTTTCTCTCTCAATCTTCACCTAAAATGCCTTAACAAAGATTCTGTACGGTTTGTTTCATTCACTAGACTTTAAACCAGTGGTCATGGTCTGTTCAATCTCCTTTGTATAGTCTGATTCACATCTTTCTTGCATAAATCATGAGGATTTAACTGTTTCCTAACTTCTCTCATTTAGGAATTTCCTTACTATGCTGCTGCTGCTAAGTCACTTCAGTCGTGTCCGACTCTGTGCAACCCCATACACGGCAGCCCACCAGGCTCCCCCGTCCCTGGGATTCTCCAGGCAAGAACACCGGAGTGGGTTGCCATTCCCTTCTCCAACTCGTGAAAGTGAAGTTGTGTCCGACTCTTCATGACTCCATGGACTGTAACCCACCAAGCCCCACCGTCCATGGATTTTCCAAGCAAGAGTACTGGAGTGGGTTGCCATTTCCTTCTCCATTCCTTACTATGAGGAAAGCTGGTCAACTGGGCACAAGGAAAGGCCATACTTCATGTGATTCTACACACATACCTCTTTCAAACTTTAAGATGTATAAAGAGCCCTAATATTAATTCTCCTTGAAAAATTAGATATTTTAAACAGGACAATATAAATTAGTTCTACTCTTCTAAAAACACTCATAATATTCATTTATTCCATGGGTAATATATGATAATGTGGTTTTTGCTCATCTTAAAGAAAGCACTATTCTATGTTACACACAATTATTACTGATACTTTAAAGTTACCATTTTCAGACAATTTGCAACCATTACTAGAAATATATTAGCATATGAGAATATCTAGGGCCTCTTTCACAGAACCAAAACCTCATATGTCAATAGGCCACTAACATTATTTCTCTGCACACAAGAATGCAAGGTCACTGACCTCCTTATATATTTATTTGTGGGCCCTTCAATCAAATAAAGAAAGGAGTCTGAGACCATACCACGCTTAAGCACAAGTGGGGATAGCACAGAGAGTTAAAAAAGGAGGAAAACATCAAATTTTACCACTTTTGCTATCAGAAAGATTATGAGAGAGAAAACTAAAATGTGGGGGCTGGAGGTGAGAACTCTTCAGAAGCATCCTTACCGGCAGTGGAATACTTCGGTACCAAGAAACATCTCATTTATGCTCAACAGACACGTGAATGCAAATACATGACAACTAAGACCAACTTGTTCAGAAATGATTGGGCGGTGAGTAATTATAGAAAGTGCTAAAGCCAGTACAAGATACTGGTGGAGGCAAAAAGGAACTCAAGTCACCTGACTCCACTAAATTCTCTTGCTTCTAGTCAAATTATATTTTCCTGTGCTTTTTTTTGTGCCATGCTTCATATGAATTAGCATTCTTAATTCTCACAACAAGCTTATGAAGTTTTAGCAACGAAAGAGTTAACTTGTTCCAATGGTGGAGCTGATCTCTGAACCCACACTATTGGCCAACCAGGCAAATTCTAGGAGGGAATTAAGCCCTAATATCCAAAAGCATCCATTATTAACTTCACCCTATACCTTTGGGATGGTCACTAAAATCATTATCTGTTCTGTGATTCAGATGAGGAAACCTGGTTAGGAAGGCTACAACCACACCACAAATGATCACTTTCTAGAACTCAGAAGTACTTAACAGTCACCTCAAAGAACACAGCTTACATGGCACTCAGCATAGAACCAACATCTAATATTTATAAACTATGTATATATGTGTGTGTTTAGACACATTTATAGTTTTTTATATATATAGTTGATGTATTTCTTCGTAATTAAGAAGAAAGATTAAAATGCAATACAGAAGAAACATAAAAATGAAATTGAAAAACAGACTCTGAGCAACCTTCTGAACTCAGGTTTTAGATCCTTGTGTTTATTATAAAAGCAGAAAATCCCAGGAGCCAATCTACATCACTTATAGGGGAAAAAAAAAAAAAAAAGAGGTATAGGACCAAATCCAAAGTTTGCAACCTTCAAATCGCCCCTCTGTCACGATCATTTATTTACACCCAGGGTCTCAGCTGGCTTTTACACACCACATAGACAGGTCAAGTCACCTCTGATAACTTAAGGAGATAAATGACCTCATCTAATTATCATGCATGGTTTGCTCTGTGATGAGTTACCATTCCCCTATGTTTATTTATTACCATCAAGTATTACTATAAATTTTAAACAATTACTCACTAGCAGATCTTAACATCATGGATCAACCCCCTGGGAACTGAGCTACACAGGCACAATGAAATTTCACCTCATGAAAATTGATTCTGGTTTCTACATTTACATCGACAGGAAAATCAGGTGTTTTGAGAGACAACCAAGCTTTCTACATGTTTAATTTAGAGCAATCTGCACACCCCTCATTGCGCCCATCCTCCTGAGGCTTCACATGGCCCATTTGTTTCTCTCTCCTAACATTTTCACAGATGCAAATTTAAGTCAATTCTAATGTAATGGTAAAGAAGGGTTGGTATTTTTAAAGTGACAGACATCATAAGAATTTTACACATTCCTTTCTTTAGCAAATGTCAAAATGACTGCCATAAGAAGGCAGGTTCCTGGCACTGAAACACTTACTGTTTCAATGGTTATCCTCAAGTTGTGCTCATTAGTCACTGGTATTAAAACACAGTTTCATCTAAAACATCTCTTCCCTCCATAAATTGATCAAAAACGTGCAGCAGAAATTTAAGTGTTTTATTTCTACCAAAATGGGAAAAGTATTTGTGAAAAGCTAGCCTCCATTTATATTGTAAAGTGAAGGGGTGGGGTTCAATGAGTTTAACTAATCAGTTGGATGAGTCAGACGAAAAAAAATGGCCTTTTTCAGTATGCTCTTGGCAGATTTTTTTTTTTCTGACTTCTGTGTTGGTTGCTAAAAATGCAACTGGTCTCAATGTTACTATTCTGTGCTCGTTCAGTTTTCAGGATTGTCTGGAATCATTTCTATAAACATCATAGATAGACTGCTTTATTCACTTTCAAATATTCTGTCTTGAAGCTGATAACTTCCATCTTTGACAATGAGAGGTTATCAGTGGCAAAATTATGACGTTTAAAAATAGACTCAACCTCCTGTGGCACAGAACTCACACAACAGGTGCTGGCTGAAATGCCAAGATGAAGCATATCAAATCCCTTGAGGTTCTGCTTTCTTTCGGTCTCTTTTAAGATATAGGTTGTGTCCTGAACCTAGAGACAAAACACTTTCCTCACTGGAATCCACTGCATCTCTTCTCATTTCCTCTTTATCATTTAAGGCTACACAACTTGTAAGAAGAGACATTTTTAAGGCCAGCTAAGCATCCCTTTTCTCATTCATTTTAGTTTTTTCTGTTGACCCAAATGATGTATTAGTACAATAACCTAACTCACTAACCCCTTAGGCATCAATTCATGACCTCTTGAAGGCAGAAAAAATAATATGTGGTACAAATAGTAAAGGCTGGCTCTAAAATGGTCCTTCAAGGTTCCCAACGCATCCTCTCATGTGATGCCCATAATGGAATACCATGATTCAAGATTAGCTTAATATTACCCTTGATCTGCAGACAGAGGAACTGGACTTACCATTAATCCTGCTTTACTTTACACTGACTCCTTTTCCCCCTTGGCCTCCTTGCTAGAATATGCAGCCAGCCACAAATTGAACAGGTAAGATAATGGATGTAAAGACATCCAGGTTACTTCCAGGGAAAGGCAGCAAAGTATAGCAGGTAGCAGTAGGACTCTAAAATCAAGCTGCTTGGGGTCAAACTTGATTCCTAAAAAAACTCAGAAAACTCCTTCATACTAAAAACTTAACATTCCTCACCTATAAAATAGGGATAAGACTTATCTTAGGGGAGTGATTTAAAGGCTAGATGGATTAAAAAATAAGCAGAGTATTAATTCACAGTGCCTGGCATTCGAGAGCTCAAAAAGTAAATTATAGAAAGCAATATCACAATAACTGAAAGATAGCTGTGAGTAATTATTAGTGTCCAGACATTCTGCAGGTTGAGACATCAAAATTAGTTTCCGCAAACTGTGACTACCTACGGAAGAGAAAAAAGAGTAAAGTCACAAAATGGAAATAAATATGCACCCTGATTCTCCACAAGGGTAGTTTTTTCACACTGCCATGGGACCAATGAGATCAAGACTGATTCTTACATCTGCCAGCATTTGTGATCCTAACCATTCATTCAGTCATCTCGGAAACTCAGAGAACTGCTGAGATAGCAGTTGCCAGTGATTTTCAGACCTTCAAGAGACCTGAGATGCCTCTGTATGGGTTGACCAGGGACATGCTCTGCTGGAATATTCTGTCAGTGGTTTGCTGTGTTATCAAATGCACTTTTTTAAAAAAAAAATCTTGTTTCAATTCAAATTTCTGGCCTCTGCTAAAGAATGGACATGGGGTTGGGATGTGGAGGGAAGCACAGGCAGAGCAGGGCTGTAAACCAGCTATAAATTGTTCCTATCTGCCAAGAAATCTATAAGTAAATAATGGTAAATTGCCCCAAACAAGAACTGTTTGCTTTTTTTGTTTGTTTCCTCTTCCTTGATGTTTATGAAACATCTTTCTATCATAAGCATATACACTTATTAATACCAATGACATTTTGCAAAACTACACAGATCTTCAGGATGATCATCTCTACTTTAAAAAGAAAGAAAAGAAAAAGAAACAAACATTGCTGTGTCCAAAGGAAACACAGTGACATACTAGAGTCTTGTTACTACCAAGAAAAGAAAAACTCTGGTCTGTATATCTCAAAATGTGAACATTACTAATGTGCATTTATTACATTTCTGAATGTCATGTCTTCTTGAGAATGGAATATATAATGTGGAACAATCCTCCAAAAACATCTCCAGTATATTAAAAGTGCATCTATCCTTTATTCCAACCAACTGTTTTAATTCTCAGGGCTGTTTCATATTTCAAAAGTTACTTTGTAAGACATTGTTTTTAGTCTTGATCCCTTTCTCACCTGCCTTGGTCAGAACATTCACCCATCAATCATGACCTCTCATCCCTTTCATCTCTCTGCCATTTGGTCTCCTCTGATATGCTCAAATTTCCCTCTGGTAACACTTATTTAGTTGTCTCGACAACCTCTCCCACCCAGCAGATGCCTTCTTAAAAGAACTGCCTCTTCCTCTATCCATGGTACTAGCAATTGGCCTATTGCAATGCAATACCTCCTAAGAGATTTGACCAGGATGTGAGAAGTGACCCAAGCTGAGGCAACCAAAACCTTTTTAAATCCCATCTCCTGATCTCAAATGAATGGGCTATTGATGACTATCTGACCATATTCATATTACCAACACATCTTCTTTAGCAGGCTATGTCTTGGACTAGGATTCTAGTCTCAAGCTGGTTCAAAGTCTCAACTGGGAAAAAAATGTAAATCCTTACAGCCATTCAACAAAATGAGCTCCAGGAAGCAGATAAAGCCTTAGCAGGGAAAGGGAAGAGTAAGGAGTCAAAGAAAACCAGAGGCTAGAACAAGAGATGATCCTGATAACAGCTCCACCCCTTTCTGCAACTGGGGGCATATTCCTTCTGCTGACTCCCATGACTGAGCATACAATTTTGCTACCTTTGAAAAATATTTCTCTTTTTGGTTCAAGATACTCCTGTAGTTTTCTACTACCTACAATCCCAAGTAACCTATTAAAACTCCTACCCTTTAAGCAAAACAAAAGAAAGCCAAATCCCTTCCATCTTCCTCTAAAGTTGCTATCACTCTCCCTTTCCTCACACTGCCAAGTTCCTTGAAAGAATCTGCACTTGCTGCCTTCATATACTCACTCTTCACGGCTTCCCTGGTGGCTCAGATGGTAAAGAATCTGCCTGCAATGTGGGAGACCCAGGTTCAATCCCTGGGTCAGGAAGATCCCCTGGAGAAGGAACAGGCAACCCACTCCAGTATTCTTGCCTGGGAAATCCAATGGACAGAGGAGCCTAGAGGGCTACAGTCCATGGGGTCACAGAGTCAGACATGACTGAGCAACTACCACACACACACCAACTCTTCAAGGCATGGAAGCCATGCTTACATCCAAAACATGCTACTGAAATTGCTGTCATGTCAGCAAAGGTCTGGTAACTTCCTTAAAGTGCCCACTGTTGACCTCTCTGCAAAATGAAACTGTAGATCAAGATTCATCTTTTGAAACTCACAGTGCCTATCATGCTGCTGCTGCTGCTGCTAAGTCGCTTCAGTCATGTCCGATTCTGTGCGGCCCCACAGACGGCAGCCCACCAGGCTCCCCCATCTCTGGGATTCTCCAGGCAAGAACACTGGAGTGGGTTGCCATTCCCTTCTCCAGTGCATGAAAGTGAAAAGTGAAACTGAAGTTGCTCAGTCATGTCCGACTCTTCGCGACCCCATGGACTGCAGCCCACCAAGGCTCCTCGGTCCATGGGATTTTCCAGGCAAGAGTACTGGAGTGGGGTGCCATTGCCTTCTCCCAGTGCATATCATAAAAGATACTAAATAGGTATTTTCTAAGTAAATGGAAGGATCCATTTTCAAAGATACTCATTTTGCCTCCAAATCCCCTTCAGATAGGTATTTCTAACAGCTTAATAGTCATCTATAGAGATGCCCAACAGCGAGCATGCTACCTCACTCAACATCAACTTGCTATTCTTTCTTCATTACCTTTTAAAGAGCTTGGAGGATTTCCCTGCTGGTCCAGTGGTTAAGAATCCCAAGGGACATAAATTCAATCCCTGGTCCAAGGAGATTCCCACATGCCATGGGGCAACTAAGCCCATGCCCCGCAACTATTGAGCCCACACTCTTGAACCCATGCACCACAACTACTGAAGCGTGTGTGCCCTAGAGCCCCTGCTCTAAGACCAAAGCCCGGGCACTGCAACAAAGAGAGGCCCCCGCTCACCTCACCTAGAGAGCCCACGGACAGCAACGAAGACTCAGCACAGTCAAAAATAATAAAATTTAAAAATAGAGACCTTAGAGCCATCTCCAACACTCCTCTCTTCCTGCTTCCCCAACCCTACAGCCAACAGCACCTGAACATGTGCCTCTACGCTGCATTTCATCCCTGCTTTGCTTTCCCACTGCCACTCTTCAGACTTTCGGCGTCTCTCACTCTAGGATGCTGCGAGAGTCTGCTAACTGCTCCCACTGTCCCTGTGAATAATGGTCCTCTTTAATCCATCCTCCACATATTAGGATTTAAAACCCATGATTTTTATTTTTAATTACAAAGTCTTAGGATGAAAACCAAATTTGTTTGAGAAAACAGAGCTGGGCTACCACACTGCCCAACTCCCCTTCGGGTCATGTGAGAAGATAACTCTGATGCAAAAATTGTATAGCCTAGCCTCAGACCGATGGTTCAGTCTCAACCTCTCTTCATGCCCAGGAGTCCCATGCCTGACGTGAAACAACCCATGGGTACTTCTTCCCCACGCTGTGTGTTTTTCCCTGGTCATGCTCTGTGTTAGACTCCACTGCTTCACAGGCAGCCTGGAGTTGGGAATGTCTTCCCTGGTGGCTCAGATGGTAAAGTGTCTGCTTATAATATGGGAGACCTGGGTTGGGAAGATCTCTGGAGAAGGAGATGGCAACCCACTCCAGTATTCTTGCCTGGAAAATCCCATGGATGGAGGAGCCTGTTAGGCTACAGTCCATGGGGTCGCAAAGAATCGGACACGACTGAGCGACTTAACTTTCACTAACTTTCACTTCCTTGGGTATGCTCTTCCTCAATCGGGACTCCCAGCATGTAACTCAGCGAAGTACATAATTTGCTCTGGATAACAGTAACTGCATTAATTGTTAAATTACATTTGATGTTAAAAATCTGTGAAGTTGTTAAAAGAGACAGCATAAATCAAAATTATTCTTAAAAAATAAGATGTACTATGTATCAGAGGTCTAAATAGTCTTCAGTGTACTACCTAGAAGCCTATAACCTTCAAGATATTTCATTTCTTATAGTCTAACGGAAGAAATTTACTAAGAATTTTCTTGATTATTAGTATTTAAGCTTTTGATAAAGCATTACAACAATATGTCTTATTCAATGAACCCCATTTTCCCAAGGTTCTATTAAAAAATAAAAGAATGTTTAATTGCTTCTATTTTTTTAAATCTAGACAATTTTATTGTCTTTGGTTTCTCAGGTGAATTTCCAATATATGAATATTTAGGTCAGTAAAATCAAATATGTGAAGTAAACAGCATTTCCAGGATAACCAAGCTCACATGGAAAATGGTGGGGGGAGAGAAGAAAATAAAACAAAATAAAATAATCAAGTGCCACCTTTAGCATCTTTAATGTGATTTCACACCTCATATATCTGAGGGTTCCTTTGTCTGCCTCCACTTAAATACATACCATTCCTCACAGCATATTCACCACAACGCCTTTTGATTACTTTTGTAAAACAGATTTTTTTCCCCGTATGCCTAAGTGCATTTATTTTTCTGAGCCATTCCTCTTTTGACCCTCAAAATAAAACATTATTAATGTCTGACAATCCTTTTATATAGCCTGACAGTATGTACCTTAGTCAGAGAACAATCTCATCAGCTCTTCTCCCTCTTTCCCCAATTATTCCCAGAATATATAGGCAAATGTCAAAAGCAACAGTAGTCCAAACCATCTGACAATTCTGATGAAAGTACTTATAATGTATCACAGATTTATCTATGCATCGAAACCTCTAAACAATATCCCTACAGAGAGAAAAGTCTAGTAGTAAAAGGAAGTCCTCTATAACAGAGAGTGAAAATTCAGGTCTGAAGGACCCAAAATTGAGTTCTGGTTACAGGTAACCTGATGGAAAACAAATCAAAAACTTTTTTCTCCAACTGATTTGACATTATGTACAAATAAAAATCAAGTATGACTTTAATACTAATGTGTGTCGGGGGGTGGTAAGGAAGAGAGAAAGAAAAATTGGTAACTAATTATCTGAATAAAAGAATACAGGAATTGTTTTTCATAATTTGCCAGGAGACTACTGCAATAAAATTTTAAGTACTCAGGGAAAAGAACTTCAGATAAACAGATTATTCCCAAATCTGAATCATTTAAAATGGGCAACACCATTATTTTCCATTGCTATCATTTGTAGC
This sequence comes from Redunca redunca, assembly GCA_006410935.1. NCBI lineage: Eukaryota > Metazoa > Chordata > Mammalia > Artiodactyla > Bovidae > Redunca > Redunca redunca. The sequence goes on from SJYQ01001009.1 coordinate 454,094, forward strand.
TTAAGTTGTTCTTCCATTTATATAGAATTTTAAATGTATCCTAATTTTTTTAATCCAACAGAAGCATATGGTTAAAAAAAATCAGCAGAAGCAAATGTTAAAATAACATTGAGCCAGAAATATCCCACATTCATATTCAAAGAGACCTTTAAATATTGCTTCATACATAACAGCCTGATTCTGTATTATTGAAATTAACGGTAAAAGTGTGCCAGTTTGTTGAGGCCACAATGTCAATCTTTTCCTTAAGATCTTGTTAGAATCTATGTAAATGGAAAATTTTAAAGGAGCAATGGAATTCAATTACCACAAATTATATAAAGCCTATAAGAAAGAAAAGTTTAGGTTTTACAAACAAAATTTTAAAACCTATGCACATTTATCCTTCAATTCTAAAACAGGGTGTGCCAAATGTTTAATTCTTAAAAATTTCAAGTATCCTATATCTAAATGGTAGAAATAAAATTGCTTAGATGCAAAGACCTTTTAATAAGCACTCAACAATTCAAGTGCAATAGTCTCTTCCTCCTTTTGTTTTGTCTAAAAGACAGTAAACCTATCTTTAAAACCTCATTTCTTTTCCACTCATCAATTGTGTTAATAACTTGTCTAACAGGACCTGAACATTTTGAATCATTCATCTGATTCTCTTCATGAAATATTTTTAAATGCTGCTGTTATAAAAATATTCTGAATGAGATTTACTCCCTATGAACAGTGTGGACTGGCAGGGAGCTTTCAGCAAGCACCTTTGTTAATAAACTTATCTTACTGAGGTTCTTCTAATCTAATAAGCCACTTGAAGAATTAAAAAAAAAAAAAGCCAGTGTGTATACACATATATAGAGATAAATAGATACATAAAGATATAGACAGACATAAAATACTATGTATTAAATACAATATTATAATGATAAACTATACAAAGTATATAATGATATAATGCTAATATATTTTAAACCCTCAGGAAAAAAAGGTGGTCAAATAGAGTATTTTTCACAAAGTGCTACCATTTTCATCTCAATTGACACTGAAGTCAATCATTTTTTTTCCTTAAACTCTGTAAACAATAATGACACAGTAATTTCCAAGTTTTGTGCACACAGAAGAAAACAAACCATGTGTAAGCTACATGGTGACTATCTCGGTGCCATTTCAAGTTTACTGGAAAGCCACCATATGAAAGCCTAGGGAACAGTTGTAGTACAATGCATAAATAGTCCAGGAAAAGAAAGACTGGCTGACACAGGGTGACACAGTGCCTGATACATACCATATGCCTTAGGTAAACATGCAATAGATGTCACAGAACAGAGATCAGTTACACATTACCAGCAACTTACATGCTTTTTGAAATACTATGACAGACAGTTCTTTTATTACAAATGATGGAAGCTGTCACCTGAATAGCAATGAAATGTTACTTTTTAGAAGTACTGAAACAAATTCTCATTTTTTTCCCCAAACTTTCATCCAAATATGCTCATGTGAGGGTTGATTATGTCCACACATGGAATACACTGAATGAAATCAATATACTGGACACTTGCCTAAAATATTTCAATTTAACCACTTAAATCTCCACTTTAAGGTTCTCAACAGCTTAAAGACACACATTAGGTACAAGATATGAATTCAGAAGAACAGATTACTTTCTTGGATATTAGCATCAGTACTGAAAACTAACAAGAAATTTCTGTGTATGTGTTGTATATAGTGATACTTCAGAGAACACATTATTTAAATAATACAGTTTGTTATGGGCATAATTTCTGTATTGATTTTTAAATTTCTAATGCATTGTTATTTCTTATGAATATATACTTTTATATATAAACAGTAAATCTGAATACATAATTTGCATTTGATTTTTATGTTCTGCAAACCTTACAACGTATCAATGTAGGAGAAACCTTGGAAAGTTGTCTACAAAGCAAGATTTCTTTGAAGGAAGAGAATGGTAAAATTTTACCTATTTTCACAATGAACAATTTGCTATAGTCTCTGTCTGATTTTATACTTTTTAAATTAAAATTGGTGAAAGCCAAAGAAAAATAATAAAGGCACATTTTATTTCCTTTTATAAAACATAATAAGCTTAGATTCTTGTACCTTTCCAAAATGTTTAGACTATATTCATTTCAACCTGTCTAATGTATATTCAAATGCCAATCCAAACAACTACACATATACCCACTATATTTAGTATGTAACAACTTATCTGGGAAAATGTATCTATTTTTGCCTACTTTAAAGATACACCTGTGGAAAAATATTGTCATTTGATGAAGCTGATGAGAACAAAACAAAGATCTGAGAAAGGGATTTATTAATGTTCATAGTTTTTAGGTTTTATTTTACAATCTAATATATTAGCTCATATTTTATCATAAGGCATATTTTGTTCTATATATAGTATGCAAATTAAAATTGCTAAGCCCAAATAAGAATAATTATATCACTTCTAATACATGAAAAAGATATCCATTCCAATGAAAATATTTATTTTTAATAGCCTTTAAATATAAATTTGTCTCATAATATATAAAAAAATTTATAAACTAAGTAGTTAAACCCCAAGGTACTATTCTTTTATGAGATGCCATATTTCCTATAGATCCTGTAACTCTTACCAATATATTTATCCCATTATATAGTTTAAATATATTAAAAATCCCCATATGCCAATGGGCTATCAGCCAATTATTATGGACATATTGGCATTTTGATATGATGAGATAAAAGTTTAAAATAAATAGTAGTTATAACTGTAAATAGATTCTAAAATTAGAACTGACAAATTCAAATTAACATTACAATACTGGCTACCATACATAATACTCTTGAGTTTTAAAATAGAAGTGTTTTCACATATGAGCCTAATTATTTCTAGAACAAGGGAGAATTCCCTTTTAGAAAACTACATTTTAAACTATCAATATAACATGTGCACACTGTAACATGAAAATTATGTATTTTCCATTTATATACAAACCAATATGCATGAGGTGGCTGCAACTATATGACATATTTATGTTTCACACCTTACTAAAACAATCATTTCCAAAAGAAAAACCTAAACTAGCAAAAGAACTGTATCAAAATTCCTCCCTTTGTCTGAAAAAAAAAATCTATTTTAGTGTTAACTCTTAGAACAATTTAATCAGTATTTTAATTCAGAATATGCTATATGAGAATGTATGTTAAACCAGAGAAAATTAAAGAAAATATTTAGAATGATATTTAAGTTTTTATAATAATATTTAAGCCCTTATTGTAAAAATTCTAAAAAACAAAACAAAAAAACTTTGCATTACTAATTCAGATCCCACTCCAATGAGTGCATAATGAATTTTATACTGTTAGTGGCATATTCTTCCTCTTCTGATAAAAAATTTATTATATTACTGTCTTCTGGAAAAACTAGACTGATTAAGAAAACCAAAAGAATTTACTAATGAAAAATGTATATAGACAAGCACAATAATTGTCTTTAGTGATGCTATAATCTTTGTACTGAGTTTTTAATGAACTTGGAATTTTTCCCTAAGATTGAGATTTATCCTCATAAATATGCCATATGAACTCTTTTTGCAAGAAAAGCAAATGGCACTGCATCATGATATAATTAATGCTACATTTTTTT